>OZ023175.1:3917754-4425254 GCA_963678695.2 Diplodus puntazzo
ATCACGTGAAATGAGGGAAATTTGGATGTTGGGTGGATAAACGTGGTTTAGCATCCAGCCCACAACGGTTTGGCTTTTTCTGCAGATCCCATTAAGAGTTCCAATGAGCCGCATTAATTGCTGGTTTTCCCACAGGCTCTGTTTAGTCCACCAAGATGCGAACACAAGTTTTTATTGACCCTGGCCGTTGCACCCCTCCTCCATCTCGGTGCCTAACCCTCACAGTGGAGGTGACTAGGTGGACTAAACCTCCACTCCGCAAGTTTTACTCCCACGGTCCTTGCTTTTAACTGTTTAGTGTTCACTTTCAGCTGTAGTTAATCTGTTAAAGCGGCGGTTCTCAACCTTTTCGAGTAGCGACCCTCCAGGAGGATCAGGGTGCTGACCCCCTCATCATTAAACTGTTTCAAGGAAAATGATTTCACTGGAACAGGCAGTGTAATTTTATTTATTTTTTTATGCCACAACTATCTGGCAACCCCTGCAAATTAACCTCCTTGGGTTTCCCGACCTCTAGGTTGAAAACCCATGTGCGAATGGTCTAACAAGGTCTAACAAAGGCGTTGAATCTATTTAACTTGCCAGAAGTCTTCTTCTCGTTTGCCATTGTTGGCAGGAATTTGTATCGACAGTCATCCGTAGCACTGCTGCTTCACATTACAGAGTTTTCACCAGCAAACCTGTGGGAGGCTTTTGTTGTGAAGCAGCCACAGGAAACACGAGGTCACCCAGTTTGTGTCGCTGTGTTTAGCAGTCCTGCTCCTCCACAGTAATTGGTCTTCACAACGAGATGCTATTTTAAAATATTGCTGTTAGTAGAAGAGCTGCACACAACAGGCTCTTACTGCAGTTTGCCTGAACTAGCAGGACTACAGAATGGGCTCTAAGGTCTCGTTCAACTCGAGACAGGTGGCTTCAGCATGAATGAAAAGTCCTGTGTGGGTGAAGCTGGCGTTTAAAAAAAGACACTGTTATGATTTTATAAAAATGCACTTTTTTTCCCAGCCTTGTATTCCTTGCTCACGCATCGGAGCCCTGCCCTGCTGGTAAACATGAACTCTCCTGTGTTCACTGTACTGATGTCGCATTACAGGATCCCTGAGTCCTAAAGTTCAGATTTTCCAGACGATTAAGTCTCGCCTCCATTCGGAGCCGCCGTGGTGTGAAGCGGCCCCGAGCTGCTCTGAAATATCCGAGGGGGGCTTGCAAAGGGAAATGTGTAGGAACCTCTAACGCTGTCCGCCATCGTGCCACCACACCTGTGAAATAACCTGTCAGATTTATTTCGATTTTAAAGATCTCCTGCTCCCTGCCTCGCCAAGCCTCAAACTTTTTATCGGGGTAACACTTGACCTTTACAGTGGCCTTATTCGGCTCATTAATCTCTGTATTAACTGATAGAAACTTAGAGCAGTTCCATATCTATAAAGTGTGATTAGTCAACGGAAATCTCCCTAATATTCAAGTAGACTTTCTTCAAAACACTGGCAGCATTAATGTGTATTTAAAATGCTTTAAAACACAGGTAAGGGCATCAGAATAAGGTCATTGTAAAAATCTGGCGTTACCCCTCGTTGTTTTCTTTGTCTCTTTGTACAGCGGCATTATATATACTGAGGAAGTAGTTTGTTAATATGTATAATTTAGCAGTTCCTGTTTTTTTTTGTAAATAATGAGAAAGTATTGTGAATGACATTTGTTGAATGGTTTTAAAAAGAATCATTTATGGCGACACCTCCTCCAGGCTTTTATAAATGTGACTGCAGTACATAGCATATTTTGTATGTAAGACAGCAGTGTAAAGACGAACAAGCATTACTAGAAGCTGATGAAACTACGTGTAAAACTTGAGGATAATAGCATACTGAACTTGTAATTACTGATGTACATAAAAGAATGACAGAACATTTTTGTCTATTATTAAATGTGAAAATCCAACCTGTCGCCGTTTGTCTCCATAAACACGTTTCCATCCGATTTCATTCCTCTCCTGTGGTGCTTGTTTGCGTCTGCCTGGAGATTCAGAGGGGTGCTACCTCTGTAATATGCACAGTGTCAAGTAACTACAGTGAAGTTCATTCATTCTTTTACTGTGCGACTACAAAAACGAGCCCCGTGAGCTGCACCACAAGGCTTCAAAGTTCACCGCATGTGGTGTGATCTCTGAGTTCAGGGAGTTGATAAAAACACAGATGTAAATCATCTGAGGAGCATAAATATCCAGACGAAGGTGGAGCCTTAAGGGGGCAAAAAATATTCACGGATTTTAATCTTTTTCTTGGATTTTTGAGAGCTTGTGTATGAGGAGACAAATTTTAAGCCTTATGGTGGTGTTACAGTAAAAAAATGTTCACCCCCTGGGGAGAATGAATAACTACAGCCACATTTTTAACTTTTTTTAATAACTAAGCTGACAATTTGACCCGTGGATGATGATGATGATGATTATGATGATAACAGCTCATGAAAAGTAAATCAAAAAAAGGTTCTTCCTCTGCGGAACGCAGCTCAGAAATTGGCATGGTAGTCTGACTCAGGGTTTTAGTAGGTTCATCCCTTTTTCTCCAGTCCAAAATACCCTGACACAATTAAATTGTCAGATTCTGTAGTTTGTGAATAAATACCTGCATGCGAAATGATGTTCCCATCTGCTGATTAGCAAATGTTAGCATGCTAAACTGAGATGGTGAACATGGTTTACGTTAGTCTTCATAAACTTCAGCATAGAAAACTAGAAACGGGTTCATCCTCTGAGAAACAGAAGATCATGGGGCCAGCGAAAACATAATTTCTCCTCTGTAAATCATAAATATCCAGAGCAAATTAATCATTCAATATTTTACCTACAAAGAAGAAGAAATTGCAAATTGAGAGCAGTGTCAGATGAGAGTTTGAGAAGAGTCCCAAGTGTAGAGGGTTTTTTCCTCTGGGGAGCATGAATGTACTCAAACTTACATGGTTTCCCATTTATTTTTGTTTAGAAGTTGACATTTTGGCCCGTCGCTAGAGAGGCAAGGGATCAGGCTAACTGTCTGGAGGTCCATCCTCTGGAGATCATGCATATTATCACACAGTTGATTTAAGTAATTCCAAAGATTTAGGATAACTCATTTTGGTTGCGTGGAAATTTGATCAGATGGAGACGCTAGAGGAAACAAACTTGGAGTCATCCTCTGGGGATCATGCATCTTGTCAGGCCCTATTTTTAAAAAGTGATACAGAACATTAAAGATAAAAAATTTTGGTGAAGTGGTGACACTAAAGCAAAGTTTATGAGGTCATAATAATCTTGAGAAGTCATCCTCAGGGGATCACGATCACCTGAACCCAACTTTGATGTCGGTTTGCTCGAAAGGCGTCTCTAGAGATAAAAGAGGTCTCACTCTGGATTAAAAGTGAAAGACGGAAAAGTTTTCCCCACATTGAATCGTTGTATCGTGACTCAGCACGTCTGCAGCTCTGTGTCGGATGAATAGGAAGAAACAAATAATGAGAGTTATTGTTTGTAAATACACTTCTCCCCGGGCCTGTTTTCAAATAATCGCTGCTATTTTTAATGCCGCCGTTGATGTTTCCGAGCCCTCCAGCTAAGCGGCGGCGGGAGAGGCTGAGTGTCGGTGAGCCGCTGTGTTCTCACCAGCAATTATTCATCACCAGTCATCCCGCATCGCTCCCTCGCTCTTTCTCTCCCTTTAATCTCTCCGTCTCCCACCTATCCCTCGCTCCCCTCCTCACTCAGTGTCTCTTTTGTTTCTCCCCCCCTTTCACTTCTCATCCTTCTTTTCTGTTTGCCTCTGAGCTTTTTCGTTTCATCTCCTCTTTTCTTTCCCTCCTTCTCGCACTCTTTCTCTTTTGTCTGACACCTTTTTTCCTTTCCTCCGTTCTTGGCACATTTCTCCCACTCGGCCCATCCTGTTTCTGTTTATCTTCACTTCTTCCATCTCTCACCTAGAAACTTTTTCTTCCCCTCTTCCACACGTCTAAGACTCTCTCCAAGTCTTACCTCAACCTCTCCATCATCACCCCATCTTTCACGTCTGTCCTCTTTCATTACCTTTTTTTCCAGTCTTTATGATTTTTCTCTCCCATTTCCCCACAATTTTCCCCTCCTCTTCCTCCTTTACCTCCTCCATCCATTGTTTCTGTCTGTTATTGCAGCATCATTGTCCTTTACCTCCTGTTTGAGCGGTTTGTTGGTGTGTCCTCGTGCCGGTCTGAAGATCCCAATCCAACCAGAACTTCTTCTCTCCATCCTTCTTTCTTCCCTTTTTCCCCTTTTCTGTCACCATCTGCCCATCTCTTCTCTTTCTCCTACTCTTGAAGGAGCTTCCCCACCAGCGTCACTATCTTTTCTCCCTTTATCCTCTGCTCACTTGTCTTCCCCTTTCACCTCCTCTTTTGCACAGTCTACCATTTTTCTACCCGTCGCCTGTAGCCGCTCTTCTTCTTCTTCCTCCTACACTCCAACACTCACTCCCTTCCCTGCGAACTACCTGCGGTCGTTTCCCTCTACATCCCATCATCCTCCTCCTCTGTTTTCTCTACACGTCGTCTCACCCACACCTTCCATACTTTCCCACCTTTTCTTTCACCCGTCTCTGTCATTTTCTTTTCCTTCACTTCCTTCTGTCGCCTGTCTCCCACCTCTCCTCCTCCTCCACGTTGTCCGACCCTGTTTCCTCTCCCCCTCCCCGCCTCAGGAGCTCCTGCTCAGTGTAAACAGATGATTAGGTGCTGCCCTTTGATTCCAAGTCTTTGACTAAATCCATCCTGATCATTCTGACAGGCTGCACGCCGCCGCTCTGTAGCACTTGGCTGATAATGAGCCTCTTTTTTTTTTTTTTCCTCCCTCCTTCACATTATGGCGAGGCTGTTTATGAAACCATCCTCCTCGTCCTCCTCCTCCTCCTCCTCCTCCTCCTCCTCCTCCTCCTCCTCCTCCTCCTCCTCCTCCTCACCCTCTGAGTCTGATTCCGAGTAAGCAGAGATTGTTTGCCAGCTTAACATGCGTCTGCCCATTTTCAGGTCATCTCATCTTTATTGCTTTCACCAAACAGTCTAATGTAATTATTTCTCCTCGGCTTTGATTTGCTCGAGCTGTCAGGGGCAATAACGACAAAATTTCCCCCGTCGTATTTCAAACTTGCTGAACAAAGGTTACTCGGTGAAATGTAATTCTCAGAAATGCTGCATTTGTGTTTTTCTCGCTGCAGATTCCCCCCCCTCTCCCGTCTCTTGCTGACAGCATTAGACACATTATCACAATTAGTAAACATTTCTCAGAGGAGTCGCTGAGATCCAGCCGCCCCCGCTTCATCCAGTGTGCCGAGCTGTCAGATCCTGACTTATGATGATGTTTTTTCCCCCCTCAGTACTTGTTACGTTGAAGGCTTTCACTCATAAATAATCTGCAGTAAATCCATATCGGGAGAGAAACAAAAACCTGTTTGCCGATGTGCAGCCGGCGCCCCAGAAACAAAAAAAAAACAGGTGTCTGCCACAATTACAGGTGTCATCCAAGATGTTTCTAATGGCGCCAAATGGCCGTAATTTGTCTGCGAGGTGACGTTTATTTTTCTAGGAATAATTAGCAGTGGAGGAGCAGACATGTCTGGCCTTCAGAAAGTCACTCCCGACACAACTTGCAGAAGTAATCCCACCACAGGGCCTGTTTGCTTGCTTCTAGTTTTGGAGCTTCTTCACCAGCTCTTTAAAGGAGAATTTGAAATGATTTGTGCTCTCCAAAAGTTCTGGAATGGGTCCTGCAGATCGCCTCGGCCTGCAGCTGCATCGTGGCTGCAGTGTAAACCTTCAGGGCACCTGTGATCGTCCACAGTGCGACAGGCTGAGTTGTTATTTTAGTTTGAGGAACTGTCAGCAAAGTCATGAATATTTGTTTTATCATCATCTAGATGAGACGACAACTTTAACCACGATTTTAACCGAGATTTCAGAGCGAGACGTCTGTTTCCGCTCACAAAAAGGATCTCACACTCGAACATGAGGTCCAGTTCTGTCAGAATCATTCTTGTAATGCTGTCAGACACTTAGAGCAACAACCTCAGCCTGTCAGCGGTAAGACAAGCACTTTTAATGGACATCATACATTATATTGTCACCATCACTGCAGCTGTGTTGCACCGAAATCCAAAGCTTTTGGTAAGTAAAATTCCCCTTTTAAGGATGGTTATTGAAGCCCTGAATAAATTCTGATTATCCAAGTACAATCTACATATTTTCTTTCCTGTATCTATGACTGAGAACGTTGTGAAATAAGTTTTAAGTTGAAAAATCTTTCTAACTTTCTTGATCTTTTCTCCATCTGCGAGGCAGATGGAGAACAAAAGTTTAATCAGATGAAGAAAGAAAAAGTTTTGCCACGATCATTTTTCTCATCTGTGAGAAAATAAATGAAGGAAGGTGGAACATTTTTCCTGCTAAACGACGCTAACAGACACTTGTCTCTCAGGGCTTCCGTAGTTTTCTCACCCCTTCTTGACTTCTTGATTTCAAATCACACCTGAACTAAAAGGATGATTTAGTCGGTGTTGTTTGGGGCCATTTATACTTCCAGGAAGTGGGCAACTCCATCTGCTAGAGGAAGACCATGTAACATGATCAAAAGTACCTAAATGGACTGTGTGGTAGAACTGAGCAGCTGCCTCTCAGGTCGAGAATGAACTTCCAGTCTTGGCTCTCTGTCCTTGTTTTTGTGCTTTGGTACTCAACAGGTGATTTTCGTCTCAGGGCTCATTGCTGCCGCCCAAAACTGTTTGCACAGGTGTTCAACATTCGCTCTCATGGTGATGACGACGAAGAAGCTGCTGCAGCTGGTCGGAAACCAGGCGACGTGGACTCAAACATGGTGGGGAGTTTTGTAATTTCCCTTCTTTAGACTGCTTTTCTTCCTGTCAGGAGCAGCAGAACAAGGTGGAGAAGGAACTTAGAGATGATGCAGAAATACAAATTCTTGTTTCTTGTAAAGTAATGAAACAGTTTTATTTTCTTGGTGTCATCAAGACAGTTTTAAAGGCCCGATCTGACCATGCAATACTTAACAAACTAGATAACCATCAACCGGTTTTACTGCCACATTTACACGTTAGATATTTGTTTTAGATTAAGACTATAAAAGAAGAGTTTTCACATCTTTCTCTCTTGGAGTCTGTGCTGCTGTTTGAAACCCTGACGTCACTCGTTAGTTTCAGATTGCTGACCGTCCTCAGCTTTCTGTTGGTGGTCGGATGATTTGTAGACTTTTATCTGCCAGCAGCAGCAGCAGCAGCCGTGGACCCAACAGCTCCAGTATGTGGGACAGCAAGAGGTCTGTCCCACATAGCTGCTGACCCAAAACATGGAGACTGGGACCAATTACAGCCGCCATATGCAAAGCACAGGTGGCACACAGGCAGCTGGACCCATCTTTTGTAAAAAAGGATGAGTGCCTGAGCCTCTTTTAATTTGGCCAGAGTTAGCAAGCGATTTGTAATTTACGTCAAGTTGCTGCCACTTCTTTATTACAGCACAGTTGCCAGAATAAAATAGCAAAAACTTGATCTTTCCTTAACCCTGACCACGTGTTTTTTGAGGAAAATGTATCCCAAAGAAACATCAAATTGCACCTTCTCTGTGGTTTGCAGAAATATACATTGCCAACATGTATTCTGAAAGTTGGGCTACTTTTTTCCCCCCCAAGAACTATGACGACATATCATCTTGAAGTATTCTTGTGGCTCTCCTTCCTTATTGTCCCCCACAAATGTTCCAGTTTTACCTGCGCTGCCTCTCCAGTTCACCTCTGCACCGTAGCCTTAAGGTACAGAGTAGTTTAGAAGAGACACAGATCTGCTCTGGGTTTGTTTACACCGGGGGTCTCATTTATTTAAAGTTTTCTGATGCACAAGTTTGTGCTCAAAGTTGTGCTTTGTAAAGTTTTCATGTCAGAATCAGCCTCTCGGCGATTTCTCTCCGTCTGACGTATCAAAAGCAAAACTTTGGGTAAAATCCTTTTTATTATTAGTCAAGGTATGAATGTTATAGACATCATATATGTGGTATACACTGTGTAGTATATACACTATACTATAACATCTTTACAAATCCCTCTCTGTGTGTGATAGGAAATGGCTTTTGGACTCAATGCTGCGGTGCTGCCAGAGGGAGGAAAACAGCGAGTACTGAGCTGAACTCTGGTGAATCTGATGAAGATCAAAAGTCACATTTCGTCAGGAGACAGGTGAGAAAAAAAAAGTGCTTCCCCTCTTGCAGAAGAAAACCGGTCGGAAGTCATCTTCAGTTACAGTGTCGGCTTTATTTGCAGGAAGTGACACATGTCGCATCAGAGATTCTCGGGTCACCTCACGGCAGCAGAGCACCTGAAGCGACGCCCGCTGACTGATAACCAATCAGAACCCGGGGGCGGGGCTTATCTGGTGAGGCTTGATGGACACCACATGTAACACTCAGATCACATAACTGTCATTTAAAGGATCAGGTCACCAGAATCACAAAAACATATTTCTCACTTACACTCTTTTTCTGGTCATCTATTTTCTAAGTCTGATCTAAAGTGTTTTCTGTCCTGTGTTGTACTTCTTGTGAACTGGTGGGAGAAATCGTTTTGCCAAGAAAATCATTCCAAGTTGCTTTTTTTTTTTTTATATATCTGTGAAAACACATTTTCTGGAGAATTTTTGAAAGGATAACTTTAGAAGTTTCTTAGATTTTTTTTCTTATCAAGGGAAAATATTTTACAAAGTTTCTTAATTTCTAGGAGAATCTTTTTCAAGAGTGAAAATGGATGAAACATTTTTTTCCTGTTATTTGCCATGATGATCTTTCCAAGTGAATTTCGCCTGAATTCTCAGGATTTTTTTCCCCCAAAACCCTCAGGAATATATGTTAAAAAAAAAACGTGTTTGTGTTTCCCCAAAAATTCCTGAATGTATCCTTACAAAACAATCTTATTTTCTCTTGAATTTTTTTTTCATTACATTTTTTTTTTCAGGAAAAAAGAATCTTGACTATCTGTGGAAGATTTATTCCCCAACATTTTCAGGAAAGTTTTTTTCAAAAGATTTTTTGGCGACATTTTCCAGGAGAAAATAAATATCCAAACATTTTTTTAGCACTTTTTTCCAGTGAAAAGTATGATTTATTTTTTTCCATGTGTGAAACTGAATGAAAAAACATTTTCAGAAGAAAAAAAAGAGAAAGTTTTGCAAGAATAATGTTTCTTTTGGGAAATATTTTTTGTCATGTGAAAACTGAGTGGGGGAAAAAAAGAAATCCTCATGAAAAAACATTTTCAGGAGAGAAAAAAAGAGAATGTGTTTTTAAAGGAAAATCTCTTTAAGTTTCTTATTTTCATCAGAGGGGGAAAAGAACCCAGGAGAAAACTTTAGAAGAATTGTTTGAGAGTTTTGCAAAGAATACTCTTACATCTTACATTTGTTTTCATCAAAAACTGAGGAGAAATGTGAGAAACTGCAGAATTCAGCAGATATTTTTTTTCATGTTTCACACACAGAATACTTTTATTCATGTATTTTCACAGATGGAAAATATTAAGGAATTTAAAGATTATCATAGCAAAACTTAGTTTAGTTTTAAAGTAATAAACACAGGTGAGAAAACAGTTTAGATCAAACGTGGAAAATGGATCGGCAGAAAAAACAACAACACAAAAACCTTCACTTGCCCCTCAGGGCTTCCGTAGAAATCCATCAAGCCATGCAGAGAATTTTTTTTTTTATGCGCCCAGGATCGGAGACATCTGCCCGTTAAACTTCTGCTGCCACCCCAAAAAAGGTCTCTCCATCAGCGATGTCCCACAAACTGCACAGTGGACAGATTTTGTAGGAGCTACTTCTGTTACATATACATTATGTATACACGTCAATAATGAAATGTTAAGGAGTCACTGAAAGAAGTCAAAGAAGAATTTCGGTTATCTTTATTGTGTTTGGATGGCAGCGGCAGCAGCGGCAGCAGATCGACATCTCTAAACCTGGACAAAAATGTCTCCATGAGAGGTCCAACGCTGATTCCAAAAAGCTGGGACACTGTGTAACACGTCAATGAAAACTGAATGCGAGCAGTCTTCTGTCGCTGTCACATCTTATTTGAAACTAAAATTCAGATAAAATGTATAGAAACATCATGAAACTGACAGGGTGAAACATTAACTATATTGTCTTTGTACTGTTTTCAACTGAGTATATGTAAAACAAAATTTAGCAAATGATCATATTCTGTTTTGTTTTACACAGCATCCCAACTTCTTCTGGATTCTTGGTTGTAAGTGAGAAAAGGTTTGTGATTCACATGACATTTGTGTATTTTTAGGTCTTTACAACCCTGCAAAAAAACCATTTGGGCTCTTTATTCCAAAATCACACGGGCATCAATGAAGAACAACAACAGTTTTTTTTTTCCTGCCTGTAGAACTTGGCAGGCAGATCCCCAACAAATCGTGTGCTGCTGTGACGATATTACGAGCTTGTACTGTGAGCGTTTTTAGGTCCAACGTGAACGAGAGCGTGTCTGGTTCGTCGGGGCGACACAAAATCAGCACACGCCGTGTCGTTTTGAATAATGCAATAAAACAAATGGGTGTTTCTTCGGGTAACTCAACTCAATGGCAGACGGTGCTGAAGATGACACATGACCCGGCACGGCCTCGTGAGCTCAACACTTTTTCACAGACATGTCCGCTCCGCAACGCAGAGCTGTGCTTTCACAGTACATGTTGTAGATCCTCTGGTGTCCCACTTGAGAGTGAAGACCCGGCAGGTAGCGGGCCAACACGGGTCACCAACTTCATCTCAAGAGTCCCTCCAAAGACAGATGCATCGCTTCATGCATCAAAAACCTGCTCCGTCTCTTTTTTCCACCTCCTCCTTCTCCCGTTACGGCAAAGCGTGATTGGTCACAAACTTGTCTATAGTTTCTGTTTTTCTCTGTCGAAAAGTCCACATACATTTAAAAAATAGAAACTTGTATCACCTCGTGCTGCTTCACCAGACCAACATGATATTTTTTTTTTTATACATTTCTGAAGAGGAACAAACTCCAAATGGCTCTCACACTTAAAGCTGAACGAATGGATCATGAAGAGTTCCCTTCCAAAGTGACATCTACTCATACAAAATGATTCATAGCTTTAAAATTAAAAACACGTTAAAGGTAAATAAGTAAATGTAGGTCCTTATCTGTCAAAATAAAACACTTTCACAGCCTTATGGAGGTTCGCTTAATCTTGGTAAGTCAGATGTAACGTTTTAAAAGTTTTTCTTTATTTTTGGAAACTTCATTCTGCCACTTAAAACACAACAAACAGCCAAACAATTCCTTCGTGATTCGATAATAACATGTGCCTCCTTCTAACTAAATGAAAAAAATGTGGTAGCTGTATGATCAGAGCGCTGCATGTCGAACAAACACACACACACACACACATCCACCTTTAAATCTCGCGTAACACTTCATCACGGCTCATCTGAGAGAAAAGTCTTAACATTTAATAATTTCTTTTACATCAAGGAATGTTCAGGGACAAAAAAAACAAACATTTTTTTTGTTTTGTTTTATATGTATATATATATATATATATATATATTTTAGAGTCTTCCAGCACTGCGTCATCAGTGTCTCTTCGCTGTACACCTTCTGAACCCAACAGGCCCCGTTCACGTATTTTTCAGATGAGCAAAAGTCCTGGCGTGTGTGTCGTTTAACAGTTTGTGTCTGAAGCAAGAAATGAGGTGTGTACTTCCTGGTTCCCCCCCACCCTCCTCCTCCACCCCCCACGGTGCGGTCGCTGCACCCTCTCCGGCGGTCTTTCTCAAAGGTTTGGGCTGCACAACACATCTGCTCTGAGTTATGATTCACAAAAAAAGAGATTAAGTGTGATTTTTGTGACAGAGAGGGGAGCGGGGCAGGACAGAGTCGACCCTTTCCCCCCTCCACCGTCGTTTGACACATAGAAATGGCTCTTTCTCTCTCTCTCTCTCTCTCTCACACCCACCCTCCCCCCCTTGGTTCTGGAGTTTTGTCCTTGGAGGCCAGGTGAGCGAGGCCTCTTATTGGTCGGAGAGCAGCAGCAGGAGCAGCCAGCCGAGGCCCAGCAGCAGGGAGAGGCGGACGGGCTCGGCGCCGCGGTTCGGCAGGCCCGGAGAGGGAAGAGTGGAGTCTCCCTCGTCCCCCCACAATCTGTCGTTCTCGTTTACCTGAAAAGAGAAAAGTATTCAATTAGCCAACACTTTTTGTTACTTTTTGAGGTAGAAAAATAAACCTCCAGATTCCACACCAGGAAACATCTTTTCAGCTCAAGCAGCAGAAGAAAATAACTGATCCGGGAAGAGACATTTTTACGAGCTACCATACAGATATAATGGCCAAATGTTCCACATCCACAGCTAAGTGATGCTGAGGACATTGCCACTTATCAGCCAGACGCAATTTCACAGCCAGAGATGCTTTTTCGCGGCAAACATATTCAGCATAAACTCTACAATCAGTCGAGCTCCATATCCAGATTATTCTCTTCATATCTCTCCTCCCGCCATCAGATGTCGATTGGACTCATTTCTTTTTTTTTTGTTTGCTTTGCCCCTCAGCGCTGCTCCCGTCTGGGTTTACAGTAACTTGTGCTATTTGACTGTAAAAAAAAACCCAGAAAATCCTTCACACTGTCAGTCACTTGTACTCTTACGCTTAATAACAAGGTTTCACAATCTAAGATGCCTTTTCTCTTTAGGTAGACTACTGAGCAAAACTGGGAAACTGAGCAGTGTGCAGAAATGCATACCTGCATGTGCCAATATCTACTTTACCATCTACTCTAATTTTTGAAAACTGAAATGGATTGGATTTATTTATTTATTTTTTTTGTAAGGATAGTTTTTCGAAGGGCGTAACTGTTGCATGAAACCTGACCTCATCCCTTCAGTCGTACACACGATCTGAGGAACGATGTTCAGTGTATTGAGTGCTGTTTTTGTTTTTCTAGAAGATATTTTTTGAAAACTGAAACATAGTGGGGATAAAATTTTGCTGGGAGAATTTCTTTATTTTTAAAGCAAAACTCTAATTTTTCTCACACTCTCATGGAATGCCCCTAAAGCTTAGTTCCATATAAATGCACGGATAATTTGTTGTTTTGTCATCAGCGAAAAAAATATTGGCCTTGAAGTTGAAAAAGGAGCCTCATATAAGGAACAATACTTAAATCAATAGCCGGAAAAGTCACGTGAGATATCGGTGTGGATAGTTGTTGCTAGAGGACAGTAGTTCCACCTTAACTGTCCTCCAGGTTACGTCACATTCTGAGATCGACACTTCTCCGCTGGCAGGACGGCGGCGAGCGGAACAAGCTACTGCTAACGTGAGTTATTCTTTTTAGTAAACTCTGTGTATACAAACAATGTTCTCAATGCTCGTGTTGATGTGTAGAGACCCTGGTGATACTACGAGCAAAGTTTCCTGTTGTGTCGAGTCTTACTGTTTTAAAAATAGAGATTTTGATGCTAGCGTAAAAGTGCCCCTAGCACTCCCATTGAAAATGAGTTTGACCCGAAGACGAATATACAGTAAATCTTAAAAGTGGCGCTTTCGTCTTAATTATATCTTTAAACGAACGCTTGACTTGGGTACATTAACAAAAAAAGCCTAGATTGCATTTTGGCGAGAGTTTCGCTTTAAGGCTGGTTTTTCAAAGTGCGTAACTGTTGAGACTAACAGTCATGCAAACGATCTGAGGAACATTGTTCAGTGTGCAAATTAAAACTACCCTGGAAGAAAACGCTAAATGTTTTTAGGCCTATTCAGAACGTGAGGTAGTGGAGCACCTCAGCCTCTGGAGGTCAGAAAGAAAGAAAAAAAAGAAAAAGAATATGGAGGAAACATGTTTTCATGTTCGCAGAGTTAGTTTAGTTTAAACTCTCCTCTGCTGCTGAGTCCGGTGTGACTGAGACGCACGGTGACATTTCCAGCGTTAATTATGTTTTTGTTGGATTATCAGTGACAGTTATTTAAATGTGACAGGATGGTGGTCCAGCATGTCTGATGATGTGACTCTGGGGCAGCTGTCCAGAGCTCCTTTACCGGATTAATTAACTCTGACTGGTGTCGACTCGGCGACACTTTATTTGATCCCGAGTTGATACTGGACTATCAGGTGTCACTGCACTGTTTACTCTGCGTCTGTGCAGTAATATGAAGTCCGACACAGTCAGAAGATGATACAGACCGTTGAAACAATCGCTGCGTGGGACGAGGAGCTTCAGAGGACCTGAGGCGTGAGTATTTTCCTCCACTTTCCCTCTGGAAATAAGAAAGTGGCCTACTTATACATTTAGCTTGTGAAGTTTATTTCTATCTGTTGGCGGATTGTCAATTACAGCATTTTTTTTTTCCCCCACTAGGAGCCAGACGCATGGAACAAATTTCCTTTGCCTGCAGTGAATTGTATTATTTATGATCCACTCCTCATTATTTAAATGGAGATAGCGTGTGTGTGTGTGTATGTTGAATGGAAAACAGGCTGTCCGCATTAAAATTGATGTTCAACAGAGTTTAATAGTTGTTTATTCTACGGCTTCATCGTATGGCCTACATTAATGATGTTTACACAAGCTGTTTATACTGTTGATGAAGCAGTTATGAATATGAGACAGTTTCCAGTGTCTGATATGTTCCGGCTGATTGTGCTCAGCCAGAGATGTACGACCCGAAGACCCCCGTCCCTCCACCACTACGGGAACTTTAATAATAATTCCACTACTTAATTATGCACACAGATATGTTTCCTTCTGATGGCATGTTTAAGTATATTTCTATATGCAGTAAATTAAAGTTATTTATACGGAACTGTGTCATCTGAAGCTTGATTTGAAATGTTGTTTAAAACCATCAACAGCTCGAGCTTATATAACGCACACTTGTTTACATAGTTTTCCGCGGCGTGTTTTTTTTAATTGTCTCCGCTCTTTTATTCTCATTATGTTGTTTGTTTCATGCTCCACTTTGCGTGCTGAATCCCCTTTAATGCAGCAAGAGATGTAATGATCCCACTGGGATCAATAAAGTTACATCCAATCTTGAAGCCTCAAGGCCTTCCTCCATTCACTCACTGCGATTCTCTACATGATAAACACTCGATAGGTTAGTCTATAGAGGAGCAGCCGAGCCCGACTGACGTATCGACTTTAACATCCAATACTATCTTGTCACAGTGTGTCGCAGCAAGTCAACACATACACAGATTTCATCTTATTTCGGCTCGTACAGTGTCGCACATATCTGATCATCAATTTGAAGCATCGTTGCGAAAAAAAAACTGCAGGTGTTTGTGCACAGAAAGAAAAATACAAGCTAATAAAGTTTTGCTGTCCAATTCTAATTAACTCATAAATCCTGTATCGGTCGATCTCTAATGAGAAACATGACATTTAGGAAACTTATAGATCATTTTATCTTGTCCTGATCGATTTTTATATCAGCAGCAAGGTGAAGCAGTGCATCTTGATTTCTCAGATATTTCTTCATTCTGGTTCAAGATGTCAGGTTGACTGTTTACATGAGATGGGACTAACAGCGCTGTGGCACTCATTCTTGATCTACAGTGGCTTGAATTGACGTTTTGGACAAAAGTATCCGATCATTTTTAGGTTCTGATTGATCTGGTAGTTTTAAAATGAACTGGAATGGCTGGAAAAGTTGATTGAATACTCTGCCATGGGCCAAGAGTCGTAATTAAACCTAATCCAATATCATATTTGTTGCCATATACAGGCAGAAAAGATTACATATAAAAGAACATTGAAATCTAAATCTACAGCTAGATCTGGATATTTAATTAATTGTACACATTTAAGTACCATCTGGCTAAAAACGGCGGGTTTGTTTCACCAGAGATTGACACATTATTCCCGGAAAATGTAAAAAATATGATGAAATAGAGAATAAATTCCTAGACTGGTATTTCCCGGGTCGGGAACCATCCTTCAACCAGCCTTCTTGGAAATCCAGTAGTTTTTGTGTTATCCTCCTGACAAACAAACGGACCGGGTGAAAACAGAACCTCCTCAGCAGAGGTAATTAAATCATGCTGACATCTCACACCTAGAATCTGGACACGTGGATAAGCCGGTGTGAAGTGAACCGGGCACAGCTTCCGTTCTCTCCATCTCGGTTTCTGCGTGACTGACGCTGCCTGAATTATGCAGATAATGTAAATCCCACCCGTCTGCTGCTCTCCCGCAGGATAAAACAAACACCCCGAGTTATCAGCAGCAGTGCGAACCAATTCTGAGTGCGTCCGTCTCCATTAGTGCCTCTCTGTTTGGAGAGGGTTGTACATCACATTCTCATTCTTCCATCTCGTCTCACCTGAGTAGGTATCTGTGCTCTCAAGATGTTCTGCTCTGTTTCCATGGAGACTCCCGGTGCGGTGGTTGCCAAGTGCGGGCTCTGGTTGTCGGTGGCTGGAGTGGGCATCCCGGGCTGGCTGGCGCCCGTTTTCACATCTGATCCGTTCCCAAAGGCCTGGATGGCATTTTCTGGAACACAGGGAGCAGCAGGGACGACAGGTTTTAGGGATAACTGGGGAAAAACTTCACAGCAACTTTCACATCGGCTTCACCTCCAGTATCTCAAAACCACGAGTTAATTATTTTGTTATCTCGACATAATCAACTCGTTATCATGGGAAAAAAAAGGTTGTGTCCTCCAATTACACATAATGTTTATCAGAGATCAGGAGTGCCGTGCCAGCATATACAGATGTCTGCTTGACAACTATCGACTGATTAAAGCTGAAAATGTCACATCGAGATGTCCAGATTACTGATCAATGCATCAGACCGTCTTTAATCTCACTTTGTTGTACGCATACTCTCACATGCGAGTATGCTACTAAAACATCACATAGGTAGTTTATTTTCAAGGTCTCCTATTAGACTTCTTATCTCTTCTGGTGATCCATTTTTTTTTTTAAGTCAACACTGTTTTTCTCTCCTCTGTTTATAACATGAGAACTGGTAAAACATGTAAAAAGATAAATTAAAAAAAAAAAAAAAAAGCAAAATGTTTTAATTTATTTTTTTTATTTCATGTGTGAAATTGAAAAGTTTTCTTTCTCAATTTCACACAAAAATAAATTGATCAAAAAATGTAAAACTTACAGAATTTTTTGTTATTTGTTTTCAGGTGCGAAAGAGAGAAAAAAAATTATTTTTTTAATTTTTTTTTTTTCAATTTCAGGCTTGAAACCAAGAAAAGTAAAAAAAAAAAAAAATCCTGTCCAATTTTTTTTTCACTATTTCACGCATGAAAAGCAAAATAATCACTCGGTTAAATTTTTTTTTTCGCATTTTCACAGATGAAAAATAATACAACTAAAATACAATTAAGGATAATCAAGAAACAAATGTTATTTCCCACAAGTTCTCAGGTCACGAACACAGAAGAGAAAGAAGGGAGACTTTTCTCCACAGAAAAAACTTCACTTGCAACTCAGATTTATTTTTCCTAGTGATCCTTTTGTTTTTTTTTTAAGTCTACACTGGTTTCTCTCCTGTTTTTATGACTTGAGAACTGGCAAAGCATGTAAAACAATGTTTTATAAAAATAAAAATAAAACAAAACATAAACCAGCAGAATTTCTTGTGAGAAAATAATATTTTTTTCAGGACAATTTTTTATTTCATGCATGAAACCAAGTGAAGTTTGGCCTCTTGTGGTCGATGAGGTTACTGAGCCTGACGAAGGAACTTTTCACCCTTTCACACATAAAAACAAAACAGTTCACTAAGTTTCACCTGAAAAAAATTCTTTCTCCAAATTTTTTTTTCACATCTTCACGGATGAAAAAAATAAAATAAAAGCAAGGATAATCAAGAAAAAATCCCACCAGTTCTCTCTCAAAAACACAGAAGAGAAAAAAATGTAAACTTTTCCCACCATAAAACTAAAATCTTCACTGCATCCCTTGCAGTAATTACCAATATCGTGCATGCCTTCACTAATGAAAACATTCTTACAACAAATGCTGAGAGTTCATAGAAAGTTTATATGATTTGCCTTGGAAGTCCCTCGCCCGCCCCACAGAGCTGTGTGTGTTTGTCAAGGTCCACTAATCTTATGAAGTTGTTTTCTCCCGATATATCATCGTATTGTCCTGAGAAATCTGCCGTTTGTTTTCTCAAGATAAATCAATCAGTTATCACAAGAAAAACAAGCTTCATCGTCTGGAAATAACAACGTAATTAAGTCACGAGCCCGATGATGATAATGGCATTAAAAATACTGCAAGCGCGGCCATTTCTCAGCTTCCATATGGCAGCCAACCTCCTCCGACTGAACACAACGCTGCAGAAGTAAATTAAATTATATGGGACAAAAATACGGAAACCAAGTGTATGTGTTTGGAGCTGATCATTAAATGACTTTTAGTAAAGAGTAAATTTAAGCTTCCCCTCGATAAACACTCATGCGGTGTAAACCGCCTGGGGCTTTTATTGTGAAATGTACAAAAACAAAGAGTTTCTGTATGCGCTGCAGTTGTGAGTGGAATAACTTTGCCGTCTTGAAACTAGGGAGCCTCTATTAATATTCTACAATCTTCGTAAGTATAGACGTAACACAGAACCCTCGGCTACAATATCAATTAACATGAAAATGTCATTTTTGGCCTCATCTGTGACCAAATCAGCCTTCAGAACCTGCTCAAACATATTTTGAAGTTCAACTTCCTTCACGCTGGTGCTGAGGCTGCACCTGATATACCAGCCGCCACTTCTAGTTTCCTTTTGCCTTCCCATCCCTGCAAGGCTCTTTGTAATGTGATTGGTCACCGATTGCATCTAATTACAATGTGGTCATGGCAGGGCGAGTCATCAGGTGACTGAGAGACCCTGTTTTCTAACTGCATGCAATGAAAATACACTGTTGCTTAGTCAATATCAACAAGTGGTAATGAGGCAGACAAAACGGCCAACATGGTTTGATTTATCCAGTCTCCAAAAAATGAAAGTGAAAGCACGTACACTTCTCTGTTCACAGGAAGCGATGCATCAGGAGCTTAAGAGAAAAACACGCTCCCTGAAACAGCAGCGACGGCTCAGCCATTCACAGAAAAGCAGATTTCTGAATAATGGAAGCTCAGATTTTTTTTCTTTTGTTGCAATTTTACACATCTCGTTGCTTTTCTGGGCCACTATTGTAAGACGCTGCCTAAAGTGAGCAACATATGTTATTCATACGCCTGGGGGATACGTTTAAATATGTCATACGGCAAAAAAAAAGTACTGCAGTCCTTGACACAACTGTCTGCCATTACACGAGAGAGAGGCAGGAGTGCTGTGTGGGCAGGAATTCACTTTCCTCTCTATTAAATGCAAATGTACAGTGAGTGAGCCTGTTTGGCTGAAATAGAGGAGCGCCTCAGTCGGTGGCAGATTGAAGGTTTGGTTTTGAATTACAGAAATGTCAGAGGCAAGAGCTGCTTGCTGCAAGTCAGACATAATGCAAGTTCGCCGAACGGAGAAAAAAAGAGGATGTAAAATAATGAACAATGATAAATAATGAACAGCTGTGAGTTACTTCTTCTGGATCCGTTCTCAGTCAGCAGGCTCGCTGACTGGCTTACCTAAATAGCTGTAGGGCAGCATGAAAAAGTCAGAGGTGAACATTTCCCAGACATTGAGTTGATTTGACTCACTTCTGACCTTCCTGCTGGTTTTTTAAACACGAAGGCTGCATGCAAATTCAGCCTTTCCCCCTGCTCACCACTCACTTCTGTACAAAAAGAATTATATGTAAATATAATAACGTGTTGTTGTCAAAGGAATGCAAGAAATGGAAGGCGTGTTTTATAGGTCATAAATAATATTCACACACACCGTTATCGTCCCTTCTCTACTGTTGGTGCGAGTCAGTGTCAGCGTGCCGCGAATGAGAAATAGTAAACTGCTTGTTAGAGAAGTATGTAAAGAGATTGACGGTATGTCAAAGATAGAAACCATAATGCATGAGAAAAAATAATAGTGCCCATGCATGAGAGAGAGAGTAGTAATAGCAGTCTGCAGCCCCTTTTAGTTAGAAAAGGCGGCACATTTGCAGCCAGGTAAAGGCTGCAATCTGCCGTCTTGTCTGTGTGAAAGGTGTAATATTCCTTCTTTTCAAGAAAGCCGCCACTGGGGTCGGCGTAAACATGTGACGTGACGTGAAGCAGCTGGCTGCCCATATTCCCGCCTCCTCAGTCAAACACACGCCGATGTTAAACCCCTGCTATCAATGGAAGCGTGCGGCGGAGCGCCTCACCTCCTCCATTAGCTGCCACAAGCACCAGACAGCTAACAGGAAGTAAATTTGTCTTCAAAATAAGAGCTTTGCATTACACCCCATTGGAGTTTAGAACTGGGTTCTTAGCTGGGGGCTTTTGATTTGAAAGTACCGATCGTTAGTAGCTTGCCGCTATGACAACAAGCAGACAACCAAGGCAGCTACAGAGACCGAGGAGACGCTAGCATCTCCTGGATCTCAGCGGCTGTCCGTTTGCTCATCTTGATGTCCGTGGATGAAGTGGATTTACAAAGCAATAGAGGTCTTAAAAAGTGTACCCTCCTAGGCGGCACATTGGTGGACCAAAACAGACCCCCAAAATACTGTCTTCTGTCTAAATTTGTAGACCTAGCCACAAAAAGGACAGCCAAATTGGCAGGTTGCTGCCCAGTATAAAAACGGCTTGTGAGAAACGGAATAGAATAATTTGAAATGGTTAGTGTATTTTAGTGCATAAAGCTCCGATAGGCTCATGACTGCCCCCTGTGGCCGGAGGGTGGAAGGCGCCTACTGCAACTATGCTGAGAACTGCTGTAATAGCGGGTGTTTTATTTTTTTCCCTGAGATTAAAGTTCAAGAGGTTTATCTCAAGAGTTCTTCCTGGTTCTAAAAGTAAAGTCGCATTGATTTTTACCCCAAGTCAATCTTACGTGACTCACAGTTTGAGCACTTCAGTGGCTCGGATTGGCACGAAAATCTCCTGGTTGCATCATTAGCACAGAAGATTCTGGTTCTTTGATAGAAAGTCCAAACCCTGTGCACATAAAAACTTAACGCAGAAGGTAAGCGCAACTCCCAAACATGCATTTTGGCTAGAGGCATCCAATCGCCAAGCCCGTAAAATTCACCAAGTCTTGTCAATCGCTAAATGGTGGGAAATGTATAATCTCAATCTCAGAAACATTTGATTTATGCTCTAATGAAACTAAAAGAAGGCTTGAATAAAGGTGAACTTTTCCTAACCTCGCTATCAGAGGCTGTGCAGTTAAGACAATACCAAACGGGGATTAATGGAATATGTAACGGAGTATGTTTTTGTATGAGTATATCTAAAGTATAACTGTGGAGATCAACAAGAGGGCAAACTGTGTTCTGAGTGTGTTTACACCTTGAAGAGGCTGTTTGTGCCCCTGTGCACGGGTTATAACTCGGCTCGTCTTTTAACACGCGCTGTCTCTGTTTCTTAGAGTTTCACCATGAATCGCCATCTGAATAAAGGCTTCTAAACTTTCTGCCAGAGGAGCGACTTGGATCTTTCTTCGTTTGAACCCTGGTGTTCCCTGCCAAAAAGAGCACCTTCATCGCATTTTGTTTGAACTTCTGAGCAGTCTGGACTTTTTCTTTTGCTGATGCAACCGAGTATAATTGTGAGTGTTGGGGGGGGGGGGGGTTAGTGGTGTGGGTGTGAGGGAGAGCATACAGGTGAACCTGTGGTAATTAAGTCGTGTGGAGTTTTTTAAGAAGTGCAAAGCATTTTGTTAAATGTGTTCAGAACCCGCCAGGAGCTTAGTTTAATAATCACAGTATGTGTGTTTGCTGACATTTTTGAGAGAAAAATAAAGAAATGTTTTTGAACCAAATGTTTTGTCTTTTTATGCATGTTCTATTCAAACTACCTGCATGATCCTCTACTCTCAATGAATCCTGCAACTTATAATAAAACCCCACGGTCCCTCATCAGCCACATTAAACCACCGTGTAGGCTCAGGTCGCCAACAGTCAGAGAGATAAAGCTCCAGATCCGTCTGGGCTTTATTTCTTCAAAACACCCGTAACCTCATGATGGATATATGGTGGCTGTGGAACTGAGGGTCCTTCATACTCCAGGAATCTCTCTATAATTAAATACAGCACCACACATGTGGTCACAAACAGCGTATAGCCTTGATGCATTCAAACCACCAATATCAGCTGAAAGTCCACTACACAGGAAATGATTCATATCCTTATGAAGCACTTAACTGTTACAAAACAAACTAATCACAAAATGTCTCATTAAGGACACACCTATTATATGTTTATACAATTAAGTAATGAAAGAGAATAAAAACAGACGTCTGCCCTTGGATGCCTCTGTGGTGGATACAACACGACACGTGCCCTCTAGGCTGCCCCTCCAGCGGAGAAAACATAATCAGGTGCCCTCTGCTGTGGCCTCATTTGCAAGAGAAAGTGAAATTCCCTATAAGCTGCCATCAAATGGAGAAAACATTGTTAGATGCCCTGCAAGGATCCTTTATAGTAGAGAAAACTTAATCAAGTGCCCTCTGTGGTCTGTGCTGGCAAAATCTGTGAGAAAAAGGGACAAAGTGCCCTCTGGAATGCTCTTCCAGTGGAGAAAACATGATATAGGACACTCTAGGGTTCCTTTCCAGTGGGGAAAACACAGCAAAATGCCCTCTAGGGTCCCCTCCAGTGGGGAAAGCGGGATAAAGTGCCCTGTAGGATATCCGTCCAGTGGAGAAAACATGATAAAGTGCCCTCTTCAGTGGCCCACTGTGCAAGAAAGCACAACAGTCACATAACAAATCCCTTTTCATCTGAACGGGGGTTTGGGTCTGCTTCAAATGCAGGACGACTTCCTGTGTGCTGGTGCCACACCGCATGCAGCTGATGCCCTTTTTTGTTGGGAGGGAGGTTTGCCGTTTGGATTGGAACAAAAAAGCTCACTGATTTGTTCTTGCCGCTGCTGTTGTCACCCTCTGTTAACCTCGCTGCTGTCACCCCCAGATCTCCTCTGACAACGGAGGCCCCACGCTGTGCACAGTTCCTCCGCTAGTGACAGCGCGATAAAAGAAATGCATACATTAGTGGCACTTAAGAAAACAGTTTATTCGGTGTCAATGACTGTGGTCATGGGCGATAAATACTGAGTTCAGCCTACGTAGAAAAAGTGAAGTGGTGACTTAACACACAAACACTCTGAGGTTGGTGAAGTTAAACAGATTTTGATTTGCAACCCAGCAAACAGCAGTGAACAGTTCTGTTCATTGTGTATGATTCAATGATTCAGGGTTGCAGGATATATATTGGGCCGATATATCATATTTTAATGGAAAATCTGTTATCGGCAGATAATCAAGTTATAGCCGATAAACAGAACCGATAATACAAAGCCAAATTGCTTCAGTTGACTTAAAAAGTGCAGCATTTACACACAAAATGTGGCGGTATGCATCTTTAAATTGGTTTTCCAGCCACCAATAAACACAGAGAAGAAGAAGAACAACAACAATGCTGTCGACACAGAACTAGCATAGAACTGTATTTCAATGTTGTGTTTTCAGCCTCTTCTGCTGCTCCAAGTTCAAAAGTTTTGATGCAAGGTTTTTTTTACCATCTCTCACAACTCGAATTGCATACGCCAACAGTAAATATTAACTTCAGGGAACAGGTTCAATCTCTTGCTGCCAAGTACTCACAGTATATGTTCTTGTTCTCGGGTGTTAGCATGCGTATTTCACACTGAGCTCACTGGAGTTTATTCACCGCCGTTAAGTTGTTGGAACAGTTGCATGATTACAGTGATGACTGGAGGAAGGCAAATCTTGAGAGATCTTTCTCCCTCGCTAGGAAAAGGAACAGATGTTCAAGTTTGGATGTAATTCAATTAAATAAACAGATGCTTTGGATGTTTCCGGTTTGAATCCTCACCTGACTGAAAACAGATAATGTTTTTGCTGTCAGAGCTAAAAACAAGCGATTCAGGGAGTGTGAGATACAAGCGAACGAGCCCGAATTCTCTGGATGGCTGAATACTACTTTTACTTTTGACACAGAAAAAGTGAGACGGTGTAGAAAAAGTCATACAAGTGTTAACTCCAAGTCCTAAAGTTTAAAAAAAGCGACATTGATGTAATGCTCATGAATATCTAATGGACCACTTGTAGTAAGTAAGATGTGACTGGAGTGCATATTATAGTATGTACATTCTGTACTATATATAATTTACAGTCTGGTGGATTTATACGGTCTCATGCGCCCCAAAGGACGTCCAATTACATCACGTTCTTGGCTTTACCACAGCCAGAATGACTGATCATCATATAATGAATTGATATTCTATAAGCATTCATTTTAATTCAGCTAATGGGCTACTCTGCAGCAATTACGTTTGCATGAAAGTCACTTCAATTAAAATATGCTTAAATGAAGACATGAATGAGAGATTCATCAATTAATATCCACAGCTTATACTGTAAGATGGATGTGGGTGCTCAGCAGTGAAAATCACGCCATTATTCCGTCGGTTTCCAGGAAAAACCCTCCGATTTCTGAAGCGACGCGCTGGTTATTAGGGATGGGATTTCAAAGGCTTCAGTGGAGTATCGGGGTGTGACACACAAACATAGATTTCTCACAGGACCAGGACAAATTGATCCCTCCTCCAGAGGTGGGTTACCTTTGCAAACACAATTCAGCAGCAAATCAATGCAGAACCTCGACTTGGCTCCCTCCACCGGTGCAACGCTGAGCATCAACTACTAGACGGAGACGGAGGTGGTGGATGGGTTACCTGCACAGTCATTGCCAGCTCTGCAGCTAATTAGGGAATCTGCAAGTTGCAACACATCAGCAACGAGTCAATAGTGAGGGGAAACAGATTGAAGCCGGCTGACGGTGTGTATACATCAGCACCTCACAGGAAAAGGCTGTGGACCAGCTAATGGTGCTGTGGGCCATTAGCGTCGGTAGGACAGGTGGGGAAGTGTGCTGCAGCACTCAAAGAGCGCAGTTAGCGCTCGGCAGCGTGCAGCGATCCCCTGGCAGGCTGACGGATGAGAGAAGCGAGGGGTGCAACTCCAGCTGCTCGCCACCGTGCCTCGCCACCCGCCGTCACGCAGAGATGAAGTGCCAATTGATATCTTCACTGGTAAGCTGTTGTGACAGTTCCTTTGTAAATGTTTGGTCACGGCTGTTTAAGCACCGCCATCTCGCATCTCTTTGACTTTAAAGTTTCTCCCAGAGGGCTTTTTCTTTTTACCGACTTCATAGGTTTCCCCGAGCCACATCCTGTGCACCATCCCCATTCCTGCCCCCAACCTTTCCTGACACATTGCTGGTTACCTTCACTCCTTTTTTTCCTGCGATGCTACCAATTTAACTTGCAGAAAAATTAAAATAATTGCAGAAATAAATGAGCTTCACCTCCATCTGTCCTCTCGTTTTTTTTTCTCCGACACGCTCAGCTTTCAGCGTACGAAGAAGTCCAGAGCTGCTGTTCTGCATAGTGATGTGGTTATTATCGCAGTGATGAGGAGGTATGGTAGGGTGACAGCTGCTTTTTTAAACTCGAGCGCACTCACTCCATAGAGTCCAGCAGTTTTTCCCCTTCCCCTATCTGCAAACGACTATATTCTTCCCTGCCACTATTCTGTCTGTCCACCTCATTAGTTCGGAGGCAGGAAACCAAATTATCTTCAATTACAAAGTCATCTAAGGCCATCTGAAGTCCTGTCTCAGCAAACTGGCCCCAGCACAACAGCACAGGGGGGCCCCTGTGCACAAAATAATGCTGAATTTGGTGGCACAAGGATGTAAACACCAAAAGAGACCAGGAGGATTTATTTAATTGGCGATCATGTGGTCCACTTGTGAAACACGACCATTACCGGAAGACGGGAGAGTCTTTTGGCTCGTGTCAGAATGAACAACATTTCATTCTCTGTTCACTGTGATTACATGAGGAACATGGGGGAAAGACAAACATTCACGAGCTCTCCCAGGGCGAATTCATTTTCCCAATTATTGGCTCGAATTCAAACCCTCTTTGCCAAATCATTACGCACACTTTCTCCCCAAAATAGAACTGTGGCCCTGCCTGAGCCTGGCAAACAACACCGAACTCCAATTGAGATGAGAGCTCGACATGCACCGCTGGTCCGTGAATCGCCTTTCCCATTATAAACTTGTTCGTCCTTATTACCACGTACTGTATGCGGTTGCCTGGCTTCAGCCATTTGCTCAGGCAGGAGGAGAGGAGCGTTTTTTTTTTTTTTTGCTCAGACGGAGGGAAATGAGGCCAGTCAGTCTGAGGTTTGTTTTTCTGGGTCTCTAAGGAGCTTACAGTAAACAGCACACAGGAGCTGCCTTGGCAAGACTGAGTCCTAGCTGCAGGATGCACATGAGGAGTTTCATTGAAAAACAAGACATCCATCAAGCAGTTGAAAAAAACATATGTGGCTACGCTGGGAGGTTTAACTCACTACAGGATAATGTACATTTTATTGCCATCCCGAGTTGGCTAATCGGAGAAAATTAGCATTTTAACAAATGTCATTATCTCACTGAGCGATGCATGTCAGGTAGCGAGAAATGGATACAACAATGTCGTAATTGGTCTGAAAATAGCATAAAGGCAGGAGGTTTTGTCCCTAGATAAAAACTGTAATTTGCTCTTCTAGGGTTCTTAATGTGCACATTTTCCTCTGCAGCATTCACAGCTTTGGTTTGCATGGTGTCATTTTGTTTCATTTGTTTAGTAGAGGTGATACTTATTAGTGTATTTATGTCCAACATTTTCAATGGCTGATGATTTCAGAGTTTTTGAGGTAGCTCTTGAATGCACCATTAATTCCCAAGAAGCCCCGGTCCAATTAAACCCCTGATTATATATGACATAAGAAAAACAAGTCCTTCAAATTAAAAGAACAAAATTTACAGTTTCAACTACTGTTAGCCGAGGCAGAGGCCTCGAGCTGCCCACGGCTCCTCAGGGACGTGGTTTAATTCAGAAAACAAGGTTCACTATGTACGATTGTATGTGACAGTAAAGAATCTTCTTTTTCTTCAAAGCATAGAAGCGTTTTCTGCTCCGACACCATCATTTGTCCGCGCCTTCCAAAGTCATTATAAATGAAAAATAAGCCAGTTTTATCCTTCAAGCAGCATCCGAAGTGATGCAGGCTTTTCTTATTTAATGTGTGGTGGTGCAACTTCCATTCCATTATTTGTCGTATTTTGCCATTTAACATCTAAGAAACATACTAGAAATAAGTGTTTCCACTTAAGCATGTAACACGTCATCACTTGGATTTTGTTGTCTGCAAACATGAAAAATGTACGAAGTTAATGGTTAAAGAAACATCGTGGTTTTGGTTTGAATGACTACTTTATGGGGACTTTTGTCATCCCGTCACAGCAGTCTTTCAGCTAAAGCAAGACATTTTGTTGACCGATCTATCAGCTCGATCTCCTCGTTTCTGTGCAGACTTTGTAGCTCTACAGCAGCTCCATCATGCGACTTCATCCATTGGTCCAGATGGACACAGATCATTTTTCCTCTTCCTGCCAAAGAGCTTTTTGTCGCTCCCACGTAAACATATGTCGTCTTTGGCACTTGCTTTTTTTTTTTCTTGGGAGGACAATCTCCTAAAAGACGTTCAAAACTTCCAGTATTGGCAGCTCAATTATACTTGTTATTGACCTATTCTGTGCTGTTAAGTGGTATCCTTTTTTTTACAAGTATTCCTAGTCATTGACTTCTGTAACACAAAAGCACAACCGCTCAGCCGTAAAAGAGGTTGGTAGGCTTCGAATTAAATTGCGGTTTCTGGCAAATCAGAACCTTTTTTTGTGAGGGATTGTTGCTCCACTGCAAGTTTTAATCACCGACTAACTCATTAAAACCCATAACAGCACGTCAAGTGGTGATCCCTTTTGTGAAGCACAATTAATACAAGTGATGTACTGAACCAGGAGTTTTGTCACAAGAGAAGATCATTCTTCTAATGAGTTATTTTGAAATCTTTTACTCTGTTTTGTTCTTCAGGAATCTTAATTTCTTCCCCTCGTTTCTTCTTTATCTTCTCTTTTATTGGTGCTACTCCTCCAGATGGAGGTTTTTTTTAATGCTGTTTTTATGCTCAGACTCGCTGCTTTCTTACTGGATTACTACGCTTATTACTGCAACGAGTGTACAACATGAAATGTAAAGATGTTCCAGACCGGGTTTGGACCAGATATCCTGCTCTGCGATCACGTGTTCACCAGATGTGGCTGTGACTTGTTTCAGTCTGTTGTTTAAAGTTGTTTGTAAGACATTGTTTTAGGTTTCCAAGCACATAAATACACGAATGCTTCCCATTTATGATGGATGTGGTGACACTTTGTAATCTACTTTTCTGTTGATTACCTCACACAGCCGTCTATTTAGCCTCTGTACTTCTAGAATAAAGCGTATCAGAAGAAGCAAAGCCAGAGTCAAACTGGTTCCTGGCTTCTGCTTGTTGAATATTAAGATGAAGCTACACAAACACAAGTGAATTCTGTATTCCTTTAGAGCACCGCCTGCAAATTACATTGGAATTATTTAGCAGTTGAATGTGGGATATCAATAAATATTTTTTTAATGCCTAGACAGAGACAAATATGTAAAGGACAAGGAGACAAGAGTTTAGGCAAGAAGATGTGCTGAATAGAGACTCTGATCTGCACTTTAAATATTAAAAAAACATAGTTAAATGGCGCCAACAGCGTTGATATTACAAATAAAGGTCCAGTGAGGATTTTGTGGCATCTAGCGGTGATGTTGCGGATCATAACCGACTGAATACTCTTCACCTCACCCTCATCTCCCAAGAATGTGTCAGACATTAAAGGGCCCCTCTAGTGGCGATGGATAGAAACATGGTGGTGCAACATGACGGAGTCTTTTGGAAGAAGTCCCGCTCCCTCCGTAGATATAAAACAGTCTTTCTAAGGTAACGATTCTTATCTTCAGGTGATTATAACCTAATGAAAACATTATGAGTATCATTTTCCGTTTCAGCCAATAGGCCCTCTAATTACTACGCACTGCGGCTTTAAATTAGGTATGGCATCGTTAAATAAAAAAATGATGATACTTAAAATAAAACATAAAAAGATTACTTTGGGTGATTACACCGTTTTAAAGTTTTTATACGCCATTTATTATTGTTGCTTGGGGACAAAACATTAGGCCAAACTTTGGAACTATTATAGCGATAAAACTTTAATGAGCTGCTTTTAAAATGATGGCAGAATACTGAGGGGAAGTAATGTCGTGTGGAGGCCATCACAGCTGATGGACAAGCTTTTACGTCCTTTATGTCCCAACAATTGAAGGGTAACTCCACCAATTTTACACATTAAAGTGCGCTACAAGTCTTTTGGAACTACTGTTACATATGAAAAAGAAGTAGTATAAAGTCTCTCGTGGCTCCAGAGGAAGCTGCCTGTAAATATCATCTGATGATGTCACTCAGTGGTTGCATTGTGGGTAATTTATGCATCAGGTTTTGAAAAGGAAGAGACAATATCTCTGGTTGTGCTGTTTTGATTCTGATTTGATATTTTCTTTACGGTCCATAATGTCCAAATTTCAAAAACCAGCTGCCTACATTACCCAGAATGCAACTAAGCCACTGAGTAACATCACTGGAAGCAATTTATTAGATTCCACGCAGCTTCCTCTGGAGATATAAAGGGCTTTATACTACTCGTAAACACTCTTTAACATGTAAAATTAGTGGCATCACCCTTTAAAAAGCTCCTGAATATGCCTACTTTCACTTTCTTGTGGTTTATTGGGACAACACACAGCTTGAAGAACAGTGTAGGTGTAATTTGTGGGCTGTAATCTCAATCTCTCACAGTGAATTTCACACTTGAGATGCGAGCTGGTCGGGCCAAAATAGACCCAAAGTGTAAAGGTACCGGAGCAGAGTCCAGTGGACTTTGGCATGTTGCCTGGACTAACAGAGGATCGTTTCTTGGATCCAGAACAAAAAGAAAATGCAGTCGTGTCCGGTTGATGCAGGTTTAAGATGCTTTTTGTGCGATCACTGATGACAGGCTGATTCTGTTTTATTATTTATTTTGTCATAATTGAACCGAGATGTATCCTTGAATAAACTTAACCAACACTGACATTCTCTTTTGTCACCACACGACAGCAGCAGCGGTTTGCTTTGTACTGTCACTGGTGTCATTGGTCTGTCACTGGTGTTGGGACTCATGCCGACAGCTTTGTAAGAACTTGTCTTCGTCTGTTGTTAGAAAAAAATAATAACCCAAAATAAACTTCAGTCACCGGCAGCTACAGTCTGTATTACTTTGTCACCGGTGTCAGTCTGATGTCAGCGCCGCCATCACTCATTCAGAGAGATGATCCGCTATCATCATCGCTGTTCTGTTGTTGTTGTTAGATGATACAAGCTGCGACAAAAGGTAAAAGACTACAGAGGGTGATCCTTATATAACAGCAACTTCAGTTCATCAGCCAACGTCTTCCTTGTTTTGTCATTTGTGTCGCTACTAAAAAAAAGACACATGTTTCTATTATCGTACATAGTTAGTTTCCCCGGAATAATCAGAACAAACACAAGCGGCAACCCATTACTGTGTGCCAACAGCTGTAGTGTTTCATTAATGTCACCGGTCTACCACTGCTGTCATCACTCAGGGCGTTGTTTGTCTGCAGAGTCTTATGTGTGCAAAGATATAAATGAATATCGACTGAAGTGAAGACACACACAGAGGGAGTGACTGTGTTGTCTGCCTCTCTGATGTGTCCTGAGTGCCATCACTCCTCAGGGATGATGAAGAATGAAACTCAGCGGTGGTCTATAGACGATCTGTCAATATGACAGAGTGGGCAGAACCTCGATGTCTTTCTTATTGATGAAGAGGACAGCAGCTAGCATTTCATGGAGTCCGTGTTTATTATCATTTTGTCGAAGATGCACTTTGTTGCAGAGTTGTTAGCATGCTAACCAGCTAGCCCTGGCCGGTCCCATCTTGTAATGCCACTCTGTACCACACGAGGCAACAGTCCTTTAATGTGATGTAAAAATAACAAACAATGTGTCTGCGAAATAATAAATCAAACTATAGCAGTGGGATCATACCAACCCGTCACACCTGTCAACAATTGTCATTATTATCATCATCATCAAACTCAACCTCCATGGTCAGATATAAATCCTGGCAAAGAACACAAACCCACTTGCCAAATAATTCTTTAACTATCACGTTATCTTTCACGTCACTTTTATCTACTTACATGATAGCTAAATGTTCTTTCAACGCCCTCTCTACACTGACAGACAAATAATGTATTAAAAGAAGAGGTCTCTTACACTTTGAGGTGTTAGGTTTGAAAAATGGCAAAATTAGCCACTAAAAAGCCTTAAAAATAATAAAAAACAAGTGTCTGTGTGTTCCTTTGTTCATCCGCTCACAGAATAAACCACACAACGGAGCTGCAGATGAAAGTTTTTTACATCTGCATTCAGCTCTCACAACCCCATCAACCGGGCTGAGGATGATTATCGTTGACTTTGATTACCTTCTTTCACAAGTACAGATAGTTCTCACACTTGTCCTGCTTTCTTTGTCTGTGTTGTTATTATCACTGTGTCTTTCTCTGCAGCTGTTACTCACTCAGGCAGACATTGTCGTGGAAAGAAGTGAGGAAGTCGTTGCATTGTTCCCTGTGGTTGCCGCTCGCTGCGCAGGAGCACCAGGGTCCCACGTTGGATGTGGAGTTGTCAAGGTAGTTGGGAGTGATTGTGCTTCCTGTAGAAGAGAGAATAACACACGGTGTGTTTACAGGAAACACAACCTCTCGTGTTTAGAGTGATTGAATCTGAACGTAAGATCACATCAATAAGAAGCAGTCGTGTTTGCTGAGTTGAACTGGGCTGAATCAAACTTGTTTTTTTAGGATATTCTCTCAGTTATGATTTGTTTTGTGAAACTTCACATGCAGAAAACCGTCAGACGGAAGAGTTTAATGTCCCAACAAATTGAATGTTGGAGCAGAATTCCGCCTGATTTAATCTTACCTGCTTAGCCTGATTATGACCTTACCCCCCATAATTATGATAATGAAATAAAAAGCGTTTACATGCCAATTTCCATCATCACAACATCGCCTAATCAGGTTAAGGCTGAAGTTATTAGAGTGCACGTAAATGCATTCACTGAGAGAGAAACTGAGCAGAATGTAAAAAAAGGAGAATAGATAATGAAGCTGGAGCGAACAGAGACGCAGACTGGCAGGCTGGTTAAGATGGCAGCCTGGTTATCCAATGTCGACTGGTTCAATCCCAGCTGCTGACAGCGCCGCAGATTACTGAGCTAATAAAGTTTTTACTCTGTTTATTCCAACAGAACGGGTTTTTGGCAACCAGTGAACATTTGCTCAAAAAAAAAAAAAAACCCACTTTGATCTTTTCTGACAGGCAATTATTTTTAAATGTCATTTTCTTTGAGGATGTACTTATGATAAAAATGCAGCAAAAAAAAAAGACAGAGCTTATATAGCATTCTCCTCTTGATCCTCATTTGATGCGACTATTACGCACTCTCCTCTCGAGTGCCACTGATCAGGTTGGAGGTCTGGTAGTCCAGTTTTCATGGTTCTGTTTGCAGATTTAGTTCATGGTGTCGCCTCTATATGTTGCTGGTCACCGGGTTGGGCAAACTGTTGTTAGGTTGTTGCTGAAACAGTTACAACAGATCAAGTCCCAACAAGTACAGAAGTGGTTGTTATGCTTCTATAGTTTCTGAGTGTCTAACATGCAGATGAACCCGGCAGCCGGCTTGGTGGAGGCAAAGTCCTGCAGAAACCTTCACGGAGATCTTTCAGGTCTTGTCCACATGTACACGGATATTTTGCAACACTCTGAGTTTTGGCCTTTGTTCCCTTGCAAACAGGGTTTTTAGTCACAAAAACAAATTTGTATAAATGTCCCATATCAGTGCAAAACTACAGGTTTTTAGATTATACAATTTCTGGGCATCTGTGTGGACAAAACAGACCGTTTGTGAAATGATGTCGTCATCACCAATCTGTTCTCATCTTCAAATACTGGTTCTGCTTTGTCGCACTCCTCCGTGTCTCATACAGACTCACATGGTTGATGTGAAATGGCAGTTTGGTTAAGTTTAGGCTAAAAAAAAAAAAACATTGACAATTTTGGTTTCAAGGAATCAACCCTGGTGTCCTGAGTGATGGTCCTGTGTATGACTCGCCACTCAACCTCTTCTTACCCTCAGCTCTCACCCCTCTCGGGACTTCGTTGCACTTTATACTACATTGGATCTGCCAGTTGCTCTGATGTCATATTTCCTGGGATGTGTTTACATTGGAGAGACTTTAAAGGCCAAACTGAGGAGCAGCTTCTGTGTCTTTATGACAGAACGTCTGTTTTCGACAACCTGGGAATGAGAGCAGGATGTAGAGCATGCCTGTTGCTGATTAATGTAATAAGTATGCCCCTGAAACATCAGCAAACAAACAGTTTGTTTACATTTGGTATATGCAATCACTTGTCTTTGTCCATGTATGTGTGGACAAAGCCTCAGATGGTTTCCTTTTATACCTTTCTGCCTTTTCAAGCTTTTCAGCAGGAAATGATTGGGAAGTCTCTCTCCGGGAAGGGTAATATAGCCTTGTAGCTCGTATTTTTAAAAGAGGTGGGAAACAGAATTGGTGCACTTTGAGGCAGTGTGGCGAAAAAAGTTCTGATTTACCTCCATCGATTTTCTGGTTCCCCGACTTCCAAAACAACACCACCTCTCTGTGTCTCACTTCTACTTCAGTTGTCCAGAATGGCCAGCCACTGCTGCACTGTCTCTGTATTCCTTAATTTGTCTCTCCTCAGTCCAACACAAACTAAACAACCTTCTTTTTTGGCTCTTTTTGCAGTTCAATGAGGTATTGTTGTCCCATAATGACATGTTTAGACTGAATGCTTTTTAACAACCCTTTGTGCATTATGTGATCTTTTGTTAAGTTTTCATCGAAAGTACAATAAGCCTTGTTCCGCACCTCCGTTCGCTCCCACTCATCGTCACGTCAGGGATAATTCTCTCAAAACAGCGGTCAATAGTTGTAATTGCACTACTTATAATGCCGACGACTTGGCCGGCCGTGCAGCAGCCACATTAATCAGCGCTGCATCGATCGTTGAAGCGCGCTTCTCATCACAATCCTTGATTCATTCTTTTGAGTCCTGCTCAGTGCACTCGTCTGCTCTCCGCCTTCCTCCCCTCTAAAGCCTCTTTGTTCCCGTTCCATCACAGAAGGTGGGTGAGCCAGAGCTGGCACAGAAAGATTTAGTTCTTACCCATCAGGCCGGTGTAGGCAAGTAGACATGCTCCGTAGTTCTCCTGCTTGCAGCCACTGGCGCTCTGCTCCGCAGGTTGGCAATCATACTGGAACTGCGCCCAGCGAGACCTGTGGGAGCAATAACATGCCATCCATCATTTACTTGTGCTTGGCTGCTGCACACATTGTGTCACTGAGAGGTGGCCAGCGCCGGGGCTTTCTCTCAGCGACAGGATGCGGATTTTAAACTCACAGCGCTCGTCTACCTACCTGTGCTCCTACATCAACTTCCTCCACCCTTCAAGATCTCCTGCTCTAAAGCACTTCAGCCCTTTGCTTCACTCACCACTGGTGACATTCATCCCCCTTTTTTCTTTCCTCCCCACTTTCCCTTGCGAGCCGTCTTATGGAAGGCTGCCAGGCTGTAAAGAGTCAATGAGGGGCAAAGAGAGGCCTTGGCTCTGCGCTCTAAATACCGTGGGCAGTGTCTGGCAGGCCTGGCCTCGAGGAGATTAGACAAATATGGATCTTCCACATAAATACTCCCTCCCACAGCCGCGCTGCCTTCCCTCCTTCACCTTTCCTGCCAGCCGCTCAGACATCTAGCCTCATCATCATCATCATTGTACAAGGCTATCGCAGCCATCATATCACATCATCGGCCCCCGCCGACTGGCATTTGCAACGGCATCCCCTCAGGGCACCACAACTCCCCGCTCTCCCCTCGTTTGTCATGTCGTTATAATGATGTACGTAAAACTCATAGGCTGTGTGCTAAGTGAAGGCAACTTCTGCGGGCTGCCGGTTAATGCCGGCTGACTGGTGCGGGATTGGCGGGCTGCGCGGGGGCCTTGAGATACTTCATCCATCGGGGCAGCGCCGGAGAATAATGCCTGATCGATAGCTGTGACAGATGAAGCCCTTTGTCTTCCTGACATTTGAAGAGGAACTAGATTAAACGCTGGCGACCGCGTGCTGTCAGAGAGAGGGGGACGACAGCATGGGTATGAGAACTCCATGTTTTCAGTCTCCAGTGATGGAGAGAAGAACACCATCTGAATATTAATGACTCTTTGAGACATTATGACTGATTGGATGTTTTCGAGCAATTTAAATTTGAATGAAATCTTTCTTTTTATCAACGTTGCACATAAGCGAGGACTCAATGTGGAATAATTATGGTCATTTCCGATAACGGATTTTACACAGAGGGTCAGTTTTCTGCAAACTACTTGCAGATCCGGTCGATGTCTCGACTGGATATTGGTAAATATTTTCTGAGCGCTTTGGCAGGAAAGTCATGTGTGAATCCCAAATGATAATGGCCGCTCTAATAATGCCTATTTCACATGGCTGCCGCTTGTTGCCTGACTGCCTCCCTCAGAAAATGAATGCAGAATTTAATTGAACTAATTAAACACAGTTAATGAGTATAACAATTGAATTAATTAAAACACAGATGACTAATTAAATCTAAATGAACATATCATACCAGCCAGACCTATCTTCCAAGACACACAGCGCCATTTATTGTCCTGAGGGAAAGCTGGTGTGTGCGGCTACAACAGCAACAAACACAACAGATACCACGATACCAAATTAGTCGCCCAACTTGTTATTGACTTGAAAGTATTTTATGTTCTGCAGTATTTGGGGGGAGGTGTACTCAAGTTGCAACATACAATAATGGCATCAACGCTGACTTGGGCTGGAGACTGCTGTTGTTGTTGTTGCTGCACGTTTCTCACTCTACCCCTGAAGACTGATCGCGCATTTACAGATATTTCCTTCTTAATTGGGAGACTGCAGGTTTTAGACTATTTTAATTGACTTTAGTCTGACTCCCAGCAGCACAGTGCTGCTTATATTGAACCCAACGCCTCCCCCACAGGTGACAACTATGGATCCAGGACACACTAAATGTGGCACAGGAACACTTATCTGTATAACTTTCATCTGTATGTTTGCAAAAGCGGTGGTGCAAGGAGCTAGCACTGCAGCCAGGGCTAGTTGGTGAGCTAGCTGGGGAATCCACTTGCAAGAGTGCGATGCTCTAACATTTCCCACTGTCAGTCAGCAAGCTAGTTAGCTAACGTGACACTGAGCTTGGCACAGTTTGCACGCAATGTTTGTGCAAGTTTACAGCAAAGCTTTTTGGCCTCTTCTAGCTAGTTGTTTTGGTTTGACGGCACAGCAGGTGGCTGCAAAACCTAAACAGACAGTAAGTGAGCATCTGTTGAGGAAAAGATGCTGGATGTGAAGGAAGAGAACACTTTGTCAACATCTGACTTATAACTCCTTCTGTTTGTCTTTCAGCCTGTGACCTAAAATAAAACGATTGCAGCTTGAATAAAAGAAACTTCCAGCCACATTAAGATAAAGTCCTGCAGCTCTCACAGACTACTCCTCAAACCTGCACGAGTTAAATGTAGAATGCAGCTACTGATAACACAGAAGTGGCCGGCGACGCTTGTCAAATATCTAACAAGAAACGAGACCCAGATAGTTTTCTCAGGAGTCGGCAGATCAAACAAGAAGTTGGACGTGTCAGAGAACTCAGGCTGGTGTTTGCTATCAAGTGAAACATGAGGACTGATAAGCGTTTATAGTTTCTCAAAGCTTGTTTCTCCATTTATGCCGTGGTCCAACTTACTGCCTCTTGAAGAAAAGTATTTGGGCTTTGAATTTGGACATCAGAGCTTCAGAGCAGCACTTAAACACACCAGGACTTTCCAAAAATCAATCAGTGTTTGCTGTCATGGATTCACACATTCCTCATTTGAGTGTCAAGTCGCTGTGAATTCAATTTTATGTCGAACAAACAGGAACACAACAGCATGTCTAACCCGTATCTAATAACACTGTATATGGTATGCTTTGAAAAAGGTTCAGCATTAATGTAATGCGCACATGATTTGCATCAGCTGAGCCAAAACAGCTTACAAGACTTTTGTGATCCTTTAACAGCAGCCACCATTTCTGCAAATTATCAGTTCAGTGAGTCGAATGATGCCAACTCAGGAAATTAAGTGTAAAATGTTCTTGGCAGCGGGCAGCATGTTAGACAACATTCCTAATTTATACCTGCACACGTAGTCTGCTTTACAAATCCGCAGCTGAGCCAGGCAGTTGGGCTTGTCCTTGTCCTCGTAGGAGCAGGACGGCACGATGGTTTGCCGGCGGCGCTCTGCGCAGGCCGTGTCGGTGCAGGGACAGAACAGCAGCTCGTGGGTATAATCGGGGGGAACGCGGTCGAAGAACTTCCTCAGCGCCTTGTTGCACTTTGGTCGGTTACACGGCCCCGAGCGGGCTGACGGCTGGATGCAGGCCGAGACGTACTCCGTGCGAAGCTTCTGACACGTCTCATCGATGTTACACGCCTTGGCGGCGTCCAGGCAGCGGTTCACCGTTGTTACTTCGGACTCTGAAAAGGAAAATAAGACACAAATGTGAGCAGAAAGCATTTCATCCTTCTGTGTGGTTTGAGAAAAATCAAATCCCAGCCAATGTTTACCAATGATTTCAAGGCCTAATTGGAGCTGGTATTGACTTGCCACTCTCACCTCTAGACTCTGATGCAGTGTTGCATTTACAGATGAAAAAAGAGGAGTGTGTATGTGTGTGTTTTACAAACTAAACCAAAAGGATGATTATATGTAATAGGCCCCCTTGTAATGAATAGAACATGAATGCTGTTTAAATGTTGCATGAGCCTGGGCAGTGGATGTGCTTCAGCCGAGGTCTAATGGCTGAATATTTCATTCTGCTGGGTTAATGCAGAGTGGCAGTGCTGAAAAAGCAGCTCCTCCGTCTCTCCGCAAAACAAGGCCTGTAATTACTGTTCCTTCCCCTTCATCCATCTATCCATCCTTCCAACATCTGGGTCCATCCCTCACTCACCTGACTCCCTCCTTCCCTCGCCATCCTCCTCCCTCGGTGTGCGCCTGCTACTCTCAGCTCTGCCATCACCCTCCGCTCCATCTGTCTCCTCCCTTCACTCTCCCCCCCTCCATCCATTCTTCCTCAACTTCGTCCATCTCTGCCTCCCTCAGTGCCCATGCTCCCTCTGACTTCCTTGGTAATGAGCCACCCCTGTGGATGCAGCGGAGAGCCCCTTTCATTACCATTTTCTTTTGGCCGCGTTATTTCCCAATCCATCATCGTGTGTGTTTTTTTTCCCCCACGAGCGTCCTACCAGTCAATACGGCCATGATGACGCTCCGCTCCTCTGGCAGATAGAGCTGCTCATTAGTTTGTAAACTGCCTGTAGTTGTGTCTCCTGGTGAGTTCGCTTCTCACCAAGCTGTCATATAAAATATGAATGGCCTTGGAGAGCAAGCTAACAACCCATCACAAAGCATAGGTTATTCCCAACTTAACTGCTAAGCAGACGAGGGGGGAGGCGCAGGGAGGATGGGAGGACCTGATGGAACTGCAGGGTGGGATGACAAATCGCATCTAGTGGCCACATGCGTGGGAAACAGAGTACGCACATTGGTTTTTATGTTGTTGTGGTGTTTTCTCTAAGCCATTATTTATTCAGAGGATACTTGCAGGGAATGCATGCTCTTATTCCAGGAAACATCCCGATTCACATTCATGCCCTGCACACATTTACACCTCAGAGCTGCCCAGCGTGACCACAGTCCTGAGCTGCTCCTCGCCGGAGTCAGTGGAGGCTGAGAGCACTCACGCTGGAGCTTGTTTTCGAGGCTTGGCTCTGTAATATTCATCATCATACATCTAAATTTTAAATCTGCAGAGTCTGTCAGTGTTTGGGCATTCTGTTGTGTTGGCCTCCATAAAGCAGCACATTTGATTTCAGAGTCTGAGACTGAAATATTGACTTTAAGGCTTTAAAGGAAATTTCAGTACCAGTCGATCTTGTTTTAGAGGATGATGGTGGCCGTTGGGACGAGTGAGCTGAGGTGGCGGCCAAGTGAGAGATCACTGTCAACATTTGGAAGCGCAAAACCACCAGGTAATTCTTAACGAGACGTCAGGACAGTTTCTAGCTGTGCTAGTGGCAAAAAAAAAAAAAAACCCTGATATTATATATGAGACATTGAGATAACTGCAGCTGAAAACATTATCGTTTAAAAAAAAGGCTTAAAGTAACACAAATCTATATTTTGTGCATCTGATATCCGACATTTTTATGAACACCAATCTGCTACTGCAGTGTTTTGTTGATAGAGTTCTAAAGAGTTTTTACTGTTCCTACAATTCGCCTGCAGTTATTCCAGTCAGTCTCACCAGGTCCAGACTATAAGTGATGCGCTGTGTAGGTTCGGTAGCCTCAACCTCAAGTGTGAGCGCGAACACGGTCCGTTGGTGTTGTGATTCTGCAGCTCTGAGGCTAATAAAGACCAATGTTGAACTGGTGTCTTTGACCCGCTGAGAAAACCCTATAGCTCACTCTAAAATGTTTGACATGTTTTCCAAACAACTCAATATGCTGCCTCAACGCTCGCTTTAGTCGAATCACCTTTACTCTGCTCCGTGTCGACACTGGAAGTCATGTACGTATCGATTCATTGGCAAATTGACCCTGGTTTGGGACAGGATGAACAACACAGGCGAATGGTTAAAACATAGGTTATGCTACAGAAATATGAAAAACTGGACATTTATATCCTTTTTTGAATCATTTGTTTTCAACATGACACTGGCTGGATACTGAAATATAAAACACTTTAGCTGAGAACAGCAGCTACAGACCCTTTAAAACTGCTTTTTAAACCTGCACAGTGTGAATATTTGATATTTAAAAGATCTTTAGTGAAGTATTCCATGACAAGCTCTGAAGGTGACTATATTCATATTGGACGAACAATGAATGGAAGGTTTGGACAGTAACAGGGTTAGATGTGATTAGATTAAAGTGCTGGTTTCCTTGCTGCTTTAAAAATCGTTTGACCAACTTGCTGAATTATAAACCCAAAGAAAACAAAACTGTGTCACAGCCAAAAGGCATCAAGCAGGAAATCCTACGGGGAAGAAAAACGACGTCACTGCCGCGTCTTTAGGTCCTTCTTGGTGCAGAACATCAAATGTGTTCAAATAGAAGCCTTCTCTTGATGCCACTGACCTCACGTTAGCTAACTGATTAATTGGTAGAGGTTGAAGTTCTCTGCTGTTTGAATACTCCTCAAAAAATACGATGAGCTGTGGCTCCGGCTGGCGTCTTTGAAAAGGGTCATTACTCTGTTTGAGGGAGAGATGCTATAAGGGGTCGGGAAAACATCCATTAATCACGTCTTTGTTGTTTTGGCAGGCGACTTGTCGAGATGCACGGCATGGATGTCAACTTTGACCTCCCGCCGAGCCGCTGCAGTGAAAATTTACGAGGCGGCTGTACAGTGCAGGTCTGCTGCCGCTGTAATTCAAAGCAGCCCCAAAACGAGCGGCGTCGCTCATGTACGAGGTCACAGAAACATACGATGAAGCACAATAATCTGAATTGTTTTACGCATTTTTCACTCACATACCAACACAGTCGCCCACAAACAGGAGAGGACAGTTTATCCACATTTTTCCTGATCTGCGATCTCACTCAATTATACAGAACAAGCCCGTCGAAAACTGGAATTTTTCTGAAGATCTCACATGTGACCGCTGCAAGCTGCTGCTGAAATATCAAACACGCCGAACAACTTAGAAGTACAAGCATGTTTCGAGCTGTCAGCGTGTGTGAAGAGTAGTCTGTTAAACCAACTTCATCATGTATTTGAACTGTGATGCTCATTACAGTTGAAACTGTGTCAGACTCGTTCCCTCGCTCTGTCAGTGCCGTTGACTGTAAAGATGGACAACATGTCTCTGCTTCCTCCCACTGTACAAAAATGAAACAGAGCCTCTCGCAGTGATGACGCAATCTCAGACAGTGTATGTGTAGCACTGATCAGATGGCGGAGTCACAGTATGGAGATCCCGTGCACACACTCAATCACAAGCAGGCCTGCAACTACACATTTACCACAATAAAAGCCCCTCTTATTTTATCATGTCAGTGCAAAAGCAGCAAAATTTATGTCCATGAGACTGCAGATGACAACAAGCCATTTCGCTAGTTCTTGCATATTTACTCATGTATTACCACGTGTTTGACCAATTACAAAATGGAACTCAACTAAGAAGCCATGAAATTGCTGAGAGCTGATCGCACAGACACTTTCTCTCTGGACTCCTGCAATCACAGTATATATGCCTGTTGGAGGTGGGGAGAAGGGAGCCCAGCGGGGGGTCGACCAGCTCTCTTTGAGGCAGGGCGAGATGTGCTTTGGCCTCACTCCAGAGAGGTGCCATCTCTGACCGGGCTCTGCTCGATTTGACGCGTTTATACTGGTAATGGAAAAGCAAATCACAAAAGGCAAAAGCCCCACTAGAGGAATAGGGGGCGAGGTTTGAGACCTACATTGCAGTGAGATATTTTGGCTTCACTTTCAGGGAGCTATTATGTCGTTCTATCATACAGTCAGTGTTTATATTGACTGGTTAAAAAATTATCCAAGGATTCAACAGAATTCACATTTTCTCTTCTATACCTTGCACTTCTCAAGATGTCATCATGGAGTACTTGTGTCTCAGGCATTTTGTCTGCAGCATGTAGAGTGGTATATTCAATTTGAGACCTTTACAATGTTATGAGCTCTCTCACAGATCATTAAGAATATATGCATAGATATTTAAATATTAATAACAGATAAACTCAGGGGCTTCATCTGCTTATGTCTGATTATCTGAGAGCTAGTGTTTCTTGACCTGTCAGACTTCATTTTATACATCGGAGTACACTACTGGAAAAAAAAAATCTAATTTAAGATGATTCTTTAACTGTGCAGCGCAGTGTGCAAATATAATACACACTTGAGATTCACACCTTTAGGTTCAGATTGCCTTCAAGTTCTATGGACTCTCTTGTAAAGCTGTGCAAAGCTGTGTTGAGTACCTCGGCCGTGCCCCCATGATCTCTACGCTGGTAAGTAGAATTGTATAACTGTTGCACAACCGGAATTCATCGTTACATTATGCAAACTGTCTCCTGAACTGGCCTCATTACGCCGTTAAATCATTTGCCTTTTCTCATCCCTGCGGCATTCAATCAGGCACGGGGGCTGTTTTGCTGATGTCGCCTCGCATTACTGCAGGTTCGAAATCATAAAATGAGTATTTGACACTGATCCCCACATTGCCATTAGGAGCCGCATTCACACGAAACTACCTACTGCAACTTTAATATCACGAGGAGACGCGTGATCCCGTCGTATCCATAATAAACATCGCTGCTTATTAAGTTTTGAAAAAATAAACATTGCTTGAGACAATTCAAAAGCTCCTGAGCAGCTTGGTATTATACATCCAAATAACATCAAATACAACAGCCTGATCTAAATCCTTCACTCAGACATTAAAACAACCCAAACAAATGCCACTGATTACCCAGTAGCAGTGATGGGATGTAACTAAGTACATTTAATTAAGTACTCTGAATTGAGGTGCGCGTATTTTACTTGGGTTATTCTAACATTGTCTGATTTATACAACATTTTGGAGGCAAATACTATACATTTTTATATACAAATGTAAATTAATGTAGAATTTTAATAGCACTCTTTCTACTTGAGTACATTTATTGCCAGAAAAATGACTTTTCTGACTTTTTATTCCTATGACTGACAAAAAGACTTTTTGTTACATTTTACAAAACACCCCAGTCGCATAAAAACAGGGACGCAGCCCACCCACTGGTAACACAGCGCTCCTACAGGCTGTTCAGATTCTGCTCCTGTCGTTACGTAACGAAAGGAGTTATTTACATATGCAGGCCTCCTCTGCAAGGTGATAGGAGATATCTGAGAGGGGGGCGTTCATCCCCGAGGTGAAGTTCGGTGTGTCCAGCAGTGAGACAGCAGTGTTTTGCAATGTCGTAGCTCAAAGTTGGACACGCAAGTAGCTCTGTTGTTGGTTGTATAAATCAACATCAGTGCCTATATTCTGTCCCAGCTACAGAACAACAGAAGAGACAGTGGTTGTGTTTCATATTGTAATGACAACGTGCCGGCTGTGGTTCGTGTTAGCTTGTGTGTGTGTGCTAACCACTTCACATCGGACTGCTTCAGTAACGAGGGTCAGTACAAAGCTGGCTTTGCCTCGACACTGTCCCTCGTAAAAGAATCAGTCCCAACCATACCGGACCCAGCAACTGCACCGGGGCCACAGGTAAGTGTCGCCGCGGTTTGATAGTATTTACAGTTGCCTACGAGTCAGGAGAAGTCCACTGGAAATCGGCTAACTAGTTAGCTCTGCTTCGGTCCGCTATGCAATGGCGTTTGAAGCCAGTTTAATGTTAAGAATATTAGGAGGGAGCTTGGCTGTCACAGTAAAAAGTCTGGAAACGTGCAGACTGGAGACAGAGACAATGCGAACAGTGTCCAAGAGTTTGTAGACTGTGTTGGAGACAAACACAGCTTTCGCTAACGTTAGCTGTTAGCCATTAGCTACCTGGCAGTAACTGTAACAACACATACGAACAAACTAACATTATTCAGGCACACTAACCATTCTGAAACGTCCTGCTGCAGCCACAGAGTCTGTACTTCTTCAGGAGCCTCTTTCTGGGTCCGATTCTGGGTCAAACTGGTTCGGTTGAACGAAAAAATCTCCGCAAGCCACAGCGATACATCCACCGTAAACATTAGCATGCTACTGCTAACGCAAACGGCATCCTCTCCCTGAGAGTGACGTAGCAGGAAGGACTCTCCAAGTAGGCGTTGACAGATGGAGCTCATTAGCATTTAAAGGTGCAGGCACAGAAACAGACTGCTCTGTGGAGCGGAGACAGCTGGAATTCAGGACCATGGATGGGTTTGGGGCAATGCATATCGAATACAGAGTTTTTGGACCTCTGACAGCTGTGTGAAATTGATGAAAAACAGTATAATATGGGACCTTTGATAGCTACATATGTGCACTTATATGATACTGAAGGTATCATTTTATTTATTCTGGCGACAAAGGTGGTATGAGCACCTCCTGTGTTAAAGATCTCGATCTGGCTGAAACATTTGTTTTGTAAGCAGGTCAAAGAAACATGGAACATTTTTTTGTAATTACTCAAATACTATTTATAAAAGGGGACTTTCACTTTTACGAAGGTATATCTTTACTTTAACAGACAAACTATTTTTGGTGCCCTGTGGTATTAAAGTAAAGAAGAAGGCACGTTTAACATTCTTAACCTTGTCTTCTTGTCAGCTTTTTGCATATATGTCCTCATACATTAATAGAGTGAAACTAATCTTTTTTAAAGAAGCTAAATGGACTTTCATTCTTTGTAGATTCTGGCGCCCCCTGTGGACAAAAGCGGTATGAGCACTGAAACAACCTGTGGTTAAGATCCTGAATGATAGAAAATTGCATGGTGATGAGGAAATGTATTTATTCATGCCTATGTAAGATTACTTAGTGTAATATGAGGATGGTAGCCTTCACACACCTATGTTACACGGGATCCTACAGGTGACAGGTGTAGGATCTTTCATCAAGATATAGCTCGATAGTGGAGCCAGCATATATGTAAAATTATAAGCTGGTTGTTCTTTTCTGGGACTGTGCGACTCCTTATTTCATCCTGGAAACAGCTAATCTTCTTATTTGCTTATGGAGGTCATATAGAGAATATACCACAGTATTAGACTGAGACTGTTTCATCACCAGTTTAAAGTTCCTTGTGGAACATTTAAATAAACCAATATGAACTTTGGTTTTTCGTGTAGTTTCTGTTAATTCTCTCAAACGCTGCCTGAGCCGCTTTATGTATATAAACACACTGTATGTAAATGTTTTTTAATTAAGCTGTGCGCTCCCTATTTAAGCTGCCATTATCCACTTGTTTAGACTTATTTTGTGTGTGTGCGTGTAGGACATTTATCATTACACTGTGAGGCACGCACGAACGCCTTCCATACTAATCACTTCATTTAAGTCATTATTTAAGTTTCACAGTCTCTCCATCTCGGCTTCACTCATCCACAGTATAATTGCCGTCGGAGAAAACAAAACACTTGACTTCATGTCCTCTCCAGTGAGAAAAAACTGCAACTTCTCATTTGTGTGCAGCCCGTCTCTTTTTCCCAAAAAAAGACGTGGTGTCTGAGTAAACAAAGCCGCTCTGTCTGTCTTCCATTTTCTTTTCTTTGTCTCTTCCTCCCTCTCACCTCTTACCACGACTTTTTACTTTTTGTTCTCTCCCTCTTCCCCCCATCCAGTGCTGCCTCTTCCCTCTGTATTAGAGCAAATAGGTAATTAATCTGTGCCTCAGGGGCTAACAGCAGCACATACTGGCCCTGCGGCTTGCCCACAGGCTTGGAGGCAAGACAGAAGCCGAGTGTGGGATGTTGCTCATCAAACACTTTTCAAAAACCTCACTGCATATCCGCCTGTCAGAATTATGCAGAATAAGATCTCCATCTTCTCCCTCTTTGACATATATAACTTGGTTGGGACCCAAGTTCATTTTTGGGTAGCAGAATAAGATGCTTCACGTTGTGTAGAAGCAGAGAAAACACATGAAGCGGTGGCAGCTCGCCAGTCACCTGCAGCGATGGAGGCCAGACGAACGTAGTCGGAGCCTCTCTCCTCCGGTTCATACGGGTAGCTCTCCACCAGGCTGAGTCCTGCCAACACAGAGAGGAGAGGCGGGTCAGATCCTGCTTCTCTCACTATACATCATTAAAGGCTGCAAACAAAGTCTCTGTGCATTGTGTATTTACCCGATCAATTAGCAGACTAAAGACCAACCGGCGCTGTGGGGATAAGCTTATACAGATCTCTGGCACAGAGCTGCAATATAACAAGTGTTCCTGTATGTTGGACTTTACTGGTGCTAATTCCCAAACAAATCGATCTAATTAAAACCAGTCGGCGTGCAGTGCCACTGACTTCTGAGACACTTTGGGGGGTTTTAGTGCTCGGAGCAGTTACCCGCCTGATAATCCAACCTCAACTTTATTGAAAAAGAAGTTAAACTCTGAAGTAAATTAGATGCAGTTACAAACACGAGTAACAAAAAAGGGGGTCAATCAGCACTTAGATACGTAGGTTCTCAAAGCAGCACGAGAAGAGGCCACATCGTCATCTAACTGCATGGATGAGTTCAGAAATGCTGCAAATGAAGAAATGTTTTGATATCAGGTAGTCGACTAATTCTGCAAAAACATACATCTTAAAGCGACTTGTGCTTCCACGTATTTCTAAGGAATCATTTATTTTAGTTAATCTACCGTTTCTATGACTATTGCACCTTATTAATGTTTGTTGTAGACTCATTCCACACTGGAAATAATGGCGTTTGATGTATGAACCAAAGAGCTTTACTGTTTATTAATTAAATATCTCTTTTTTTATGTCTTTGGACACGATATTGTCAACTTTGTTCTGCTGTTGCACTTGCAAATAATAGTAAAATGCCTAAAATCTGAATGTGAATGTACCGCGTATAATGTGTTCAGTGCAGGATATGACAACGTTCGTGCATTTGAAATAAGCAGTAACACAATGAGCGTGGGTGGAACAAAAGGAATCAGAGCCTCGTTTTTTTTACTATTTTCGACACAATAATCACTCTTTTCATTTCACCCTGGAATTCACCGTTGAGCCCTCTGGAGGCGGGAGCCCTAATTCGTGTGTAATGGGCGGCACACTTGATAATCCCAACAATGTAGTGTACCTGCGCCCGCCCACCTCTCGGGAGCAGAACCATCAGATTCTGTGCGTTAGCGCCGGTCTTACCGTGCAGCACGGACTGATGCAGGCTCCAGTAGATACTCAGGCAGTTCTTCTCCTTCTTCATGCCTCGTTTACATTGGCAGCCGTGCAGAGGGGTGGACAGCAGCGCCGTCATGGCGTTCTCACACTGGTTTCGCGCCCCGGGCCCCAGTTTCACGCTGCCGTCCCCCGCCACACACTGCCTTAGGGTGCGCAGTCGCGGGCTGCAGGTGTCGTCGCTGGAGCAGGTGTCTCCGGCACGCAGGCAGTCCCTCCCGCCCATCGAGAGAGCCATACGGGGGACTCCTGCAAGACAAGGCAGACAAGACAGCTTAGTGTCACGCTGAGGTCTCCTACGAGGAGCTCGGAGCCAGAGACTGAGCTACGGATCGGTTTGGATCAGTGAGGTCGTCCGACTTGTCGAGCATTTCTCCAATACACCAAAGCCCAAATACAACAAACACGATAATCTCTCAGGCTGCAAGATAAATAACACAAAGGAAACCCGTGAAAATAAACAACATGTGACTTATCTCGTGAACTCATTCAACCGTGATCAGTCAGATTTGATACAGGCAAATGAAAAGCTTGTAGAAACAACTTGTTGCACTGTGTTCCACCTCAGAAACACACTAAATCATTCAAAAGACCTGTCATTTCTTTTTTGGTAAGTACAGCGGGAAGCAACAGTTTCTTGGTTGAAACAATATTGATAACAAGTCAGAAAGAAGTATATTAAATGTTCAAAGAATCTTAACAAATAAACTGACAAATCTTGAGACGTGAAGGTATTCAGCGGGCAGAAAATTGGGGAAAACAGAAATGATACAAGACTCAAAACCACAAAAGACATTGTGTAAGACTCATGATGACAACATCAGAACGGAGCTGAAAATAAACCCGACAGCAGGGTAACATGAACGATGATCAAATACTTGTTTTTTTATTTAATGTTACAATGTTTCAACCCTGAAGAGACAGTGATGCAGTGATCTGAGGTCGGGAGGTCGAGAAAAACACGTCATGCAGTCAAACGTATTCACGGTGAATCATCGGCGCCTGAATCGGTTCTATTTATACACATTTGTGCGAGTACCTAAAGGAATTCAAAGGCAGCAGCTCAGTATTGCACTTCCAGCTGTGAGCATCAGTGCAGCGGTTGATATCATGGCTGCTTTTCTCTCCGCGGTGGGTCAAGATGCACTTGCACTTCCCATAATGCAGCTCATCTGTATCCGATGGAGGACCATGCCCCGTAAAAAAAGCCCACGAGACAACGCTGACGTCATTATGACCTCAGCACAGTTAGTTTGACCGACTTCCTATGATCCCTCCAGCACCACGAGTCGTGTTCCTGATCTCTGACGCAGGAGAGCTATCTTTGATGTGCAAAACTGGAGGATTGCTCCTTTAAGCAGATCAAAACAAACTGGCGACTGATGATAAGACTTTATGATCATCGCTAAAATAGTGTAAATTGATTAGATTTTCTGCAGCCTCCTTGTCAGGAGCGATCGACTTGGTCAACGAAGCGTCTCGCCGCTGAATCCCGGCGTTTTCAAAATCACATTCATAAACCCGAAGGGAGCGCTGTATTATTCATGAATTCATACAGTTGTCACGCAGAATACATCTGACACCGCTGACTGGATTCTGATGAAACGAGGGGGGTTAGATGCATCTCGCCGATACATCCTGACATGTTCAAAATTAAACCGGAGTGTTTCGGCTGCAGTCAAAACAAAGTGTCATATTTGTTAGCGATTGGCCCAGAGAGGGGACGACGTGTTTGCTGTTGTCTCGATTCATGTGGCACTAATAACATGCAGGCTCCATTTCCCCTAAGCAGTATATGCTTGTTTATTCTAAGCTGTCTGAGACTCACTCTTAAAAATAATGTATTGTTTTTTTTTAATTAAATCTACAAATTACAAGAGTCATAAGAGCCATGCTAGTGGCTCTGTGAGGCCGTGTTCAGGCACAGTGCTGGTACGAGCTAAACGCTAACATGTTAGGGGCAGCTGTAGCTCAGGAGGTAGCGCGGGTCGTCTAGTAACTGGAAGGACGCTGGTTTGAATTCCCAGCTCCCACAGCTGCATGTGCAAGTATCCTTGAGCAAGATACTGAACCCCAAACTGCTCCTGATGAGCAGTTGGCACCTCGCATGTCATCCGCTGACATCAGTGTGTGAATGTGTGAATGTGTGAATGTGGCGAGTGTTTAAAGTGCTTTGGGGCGTCAGTAGCTAATATTAAACCAAATAGTATTCCCCATCTTATTTTGTCTTGGTAGCAAACTAACATTGGCTCATTTGCGCAGAACCCAAAGTCTTACTGAAGCTGATAGAAATGTCTTTGTGCTACTCAATTACTTATAAAACCGAACGGCGTGTTACACAGAACCGTCTGAAAAAGGCGGGCAGGCACTGTCAGTAATTTAGTCTATTGTGCAGCCAAACTTTGTTCAAACCCACAGAACTTCATTTTCTACTTTAGTGGGAATCCTAAAGCTCCTGCTCCCCAGAAAAGAAAAGAATATATGTCACATTGAATTTCTGTGAAATGTGTAAGAGTATGCACATCGCAGAGACATCTAGAATATTTCAATTTGAGGGAACGCGGCAGCCGTAAAAAATGGACCCTTGGGTGTGAATATTTCACCCAGTGTACATATCAAATATCTTTGATAAAGAGCTGGAACAGATTATATATATGAAGTTCTGTCAGACGAGGGGGAGCCTGCTGGGCGGGAAAAAGGGGGGCGAGACTGGATATGAAGGGGTTAATCAGACATCCATTATAAGTGTGCAGATGTATTACGGACATCACCATTCACTGCTCTCTCTGTATTTTTGGAGAACGTTTAAACAATCTGAGAAATGACGGTGATTAGTTTGGAACAAGTGAGAAGAATTGGTTTTCCACCGCCCGACAGATTCCAAGAAATCATGTCCAAAAGCGCTTTCTGTGTCACTGCGCACCGAGGCTTGGTGCAGCGAGCCGGTTCGATAATTAAGTCTTAATCAAATTTGATTCTATCACAGCTCAATCAAGTGATAAGGAGCGAAGGCGGTATCCCAATAAAAAGGCAGAAGCTTGCTAATTTTCCCCTCGGCGGACTGACGAGGCTGTCAGAACTTTGCGTTTTCGTTAGGCTCAAACTGCAGCCGGCTCTCCTCTCGGTTTACGTGACTCTGGAGATGATCGGATGAGAGTGCAACATTATCTGAACCGAGTCGACATCCTGAGCTGGAGTGTTCTGCATCTGTGGTGAAGAGAGGGGTTAACTGTCATGTGCCCGGCAGGTGACTTCTCTAGCGAGGACTCGGCTAATTTAGCCGTGAGCTGTCAATAAAAAGTCTAGACGCCCAGCGAGGCGAGACGCTGGTTGCTGTGGGTTTTGGGATGTTTGTTGAGCCTGCTGAGAGAATTCATCTGCCACTCAAGTGAAGAGCTCATCATCGCCGAGGTCCTGACAGGCGGCACTTAGTGTGCCAAAGAAAATGTCTCCCTCCGCAAATCATTTATCCCACTATAGAGCCTCAAAATCTGCTTGCGACTTATGTAATGTGGAGAAGAAAAAAAAAAACTGCAGGGTGAGACAGTGTCATTCGTTTTCGATGCAAATCAGCTCCACTCACAAGTTTTCTTGGATCAGGAGTACCTCGGAAAAAAAGAAAAAAAAACCCAAGAAGAATGAGCGTTGTGTCAAGATTCTTCACTCGCTCGGAGAAAAAACTCTCGAAATGCACATTTGCATTGGAGATACATGATGCTATCTCACCCCTGTGGTGGTTCTCTGCACTCCATTTATGAGAAACAACATTTACAACGTACTTAAAAATGATTTTCTTTCGCTCCTCTCGTCCAAAGCGACTGTAGGTGGGAGCAGATGTGTGGGTGGTGTGTGAGTGTGTGTGTGGGTGTTCTGATCTGCAAAGGTGGAGCACGGAAGAAAAAACCTTACAGCCAGGTTTTTTTTTGTTTTTTTTTCCCCTATAAGCTTCGAGGCAAATAAAAAAGCAAACACAGCAACAAATCTTATTAAATTGAGACTAATCCAGCGTGGAGAGGGGGGTTTGATATTTGTCGGAGAAATTAAGCAGCACTCCAGATTGCGAGCAGATAGCTGTTTGCCTGGAAACGCAGCCGCGGCGCACCGGCAGTTCAAAGAGAGAGACAGTCAAAACCAATTAGGAGAAATCAGCTGCCTTGTCATTCAAATTCGTTCCATCCTATATGCCTCCGTGTTTATCCCACTGAGGTAAATAATCTGTTTGAGCTCTCCCTCTCCGCTCCCGCTTTGTTTCTCTTCCCTCTTTGTTTCCTCTCCTCGCTCGCGTCATCCCTTCCACTTATCTCTCCCCTCGTCCTTTCAGTTTTTTTTTTTGTGCACACAAACACACCTGCCATGGTTCGAGGAGCACATTCGGGGGAAAATTACAGAAATAGTTTCAAGGAAACAGGACGCCTCGGAAAAACAAAACAAAAAAAAACTCAATTCACTTTTCATTCCTGTGATCTCTTGGCTTCATCCTCGCGGCTAGACACGAAAAATGAAAAACCACAGAGGAGAGGAATTTTGCTGTTTTTTTTTTTTTTGACAAACAATGCGTGGGACTGTCCAAATTAGCTTTAACTGAGAAACTGTCGACAGAGTTGTGGGACATGAATCAAAAGCATTGGTAATCCTGCAGGCATACAAAACATGTTGCTTCACAGCTGCAGCCACGAACACTTAGAAGACAACAGTGGGTGAGATTAACAGGAAAAAAGCCTCACAGAAGACACAAAATAACCACATTTCTTATCCTCCTCTCGACTCTCCGCTCAGAGGAAACAAATGCAGGGACGGTGAAGCAGCTTCCTCTCATCGGGCGGCTCCTCACGTCTCTCACCTCCTCACGCCTAAACCCCCCCCGGCTCCTCCACAGCCACCGGACATAAGTCACTGCCATCAGCCGCAAAGCTACGAGGAAGCTTCCTTTAAAAATCTCTGAGAGCCGCTCGGCACAAAGCGTTCCTGTCGCATCCAATAAAAGAAGCTCGATGAGATTTAATTCTCGATAAGTCAACGGTGCCGATAAAACTGGGACGCCAGCTCAGAGAGGAGCGATGACAGTGATAAAATGAGTCATGTGTTTGCATACAGTCGGCCTGACTCGGCAGTTTTTGTGAGTCGATATACCACAAAACAAACAACAGGAACAAGTTTACAGCTCGTTCATCTCTGAGTTGTGTTCCCCGCGGAGACAATCAAAGTGTGGGATTTATTATAAATCCACTGCTGGATTATAAATCCCTTGTGTTTTTAAAATTCAATGAATTCTCGTATTCTGTTTATTATCTGTAAAAAAAATCTTCTTACAGACACAAACCAGAGCGTCTGAGGACGGGAGACTCTTTGAAACTGTCCGTCCAAGGCAATTTTTTTTTTATTTCTGTTTGTATTTGCGGTTTTTTGAGTGTCGTTTCCTTTTCTCTTCTTGAAGGCACTCGGGCTGAATTGGAAAACTTCTGCTTTGCGTGCTGCTGAAACAAGAACACTCAGTGGCCACTTTGTCTGGTAAGACTGGAAAAATCTAACGCAATAAAGTTCTGAGTGAGCTCTGCCTGTTCAGTTTTGATTGACAGCGTCACAGAGGGATTGATCGCACTACATTTCTATTATCGAGGCTGCAGGTTGCTGCTCTTCTTCACACTCTGGACGTCTGGTGTCATCTGACTGCAAGAAAACGACTTGGGATGAAGAATTTGAGAAAAACTGTTGCAGCGAGAAGAAACACTGTTGCTGCAAATGAGGCAGGAATGTTAGCAGAAAATCACTAATCTACCGTTCAGCGCACCCGCAATGATGTAACAGCTGAGCTCTCAAACTGTAAAGTTGATAGAGCAGAGTGAAATATTCTGATACTGAAGTAGAGTAGAGTAGTTTTTGGTCACGTCAAAGTGAAATAATTTGTATTGATAAGCGTTTTAAAGCGTGATTGTATTTAACAGTAAAAAGCAAATGTCCGCATCCTGTTTGCATGACCTCAACACCACAACTGAGCTCCCTACTACACTATACACACTACTATATATTAATCAGTCCACAAACTGTGGAGTTAAGAGGCCGACTAGCAAGTAGATGAGTCTTTATTACGTATTTTATCTTGACCACAGACATCAATTCAGGCATCTGAACCGAAACCTGTTGATTTAAGTGCACAAATGCTCATTTCCAGGTTTATTTCCAGGTTTTCGGACTCTTTCCTGCAGCAGTCTGTTGCTATAAAAACATGTTCAATACATAATATTTGTTAGGAAAACAAACTAAATGCATTTTTTAAGTCAATTTGCAGATATGCCCACTATAAACATATTGGATATTAAAAAAGTTTCTTCACTATGTTCTTTTAAAGCAGATAGCCTCGTTAAAAGATGAATTAGTTAAGATGGAAAAAACTCAATAGATTGATTGATGCTCAGAATAATCACTCACTCCAGGCCCAGTCGCGGGCGTGTAAAGTCGATTGGGACATTGTTTGAGATATTGAGCTGCGAGGATAAACAATAAGTACATAACGTGGCTGCGGAACAACTTACTTTACAAACATTTTAAAAAGAGTGAATCCCCGAGACGGCTGAAGACAGCGTCTTAAAAAAAAATCAATGTCTCGGCAGCAGCTCTTAAACTTTTAGTTCCAAGTCGCAACTCCAAGTTCACGATATCGACTGAACCAACGAAGACCGGAGCTCGTGAGTGATGAGGTGGCTGCTTGTGACCAGATCGCACATGAAGACCTTCTTTCTCCTCATCAGCAGCTGCATGCCTGACTGACTCAGCTACAGACAGGATGATGAATCCTATTAGAGATAACAGGCTCTTGGATTGTTCGCTAAATCTTTGACAGTGCTACCAAGGGACCGTGCTTTTTGTCACTGTATACTGTAGCTCCTTATTAGCCGACTGTTCCTCCCCCAACACTTTTTAAACCGAGATGACTCACTGCGTGTCTTCTGGGGGTTTCTCTCTTTTTTTCTGCTGTGTCGTCTACCGTTTTCACAGCCGCTAATAATGCCCTCTCTCCTCTCTCTCCCCCCGTTAGCGGTGCCGAAACTAAACCAAACAAACAATATTCCCTCTCATAAATGCGCGCACACAAACGCACCGAATCAATGCGGAAGAACAAACATGCTTGTGTAAATCCATTAATCCACATAGTGGCACAAGAGTAGGGAGGAAAAAAGGCTATTTAGATACTTTTTTCCATAAATTTAGTTTGCAGCAAGATTCATTTGGACAATAATTGGTCCTCAGAACATGCGTTGTGATGTGATCGGGTCCTTTCTGCTACTGTATCATTGATTCAGTGAAACATGATGAAATGTAGAGGAGAACCAAGAGACCGCTCCGGCCGGTGAATGCAGAATACTAATTTCCTTCCCCCGGGATGGACGACAAAACTGAATGACTAATCCATCCCGAAGAAAGTCAATATCATTCCAGAGCCGCTCCAGAATAACCACACGACTCAAAAAAATGGGGCATTTTTCTTTTGTCTCCTTGGAATTTAAAGTGTGTGTGTGGGCGCCATGTGAGTCCTGAGAGCTCGATCATTTCTCTTTATACCATTTCAAAAAAGCCACTTTGCTAGTGAGAAAATAATTTGGCTCTTTTGAAGTAGAGATCATGATTTTTTTTTTTTTGCAGACACATTTATGTGCTGCGAGATAATAATAAATTGATTTTTGGACCGAGCTCCTCAGTGGTGTGAGTGATGTGACTGGGGAGTGAGATGATTATTACACTGAATTTAGATAACTCGATCGCTGTTTGAAAAGAAATAAAAAGATAAAGGCTCAAGACTTCAATCAGTGCTTCTAAAAAGTCTAAATTGGATATTATGGTAATGAAGACTTTTTATGTGAATATAAATAAGAGATACCGCATGTGATTACAATAATATTTAACACGGGAGGAATCTGCTTTTATGTCGGACTTTCCAGATCTTCTCAGAGGTAAAAGGAGTCAAACACGAGCTCTTCAGCAACTGTACACGTGTAGAAATGTGATGGTAGGAGCGCCGCCTGGATTCACACTCGCTGTGTCTCAATCCAGAGTCTGCATCCTTTGGAGGAGAATTTGAAGGACAATCATGTCAAGGCGCCCAAAAAAGAAGAAAGAAGGAGAGAAAATGGCGACATCGCGTAGTGTAGAGCGTCACTTTCGCGGGCCTGGGCGGCAGAAATCGTGACGTAAGGGTAAAACATCTGGTGACGCCACCAGGAAATGCTCCAAAGGTGAGACCGTCCCATTTAACAACGGCTGACGTGGTTAACAAGGTCTCTCCGAAGACCGCAAAGGCTGGGTCCTTCAGAGGATGCAGACCATGAATTGAGACATAGCACCCGAGTCTGTCAGGTGTGCTCTGTGGATGAGGCTACATGTAGACATAAAAATCACACTTTTAGCTATCAAAATGCATTTGTTTTAGGTCATTTCACAGTGAAATGTTGCACTTCAATGAATTATACTGATGGTTTGGACATTTACACTTCCTGTGGATGAGGAGGCCTAGAACTACGAAGAAGCTGATGTTGAGTTCAGATTGTCAAATAGGTGTGTTTCCATGTAATGGTCAAGGAAATTTGAAGTGAACTTTTAAAATGTTGCAAAAATAAGAAAGACAAGAAGGATAAATTGCGAATTAGGCACATTTCCATCAACTGGTTGGGAGGGGAAACAAAAGGGAATTCATCTGGGAATGAGAATCTTACAGCAATATAGTTACTTCAGCTGATCAGTCGTGCGAGTTAAATGTTCACTATCAGGACTTTTTTACAAAAGATGCTCTCATCTCCTCTCATTGAGTGCATCAGCTTGTTTTTCATAAAAGCTCAAACTCTGCCGTTTCCACCAACCTTTCCTGATACTGTACTTCAAAATGCTCCTCAGAATATGTTAATGGAAGCAGCTATCGACAGCCTTGTTTTAACTCAATGACACTCTGACTTTTAGACTGCATTTGTTAAAAATTCTCCTGTTCTTTGCTTCTCTTGGTGCTTGTTGTTGTCTTATTTTATTGTATTGTGCCACGTTACATTTCCTACCTTCTGTTGTGTTACTGTCTCTTTTCAACTGACTTGAGAGCATGAAAATCCCCTATATACTGTCATACTGACGACCTGCTCTTACTGTAGTAACATGAATGCAAACTTATTGGAATACAATCTCCATGGTACTACTTTAATTCTTCTACCAGTTTTACTTAAGTAAAAAGGAATATTAGCACAATTCTTCCACAATTCCTTCCACTTTTCCAAGATGTACGGCTGCCAGGTGTGGGTCAGTTCTGATAAAACCTCGGGCTGCTGGGAGTTAGCTCCACACAGGTTGGAGATGTGAAGCTGTTCAAAAGACAGTTGCTGAATAATCTTGTATTCTTCCTCATGTCTGCCATGGTGACCGGCTTCTAACATCAGGGAGGCAGTTTGCCTCTTAAACTGCGAAAAAGAACAAAATTCAAGAGCTATTTTGTTCCCAAATCTTTGGGGATTTCAAATTAGCATCAGGCTTTTTTTGCTTAGAAGTCCCAACACAGATCTTCAGTTGGTACAAATGTGCTAAATGCAGCACTTTCAGCACAGAGATCAAATGGTCTTTGAGATCGGAAGAACAATGTTTTATAGGATAAGAGGGTGTGTGGGGGTGTTTGATGTGTTTCTGTGTGATGTTTTGGGCACAAAAATGGATTTCCATAAAAATGAACAATAATTAAGCAGAGTCTCTGCGAGGACGAGCTGTGGCGCAGCAGTTAAACGCCAGCATGCTGATGTTAGAAACAAGCGTTGTGTTTAATATCATATGGGCTGAAGTAACACATCTCATTACAGAGGAAAACGTCTCATCGCCTGCACCAGAAGAAAGGGAGGGAAACGTGAGGTGACTCCCTCACCTGTGAAGCGGCCATTACGTTGTGTCCACTCCTCGTTACTTAACATTCCTCTGCCCAAAAAATACATCTTTTCACACCATGAATCCAGGTTGTGAACACTGTCTGCCAGCTTCATCCATTAAAACAAACACCGTCTTCTCGACAGGTGACGCGTTTTTTTAAATTTTCCTGCCCAGAGCTGTTGGGTGTGTTTGTTTTGCTAAGTCGCTGCCGACAACATGAAAGCGTCTCCACCTTTCCCTGTGTGGTGTTCACTCCGGGGTAGCCCTGTGAGGTATTGCAAACGCTTCCAGTTTGGAAGTCCAATCACGTGCTTTCGTGTATCTCTGTTTCCTGATTGGCTATCAACATATCAATCACCTGCAACGGCAGCCAGTTATTTTACCTGTTCTGCCGGTGTACAGGTGGGTAGTTAGGTTGCACGGGAGTCAGGTTATCAGCCTACTCTTAACACCAGTAACTGGAATTTATTCGAGTACTGTACTGAAGATCAACGTTGAGGTACTTGTACTTGATCTCCACTATAATTTGAAGGCAGATATAACTTTTCACTCACTGCATTTATTTGGTAACTTAAGTTACTAGTTACTTTTTAGATGACATGTATAATTTACATTATGAAAAATATGGAATATCTGAACAAATATTCGGGTAGTCAGTCGACCCACAATAAACAGTATCTACATACATGTTACTAATATTTACTTGTTCTTGTACTGCTGATATTTAAGGACTTGTATTGCCAGAAAATGACTTGCGAGTACATTCAATATCAGATACTTGAAGACATTTGTACTCATGTACTATTCATATAGGTGATTCTAACAGGATATCTTTACTTTTATTCAAGTATACAAGTACAAAGACGCATACAATGGAAGTACAAGTTCATCCAAGCTGTTTCAAATACATTACTTGAGTAAATGTACTCACTTGTACTCCATCACCAGTGAGCATGCTAGCATGTTGTGACGTAATTTGCATTAAACACAAATTACAGGAATGTCTTTATAGTTTTGATGACCCAATCCAATTACAATTCTTTAACCAATCAATACCTGATTTATTTACATGCATGTAGTATTTTTTTTTTTATAACTTTCAGCCGAGGAGAAAAGCTCCCACTGAGGAGTTAATCCAGACCCACTCACAGAAGTGAGATCCACCTGGCCCTGAACAAGTCAATCTGTCTTGCAGCCTGGTCCCAGAGCCCAGCAGAGGGCACAGCTGACAGCGTCCTGAACCTCGTCCGCCCTGCCAGCTGCACCCGGGCCGCGCCGCGCCAAGAGGCGAGAGGAGGGTGTCGTACAAGATGACAATGATCCCGACCGCAGAACAACTGGTTGTCAACAAGACATCCTATTATCCCCTGCTCTCATTATGTTATCCCCGTCTTTAGTTGTATTAGCGTGTGATGCTCAAAGCAGAACAGGTGTTTTACATCTCTGATTTGTCGAATGCTGAAAATTGGACCGGGACAAAGACGGGGGGGCTTAATAACTGCCATGATGTTGGGAGAAAAACTCACTTGAAATGTCATCGGATTGTGAGCGCAGCGAGGAGAGAGAGGCCGGGGAGAGGATGTTCCCTTCAATCTGGTATTTTCTTTGTTGTGCCAGTAAATCCAGGGACTTGATAAAAGAGTCCAGTGTCAGTCTTGATGTAATTGTTGCCAATTTTCTCTGTTAGAGAACAATCTGGGGAAACAGGGCTATTTGTTTCAACTATTGTCTTGGTTGCTGTCATTCTGACCTTTTAAAATCCTTACTCGTGTCTGAGCACAGTGGATTTGACACTTTAAGTCTTTCCTGTTGATTGCCTGTAATGTCTGGGATGTTAGAGCCGAACCTTATTCCCACTGCGGGGCCTGTGGATAAGAGACGAGGATGTACAATAAAGAAAATACCACAGGGACTGAACTGAATAGTGACATTTACATCGATGAGAACTAATAATGAATAATTATGACTTGTCTGAAGCTTCTTCTGTTTAAAATAGTCACAAAACAAGTCACAGAACTGTTGATACATGCAACTCTCAATCCGTCCCGTTTTGGATATGATTACAGCCCAGACATCCTTTTTTTTCAGCCACATGCTCCAGCTCACGGAGTCCCAAAGCGTCACCAGTTGGTCCTGGGTCTCCTCCCAGTAAGCCGTTCTGAGAACACTATTTAAGGAGGAGGAGGTCCAGGCGACATCTGCTGAACTCCTCGCTTTGTCACACACACACAAAAAAATGGCAGCCGATCCGCAGATGAATCTCATCTCACCATCACGTAGCTGTGATCTCACTTCCATGGCCTCAGAGCTTGTATCAGGGGCGAGCAGCGACAAAAACTGAGATTGACGAGTAAATGGAGAGCTCTGCTTTCCAACTCACAGCTCCCTTCACCAGCTGGTGCGGAGCCCGTGTCGGTGCAGACGGCACCAACAACCTGCACTCCATCTATCAGCCTTCACACACCAGGACACGGTGACCTCGAAGTGCGATTAAAACCAAATAAAACCAATTTCACCCGCAAATACGCCATCAAACTGGGCACTCTACAGGCCTCACTCTGGTCTTTTGTGTCTTGTTGACGTCTGAGAGGGTAACTCTGGTATTGTTTTTGTGTCTAAGTGACTAATGGGGGACAACACATTCAGAAAATGGCTCTAAATGAGCAGCTGGCAGCCGTGACACATCCCTGCATGCACGCTGAATTCCTCCCCAGCTTCTCTGATGTCGCTGTCCCTCTCACACAAGTACCGTCCATATTGAAAAGATATCTAAATCCATTCTTACATGCAAATACAGTTATGGGAATCATTAAGAGCTGTAGATGCGACACTACTGTGTTCATGGTGACCAAAACAGGCAAAACACAGCCTTTTCCACGAAAAGTCAAGTTTCACCTGTAGTTCACTGAAACATTCAACATTTGTTCTGACATTTCAGTTGAATAGGAAATCATGAGCAGAGGTGTTTTCCTCCCTTCATGTTTGACCTATGATAAAAACTGTTACTACTGACATTCGGCACATTTTACTTGCGAATGTTGTTGAGAGTTTTTGCCATAAATTTCTTCTGCTATTTTTTACTTTGTTGAATCCTTCATTCCTCACTATACTCTGGGGACAAAGCGCTATAAAACCTGATTGGAGCACAGTTGGAGGCTCCATCCAAAATGTGTGCATTTAAGCTTCTTATTCCTGTCTGTGTCTTCTTTTATAAAGATGCCAAACAGCTTCACCCTCGCTCTCCCTCCTGCGACACCTCCCATCACCTCTTCTTTCTCCTAGCAGAGCACACAGACACCAAAATGAACAGTTTCACCTCCTCGCGAGCCTCTGCAGTACGTCTGCATTGTATATCGAAATCAAACACGGTGCACGCGCAGTGTCTCGTTTCTCACATTCAACCTCACAGCCTTGTTCTCAAATGACTTCTCATCTCAGCTGCTTGCACGGAAAGTATGAAAATCGACACCAAGATGCACAAACATGCCTCCCTCTGTCTCACACATGCCCCGAACAGGCTCTCTGGTGAAGCCTCACCTCCTCACTTCATCTCCCCGGGGTGTCCTTTCATGCGGCGCGTTTGTGTCTTCCAGATTGTGTGTTTGTCGAGATTTCTTTAACTCTGAACGCATGTCTTCCCGCCAGCATCCCCCTCCTATCGGTCTATTTAAAGCACTTGTGAACGAACGCACGCTCTTAAACAAATATTTGCTCTCGCACATTTTTTTTTCTGAGGGCGGAAAAAAATAATCTTATTGTTTGAGTTAATCCAGAGTAGGAAGAGCTACAGGGACAAAGCCTCGCCGAACACTTGGGAGCCAGAAAACTTGAGTGACGAAGAGACGGCGATGAAAGAAGCATTCAGATCCTTTAATGAAGTAGAAGCACTAATATTTCAAATTGTGAAAAGTCCTGCATTCAAAACCGCATCAAAGTATTAACGACAAAAAGAAGTATCGAAGTAAAAGTACTCTGTTCAGGTAAAATGTTCCCCGTGAATGTTGCCTTCTTTTGTTGTTGAGCTCATCTACAGCAATGCATCATATAATACTGTGTTTGTCTCTTGTTTTCAGATTTGTGACGATGTATTTTTCAGCTAATATGAGAGAGTTTTTATAGAGTTTCTTTAAATTAAGAAGAAGGAGACATTTCTCAACACTTAGAGGAACACTTCACCTCTAAACCCTAAATCAGCAAATTTGGGGGAAATTTTAACAAAATTGGGGTTAGTTTGGGGTTTCATTTTGTGAATTTGTGTCCACGCACCGGTCAAGCTGCTGTTCCTGAGCTGTAGTGTTGATGATGCACTGTGATGTCACAGCGCCTCTAACCTCTGACCTTTCGCATATAAAATGTCATGATTTGATTTGATCCATCTAGAGTCAGTTCACGAGAACTGAACGAGAAAATCTGAGCAGTTCATCAATATGATCGAGACAGCTGAATCAGAGATGTCACCCTTTTTATTCTAGACATTCTTCTTCCTTTTCAAAACCTGGCATCCTACCCATAATGCACCTGAACCACTGAGTGGCATTACAGGAGGCAATTTATCAGACAAAAAGCAGCCACAAAAGGCTTCATGCAAGTTTTTTCACACATGTGATGAAGAGTAATCACATGTGTGTCACAAGTAAATGTCACAAGTAAATGTACTTAGTTACATTCCACTGCTGCAAAGTCTGAACTTCTTTAAATTATTTTTCCATTCCTCACAGCCTTAATATTTATTATCTGGTAAGGTCACCAAGTAGACTAGCAAAGCTCCATACTAATGGATATAATATCATAATAATAACTTCTTGATGTGAAAGTTCAACAGGCACTGAGCCTCTAAAGTCCCCGCGAGGAGACATTTTTTATCCTGTGTGCACAAGATAATAAGTTGGCGTGCCGCTGCCGGGGCCGCCCCTCGCGTTATGAATATCTGCCCCTCTGAATGAATGTGTGAGTAACAAGAATGTCCTTTTAGTCTGAAGGTGGAATTATATTACGGCAGTATTTCAAGCGCTGTTTTCAAATGTCAGCAGCGCAGTGTGAGGCCCGGCTGGAAATGCTACTCCCACACCTCGGGATGGAGCGTAGTAAATATCATGACCCAGTAACCCCTGAGCAACACTTGCTAGTGTGCTTAAGGTGTATTTTTCATCTAATGTGTTACTCATAAGCGCTCCGTAACACCAGGGATGTGGGCTAAAGGCTTACTCTGTATGTCTCTGTTGGTTTAACAAGTGCTCGGTAGTAAAAAAAAAAAAGAAGCTGTCAGACTGAAACCAACATGATGCATCACAGAAAATGACAGTACTGAGTATCAGCAAATGGGGACAGAGTTACATCTGAATATACTAATTTTGGGTAAGAAACCAATCAGCAGAATGTAACATTCAGTCTGTTGCTTAGAATCTTCTTGGCGTGTATATTAGGGTTAGAGGGTTAGGGTTAGGGGGTTAGGGGGTTAGGGTTAGGGGGTTAGGGTAAGGGGGTTAGGGTTAGGGGCAGGCTCCGTCCATTGAGCGCTGCTTTTGATTGATTCTCTTGTTTGAAATTGCGTCACCTGTCGTCTGCTCAGCAAATCAGCACACGCCATCTGCACAGGTTTGATTGGCTGATTTGATTTAAATGTATATGTTTTCTATCAGCTCTTTATTTTGCTGTCATCGTCCACCAGGCAGCATATTCATACATTAAAACATTGTGTTGTTATATTACTTTTTTTAACTGTCTTTCAGGGTAACTTGTAATCTGTATCCTGTTACATTTCCAAAGTAGCCTCACCGACTGTACTGAGCATGTCTGATGTGTCTTCAGGGTTTAGTCATAGCCGTCCTCGCTCTGAGCTCTGTCCGTGGTTCTGAAACTTGAGCTGAGTGAAACTCTCCCCACCGACTTGTTTGTGAACTATCAGACACATAAACAGTGCGAGGCAACTTAATGGAATTTTTTTTTAATGAATTGCTTATCACACATAGGGTCATTAAAAAAAAGGTAATTACTTTACTTTATTAATTACTGATGGGCAAAAGTAATGAAGCTGCCTCCACATCCACATCGCCTCGTTTACAAACTGATTGTACATAATTTCACTTCTGTAAGTATTCAAACTTCGGTCAGCAAAGTGCTTCATAATTGAATTAACCTGTTCTCACACAGACACACTGATGGAGGGCATCATATATATACTTCTATATATAGTATAGTATAGTATAGTATAGTATAGATACTCCATGTCCTGCGTCTGCCGCCACAGTGTGTCCATTTAGCTGCCAGTTTCTTAGCTTCTCTGTCTCTTTTGTTCGGTGTGTGTGTGTGTGTCAGCCCTCTGTTCCTACATGTTCCCCCAGTCAGATGAGGCGACGGGACGAGGACACGCTGATTGTCGGCCCGGGCTGTGAATGCATCACTGACCCCCAATTATAACTTTTACAAAGAGCTCCTCCGAATGCATGTTTGAACCTGCAGGGCACAGGTCAGCAGACAATTATACTGTGGAGAGGGGAAAAAAAAGAAAACTTTTCAATGAGAGGGGAAAAACTAACCTTGAAACTGACAAATGGAGCCCTTTGTTCAGTGAGACGGTTTCGAGCCTTCGTGACGGCGCCGCCATTACCGAGTTTTTGTTATGGGTTTTGTTCTCGGCTGGAGATGCCCCCTCACTGGCCAAGAATCCACTCTGCATTAATTACCGATTGTGGATGCATGCTAATTAACGACTGTTGCTCTAAAAGATATAAATAGACGGTTGGTTTGATGTTAGCGTTCGGTCACAAACTCCTTGGGCGATGACCCATGATGAGCAAGGTGGTGAGTTGATGTTTCATTATGTAAGGCGGCAGATTAGAAGACGCACCACTGGGTCCCCCCCTCTTATCTGAGAGCATTACGCTCCATATGAGATCAGGATGAAATGATAATGCGTATTGACAGATTCGCTCCCGTCTCTTTCTATCTCTCTCTCTCCAGCTACCTTATGCTCCGGCACACGTTCACAGCGGTATCATTCTGCATGAGCAAATTATCGTTTTTGAATCTCTTGGCTACATCCAGCGGAATAACTTTGCGAGTTGGCCCTCGGTTTGATGTTGCCGCGCAAGAGCGGCTCCCAAATTGAATTCTGGCCATTTTCTACTCCATTCTTCTGCCACTGCGGGTGCTGTAATGTCAGTATTCTCCTGCTAATATAGCCTGGTGAGCAGAGGGCACCGCAGTATTAATACGGTCCTTGTCACTTCGAGGAGAGCTTTCTCAGTTTAGGTCTCTGGTCATGAGTTTGGAGCCAGAGGCATCTTTTTAATGAGGAATAAGGACACAGTGACAGGGGCGAGCTGACCTGAAACAAGCCCGGACTCTGCCTGTACTCCATCCCAGTGTTCTGTGTATGTACACACTCAATGACACATAGACACCGAAACCCACATAACAGGAATAATACACGAGCCCTGCAGAGACAGATCAAGTCAGACACAAATGACCAGCTAGGCTCGCTCTGTGTCAGAAGCAATTTGGAGTGCCTACCGCAGACTGCCAACACACAGAGAGGCTCCTGCATGTTCACTCACACGAACACGCCGAGAGCCTCCATCTGCACCCGCGCTTCACCCGCAAATCGTTTGTTGCCGGGGTGGAAAAGACCTTGAAATGGCATTTAGATGGCTGGAAAAAAAAAGAAAAAAGCTTCGATAGTTGTATGATACAAGATAACATGTAAAAAAAAACATGAGACTATTTCTTTAAAAAGAGAAGGTGCAACTGTTTTTTTTCCGTTTCCGAAATAAACTCAATTAGAAATCATTTTAATTATCCCCACGGAGAAATGTTCCCTTCACTCAGCACGAAAGCGTCTGCAGAATGCCGAAATGATTAGACGCTAAAAACGACTCATTAATTAATCATTTAAGTCATTAATGAAGTGAAAACGCAGAAAGTCGCTGATTCCAATTATTTAAACGTGGAGAAACTTGCTGTTTTTCCCCCCTTCGTTTTATATCTGGAAATCTGGAGGTTTTTTTTGACAAAACAAGCTCCTTGAATCATCAGAAATAATTGAAAATCATTCAAAATATAACTGTGAACATACATTTTAATTAAACTGTATTAAATCTGGCAATAGACTTTGCATTAACTTATCAATTTATAAACCTCACTTTTACTTTGCTATTTGTTCTGCAGCTGGGCTGGATTTTTATAAAATGGCTGAATCACGTCTGCCATCGCACAACTGAGACAAGAAGAGTCGTTATTTTCCCCGGAAACAGCTGAAATAACTGAGGGAAAGTCTGCACTCAAACCGTCGTAATGGCATTGATGGAATGTAACCACTATATTTGACATCAGAGAGACTTTTGGACACTTCTTGCAACTTTACTTCGCTAGAGATCTAAGATCAATCCGTTGGCCTCAGACCGGTTGCACCTTTAATTAATCAGATATGTGACATGCGTTTCATTTCATCCTGACTGAACTTGGTAAAACTAGACATGTGAATGGTCAAGATGTCTGACTTGTTCCATTCTTTTGTGATCCACTCATGATCACTTTGAACCCAACAGAATATCAAACCTACAGGTTAACAGAGCAGAACTCTGCACTGTCTAATTGGCAAGCCAATTATGACTTCACACAATCTGTATTGCAGTCCCGCTGTGTCCAGTGAATTCAGGTGAAATCTGTTGTCGTAACAGATACAACTGAGGAAGCGGTGAAACTACACGACAGTGAAAACTTTCAGCTGAAAGCGGCGCTAACGATATTCAGAGACTCAAGCATCTGCTGTGACAGTGGTGACAAAAAACTCTCTTTATCCAATAATGATGAGGCTCCGTCAGACGAGGTGTCAGCTCCTCTGGACTTGAGCGACGCGCTGCGAGTACTCACAAGCAGGAGAGAAAGCGGTGCGTGCTCAGTCGACACGCAGCACAGGGGGAGGATATTGGAAGTGAATTCTGTCTTGGCGTGGATGCGAGCGCGTGGGCGGTGCAGAGCTGCTGCTGCTGCTGAAGCCAGGCAGGGCAGAGCACGCCAGGCCACCTTACTGCCACTGAGGGCGTGCGAGGAGTTTGCTTCCAAATCCAAAAAATGCACTCAAAAGTTATACCAGAGTACTTTTAATTACCTGCTACAAAAACAAGACTCACCAAAGTTGCACTTCGCCGACACAGAAGTTGAGTTCAGAAGTTATGTTTTGAAATCAACAAACTATACAGCTAATTTATGCGGCGCTCTTCTCTGCAGAAGTAACAAAATGTGCTGTGCCACTGGCCCACATGTGATTTTCCAGCTCATTTCGGCCAACTTCAGATGCCAACATATGCACATATTTTTCCACCTAATTGTGGAGAACATCAAGTTTCTCCTCGTAGCGGAATTAACATATACGAGTCTGTTGTAAATGTACGGATTCAGGGACTTAGTATATCAAGCACGGTTAAGTTAGACATCATGCTCAACATATGCTTTCAGGATTTCATTTCAGTTCATCACCAAAAAAGACTCTCTCTCTCTAAATATTTTTTCAGCTTATGTGACGTTGCCACCTTCTTCCGGCTCACGAGTGTTTTCGAGCTTGGTGTTGATCAGGATCCGGTTTGAGTCATCGACCCACTCGACGCTGAATCTTATTTTGTTCACATGAGAAACACTTTTTAATCAAGCAATTACCAACCTGGTCCTCTGAGAGCACGCTGCAAATCTTCTCTTTTGTACATTTAAACTTTTAGTTAAACACACGACACAACAACTCGTGTTCTGATTAGATGTCTGTTTGGGTTAAGGTCACTTAAAGTGGCGGATACCTGATGGTGGCAGACCACATGCTGGACGATACCCAGAGGAAACAACTGGAGGCGTGCACGGAATCAGACAGATATTTAACATGATTCAACGGATCAAAACGTCCAATTTTTCCCTCAACGTATGAAAACAATAAACATTAAATCATCGTGTTGCAGGTCACAAGTAAGTCCGAGTCTTCACCATGAAGTCTCAAGTCAACGCCAACAGGGCTAAGATGATTCAACGGCTTTGTAAATGGTTTGTCTCGGGTTAGAAATAGGAGAATTGTCTCAACTCACGAAGGAGAACTCCCTTCTTGAGTCTTATCATGCCATGTAAGAATACCTTTGCCTTAACAATCCTTAACGTTGACCAACAGGAACACAGAAGGCTCCTGCGTGCTAAACTGCAAACTGCGATTCTTTCTTTATTAGGCTTTTGCCAATCCAAGACGGTCAGTTGTTCATTCCAAGAATCTCCTTCCTCGCACATGTTGTGATTGACAGCAAGTGATAGCTGGTCAAAGAGCAACATGCAATCTGTCATTTTATAGGTTTTATATCTCGCCCTCGCGTCTGCACCGGAGCTTCGGCGGGGATGATAGGAAACCTCTCACCAAAACATTCTCTGTATCCAGCCCAGATTGGGAGCAATTGGACAAATAGTAAGAGAGAAAACACCTGTTATTTGTTGGTGGAGGGTTTGAGGCTGTGATAAGACAACAAATTTTGGGCTGGATTCGAGTAGGAGGCACGAGGTCTGATGTGAAGTCTTTGTGATGCAGATCTGCTCCTCTCACGGACGGAGTGCAGAAGGACGAAGCACACGGAATCTGACTTTTTTTTTTTTTTAATCTGCAAACCAAATCTGACCCAAAGCTCTGAGCAGTGAAACGCCTCACTGAATCACATTTTCCTGGTGTTTAAACAGCAAAGATAGCCTTCTGCGAGCCACAAAGAGATAAAAGTTTGATTATCTTTTTCCATTGTGGATGCAGCTTTAGTTTATGTATGCAGATGCCTCGTGGAACCAATTCAAGAGCTTGAAATTATGAGGTCCCATCTGCACGTAGTGCAGTTTCGCCATTATGAAGAGGAAAAAAAAAAGTTTGCATGTGCATGTTTTAATCATAACTGGATATTTTCAATCTGGGCCCCCTTTTTTTCTGCAAATATTCTGCCAACAGACACAGAAGGCCATAAACTCATCCCAAACATAAAATATACTCGAGCTTTTCTAATCATTATAAAAGCAAAAACTTAAATCAGGCCCAGACCTGGAAATAATGAAAATTAGAAAATCCTATTTTCGAGCCTTCGTTCCAAAGCCACTTGTACTGACTGGCCAATTTCCACTCAAATGTCAGCTGGAGCCTTCTAATAACAAAGAACCTGTGGGAATCACAGACTGAATCAAACACCGGTTGTGAGATGAAAAAAGAAAACTGAACCCCGGTCACCTTCTCCTACACCGCCTCCTCTGTACTGTATGTCAGCAGAGAGAGAGGGCTGGAAGCAATTATCAATTCCCAGAGATCCAAGCTGTGATTGTGTTAATCTGATTCAACAAGGTCGGTTATTTTGGTTCTTGTGGCGGGCGTGGCTGGGACGCTTTTTATTCCTGTGGCTTCCCAGCATGCTCTGATGGCACATCTGCCCTCTATTCTTGTTTTGGCAAACTTATGTACAAAGACAAAGACAGATATTAAGCAAGCAATGTGGCGCTAATATCTGTATTTTTTCATTGCAGATCAGTCACCGTCACCATCAGTCACAATATGTTGCGCATGGAGGGGGTGGTGGTGGTAAGGACCACTGTTTGAGGTGACGCTTTAACATTTGTAAGTGTGAAACAAACTGGATATGTTTCAGCCATGTTTGTGGTGACAAAGCATGATCTTCTCCTAACCTTAACCAAGTGGGTTTTTGTGCCTAAAACTAACCAACCATGAGTGCAGCATTGTCACAACATAGAAATGTTTAAATCAAAGAAGCCTAGAAGTCTTAATATATCTGTGGTTTGCAAAAATGTACGTTTCCAGCCTTTAGTCTGGTGATTGGGTTGTTCATCAACAAAAATATCTGCATGTCTGTATTTGGAGTAAAACAGGATAAAAATCAAAATACCTCCCATAGTCCAGATATTACTGATAGATTCATAGACTATATAAAACTAGTAATTGTGTTTCATGGCATTAAGCATCATTATGAATCCCACAACCCAGTCACCAGAATTTATGTTTCTCCAAAACCACACATAAGTTAAAACTGAACGTTGAAATTTCTATTTCTGTCTTGTCACAACGCTGTGATGATGTTCTGGTTTAGGTTTAGGAAAAGGTCATGGTTTGGCTTAAAAGATATGTTTTTGATGGCAAGAACAAAAACAGCTGGAAATGTCTCATCTTCCTCAAAAAACAACAAAAAATATCCCAAATATTGGACTGAAACATCCACTGCTGTTAGTTGAACTGTAGTCCAATGTTTGGCCACCCCTGGTCATCTGGTCACTCTGTTTCTGGATATCATCAGTTGGTTAAAATTCAACACGCATCATTTTGTTTATATCTGACTAAAATATCTGTATTCAGTTACATCCTGAATACATTCATCATAACAATACAGAGGAGGTCTCTCGGAGCTGCTTCCAGCCAACCATCGAGGCCCGAGTGAACCACTGTGTGAGAGTTTGGTTTTGTTTCATGAAAAGGAAAATAAGACTTCACTTTATCGGACCGCTCGCTGTGACAAACGATCCTCATTTATTGCAGGAAATGTATAAAGAACAGTGGGTCTTCATAAGAGTCTGAGGCTGGCAAAAACATTTTCTGTGATAATGGAGGCTCCGGCACATAATGCTTTTTTTTTTCTCCCCCTCTCTCTCTGTCTCTCTCTCTCTCTCTGCTAAAGATATTACAACCTTTGCACTTTTAGCTCCAAAGGAAAATAACTAGTTTAATGCACTCAATTTAGAAGAGTTAGTAGGGAAGTCTGATAAAATGCTCCCAAAAGACTTAACAGAAATAAGCTCTTAAATGTGGTGCCGTGCTTATTTATTTATTTTTACCCCCTAGCCCCTGCAACAAAAGGATGTTGTCTTCCACTGACCTGGATAAAGCTGAAAGTTAATATTTTTACTATGAGGCCTTGCCATGGGCCTACTCAAAGGAGTCCCATGGGCTGAGAATAAGGGTTATATAATTCAGGGATATGTAACTTTGATGAAAGCGGGCGGAAGAAAACTTTGTGGTCAGATAGTGCTCAGTAGAATAACTTGTGTGTGTGTGTGTGCGTGTGTGTGCCCTGAAGGTGACACATACATTCAACTCAAACAGTGTCATGTATGATGTAATGTGGCTGTAACAAGGGTGAGCTGCACTGCAGCGGCATTCTGGTAGGTAGCGAGGGTTATAATTATAAATCAGGTGATGAAATATTGACGAGGTCGGGGAATCACAGGACGGTTTGGGACGTGGTGTCTCTGTCATGGACGCTGCCATTCCAGATGATTGGGCATGTGCGCTCTCTGCCGCCGGGGACGCTCTGTCAGCCGGGATCTGTTTGCCTGTAACTGTCAGTGCAATTTGTAACAAAGCGAGGCATTTTTTAAAATCAACTTTGTGCTTTGGGGAAAAAGAGAGCGGGATGTTCAGGGACACCTTAGGAAACGCTCTATGTTAAGTGACGTGCAGTTAGGGACGGTTAGAAAGACTGAGTGTATTTTCAGCCGTTTCCCTTTCTGCTCCAAATTCATTTTGTGAATTTAGATTCAATTTAAATGAATCGGTTTGTACCATTTAGTAAGTAAAACAGTTACAACAATACAACCAACTTTATGCTCCCACCACAGGATTTAGTCACTGAGAGCAGCAGCACACACAAACACAACATTAACATATTCTCTCTAACAAAAGCCATGTGCGTTATTTATGTTCATTATGAAAATGACCATTTTTTCCTTCAGTGTGAGTGAGACATGTGGTAGTTGGATATGGTTGGCGATGACAACGGTGTGCTGCACTCACACTATAAAGCCACCGAGTCCTGCTGTTCAGCATCTCACTACGTAGCGTTAAGCACACAGCCCCTGAGCTGAAGAACAGAGCAGCAACACACTGATTTGGAAGCTATCATTAGCACAAAGCACACAGCACCTGATCCAAAAACTGGAGCAGCAATAGACTAATTTAGTCACTAACTTAGCACAAAGCACACAGCCCCGATCCAAAAAATAGAACAGCAATAGACTAATTTAGTCACTAACTTAGCACAAAGCACACAGCCCCTAGCCAAGCTAACCTAGCTAGCACAAAGCACACAGTTTTAGCAGTAAGGAGTAATTGCTGTGCCTAATAGCCTGTTCAGTATCAGGCACGTCTTTGTGACAGCTATTTTGCTTGTGTTTATATGATTGTGGCATTTAACAGAGTTGTTAAAGGCAAAGAGAGCTTGTCTCCCTTAGCTCTTGATTGAAATATGTGGCTCTTCAGCTGCTAAACGCTCCACTCGGCTGAAAACAGCTGCCTACTGCGGCCGGAAATGAATGAGAACGTTGAGATCGAAGCGAAATCCGCAGAGCAGAGGGGAGCTGCTCTGGGGTTGGACAGTAATTCTTTGTGGGCTCGTCACTTTGAGCAACAACTTTTCACATCACAGACAGACAGCTGTTGACAAAGGCATATTGATTATTGCAGCTTTAAAACTCTTTTTAAGAGAGATTTGTTCAAGAATGAAGCATTAAAGCAACAAAAACAGACCAAACTGTCCCAGACAAAGAGGACAAACAAGGTCATATCAGACTTTAGATTATGTTTGGTGCACACAAGAATAAAACTACTTATAAAAACAAAATGAAAACAAGAAAAACACTGAATAAGAACACTGCTACCAGCACTCCACCTGTATCAATATAGCACAGAGACATTTTCAGTTCTAATAGCAGTGATTAAACAAAAGACCCTGCACTCTCACACCTTTAATCATTTTAAAAGTGTGAGTGACGCCAACATGTAATTTGAAAGGTGTTAGTAAATGTATACATCGTTACATTCTCAATAGCTGTTAATTGCATGATAAGAAATGTTAATGAAAACAGCAGTGTGTGTATTTTTGTCTGGTGTCAACAGCTGTTGAGAAGGGAATGAGATTCAACTCCTGCATGATCAAAGTTTCCATCGAGCTGTCGTAAGCAGCCTTGACAATGCAGCTCCGAGCACAGAGAGATCGTCTAACGAGAGAAAAAGGAATCAAAAATAGGAGCGACGGATGCCTTTTTTCACGGCCAAGAACAAATACAAGAAGGGAAGTCGCGAACAGATCCATTTTCAGCCTCTTTGACTTTGCAGATGATTTTCAAACACCTGAGAGCTGACAGTTCGGAAACTTTAATCTTTTTTGTCTTTCGGCAAATTCAGTAAAAGAAATTGAAGCGAGTCCCCCTGAATTTGTATGAGCACTCGGCAAACTGTATGCAGGAAATGTGATCAGTTTCAGCCCTGTGGTTTTTTTTTTAAGGAAAGCTCAAAATAAATGTGATGCAAGGGGATTCCATTGACCATAGCCTGCAGCAAACAGGCTTTTACAGCGAGCGGGAAGTCTACTGGCATCACTTTCTGCCCCTGAAATAGCCGGAATAAAATTACCCCATTTAGAATGCATGGATGTTCAATATCAACAATCATTCTGCTGTTTAAAATCCTTTTTCCTTTATGGGCTCGTAAATACCGATCTTGTCACCCCACCCCCCGTATTCTGTCCGTGACACAAAACAATATCGACCGAGAGCTATCGACCCCGACTGGTCCCAAATCTGAGCAGGAGACAGACTTGTGCTCCTGCCAAAGCAATTAAAACCCCGGCGAGACCTACGATGGTTTGTCTTTGCAGGGAGGGGTATCAATATAAACAGCAGAAAAAGAAAAAAGTTCATTAAGAAGACACGGTGAGAGTAAAGGGGCTAAATCACACACTGACGTGCTTTCTTAAGAGCTCGCTATCTTTGCTTTGAGAACACGCCAACCTCGTGCCGCCGGGGACTCCAGTTCTTAAAGCTTGCACTGAGGCGCTGCACTGCACATTTCATATCAGACAATCCCCAGCAAATGTCTGCCGTCCTCTGAGATACAGGATCTTGATTGCTGTTTCAACTTTGGACCGCTTACAATACGTCTGAGCCGATGTAATAACACACAGAACTCCTGTCTGAGCGTTTCAATCACCTGACAGCTCCGACAGACCTACAGCGGCCGTGATCAGGGTGCTGCGGAGCGAGATCTCATGGCTGTATTGATCCGCGATGTCCCTGCGAGAGGGGCTCATGGGAGCCTGGGGCTCATTAATCAAGGCGACACTGAGAGTGACACACGGCGCTGAGGCAGCAGCACCAGGACACCGCTATGAACACCTTTTCTTCTTCTGTGCCCCGCTCGGCGTTCTCCCAGGCTGCCTGCGAGTCACATGAAATGACGAGCCTGTAAGTGGGTGATGTCAGCACATAATGCACTGCTCCGACACCCCTCTCATTCTTTGGTTTCAGCACTGCTCAGTCCCCAAAGTCCCTCTAGCCTTTTCATTTTCTTCATAGGCATTTCGCAAAACCTTGACATACAGAGTTTTAAGCCTTGCCCAGCACCACGAGCTGCAAAAACAGTGGGAAAAAGGCAAGTGCACAGACTTGGGTATCAATTTCTTTAAGACCAATTCACATTTTTAAATAATTGTACGGAAAGCTGCTGTCAAGGAGTCGAGGAAAGTGGACTTCTTACATTTCTGCTCTTCATGCTGCAGTGCTCAGTTCCCCTGGAGAATCACTGAATGCTACAGAACAGCCTGCACACCTCCTCCATGTGATTGTTGGAATGTGTCACATTGTCTTCACCGGTCGTGACAGCACCAAGTTACCCAAGACATAAACTTGAGACAAGTGTTTGTGCATAGTTGAAGTGGATGGAAGTGATGCGCACAAAGGCAGCAAACAGACTTAATCCTTATTGTCAAACTACTTCTAATTTAACTATGACATCAGACTCAAAGCAGATATTGTGTCGGTACATTGTTATAAGTATGTATATATATCCTAGACCACACACACATACATACACTTTCCAGTAATCCAGAGTATCCACCCTTAAATGTTACAATACACGTCATGGCGTCCAGGATTTTGGTGCCCACTAAGCTGTCAGACGCCCACACAGAGGGATGTGTCGTGAGTCTCAAATATTCAGTACATGCAACTGTAGTTTTGTTTAGAAAAATACATATTTTCCCTTGTTTTCACTGGCCCCTGAAAAATAACTGCTGCTTAGCACACAAGGACTTTATACAAGCAGCATGTCCCCATAAGGAAGGCGAGTCTGACGCCGTTAACAGATTTTATGTCCCCACAAACACGTGTGACATGCGTCCACATGTGAGAGCTGCTGTGGGTCGACGTCACCGCGCTCCACACACGCTCTCCCTCCATCGTCCTTTTTGCGATGCACTTTTGTAATTTTTTTCCCTGTCATTTGTTTCTTCAGCTGCGATTCACTTTGGGACAAACGTGGTTGTTAAAAGCACTTTATAAATAAAGCCGACTTCACTTGACTCGGCGAGGAAGCCAACAAAATGCAAGAAAACATTGTCGGTTGTCACCGCCGAAGGCAGCTACAGAGGTAAGCCTGGAAAACAAACCTCGCACTTCCTGTGACTATGTAATGGCTAAGAGGAAGCAACGGAACAATGTCAAGTGCAGCGCTGTTAAAAAAAAAAAATAAATCCTTGCTGCATTCAGGGTCAGAGTGGCAAGAAGAGATATATAAGCAAAGATTCAGGGCTAAAGAGTTTGCCACATGTGGTAAACTTTAACGCGCACTCTGATGAATGCATGATGAGTGTTTGTGGCCTCAGCGATAGCCGATGAAGGAGCGAAAGCGTAAATAAGCAATCGTTAAGTGAAATAGATAGACATTAACCGCAAAGGCATGGGTCTTCATTGAGAGCGGGCCAACAAACTGTTGAACCGTACCAAGATAATTAGTGATGGAAAATTCACGGGAAAAAAGGCATGGAGCTTCATGCTGTGCTAATTATGTTTATCTTGCTGGTATAATTACTTTTAATACCTCTTGCTTTAAAATAAAAAAAAAACACAAGCATATCCCATTCCCCCAGTAGAAAAGCTTTTCTTAACACAGCACCACAGTGCAGCGTCTCCGTTCATAATCTCATGGGACAAACGTCATTATGGAGAAACGCAGCCGTGCTTGTTTATATCTACCCATCTACAGCACAATCCAGTCCTGCAATGCAGAGATCATGCAGAGCCACGAGAACGCAACGACTAAAATAGGCTGTTTTGTGCTTATTGATGCCTTGTCATGTTTCATTCCCTCCACCCGTCTGTTTACAATATGACAATGAGGAGATTGTGTTCTGCCACGGGATCCGGCACATCGCGTTCCACTGAGTCGCAATCCGCCAGAATCAGACGAGAAAGAAAAGAAGGAGCCTAAATCTTACCCTCCAGAAATCTACAGATTTAATGCATCAGAAGACACAGCAGAGGGTTTTTTTTTTCTGATTCAGGCTGGAGTTGAATCGCTACTAACCTGGGAGGGTAAACATCACAGACTCACTGCTGCTCGAATAAACACGCAGTGGGGAGGTATTCACAGGTAACTGGTAGTTAGTGCTGATAAAATTATGTTTAGACCACCGGGGAAGTATTGTGTAACTGTTTTAATGATTACAACTGACAGAAACGAACAACAAATCGATCCTACTGTCGAGTGTTCTGGGTGGAAGAAGGTGTACACAAAGATATATCCAATTTTTTGCCAATATGCCGATATTTTCCAACTAATTATGGCCAATTACAAACGGCATCACACATCTTTGCTAATTGCAGAGAACACCAAGTCTCTCTGCATTGGAATCAACATATTAGTATGCCTGCAATTATCGTAATGGCCCGATGGAAGATGGAGACATACAATTCACATTCACTGCAAATGAGAAAACTACAGCTGCGCGATATAGATTAGTTTCAGCAGATATGATAACCGATAATTACCTGCTCTCACGGCTGAAACTGATAAGATAACTGATTATTGTATTGTAAGAAAAGAAGTTCCTACCCTGTACTGAATGAACCAGAGTCTCCACTGTGTGGCTCCACCCAGGTGAGGCAGTTTATATTTAATTTTGAAGCCTTTTATTAGTCAATACTGATGATATCGTTGTGCATAACGACAAAGAATTATGAGAATTATCTCTGGCTGGCTGCGCTGGCTGATATGTTGCTTCACTGCCATGAACACACACACTGTGGTTTATTTTGAACCAGCTCCAGATGTGTATTATTCCACAGCTGAAAATAGTCCCCAACAAAAGTACCAATTTCTCTCATTTGAATAATGTCCAGGAAAAACAACAGTGAATTGTTGTTTTGGTAAATTAATGAGCCCCAAATTAAGATTTACACATTCATTAATATAATAATATGCGTGATCCAAGAATTTGAGCTGCAGATGGAAAATCATCATAATCCTCTAACATTGCAAACATAAAGAATTTTTTAGTGGCATCATAAAACATAGTGAAACATGAATAACAGGTCCCAGAGCAAAATTCCTGTTTTGCATTTAGGTTCTTTGTTAGTTTCCCTCCTTTCTGCTCTAAACAAGAGATTTCCCCGCATGGTGCTTGGTGGAGGTGAGATGTTTTGCTGCCAAATCTTTTGAAATAACGCTTTTTTTTTTTACAAAATCGTTTAAACCCAGGGGTCTACTTATCAACTCCTGTTCGACAGAAACCAAATAAACAAGGGTGATTCTTTGCCAACAGAACAGTGGCTTCTCCAACAGCTGCCAAAGAAAAAAATACAGGAAAGATTAAAGGGATGCTGCCGTGCCCAGCGGGAAGAGAAACTGTCTTAACTGTCCAAAAAGAAAACTATTACATAACTATTTGTATATTCATCTAAATCTCAAGTTATATATCTGAAAATATAACAGTTTGTTGGTTAAACTTTTGCTCAGTAATAAACTACTCCATCATCTTCTCTTAATGTGTTGGAAGTCAAACTTTGCAGCTTTAAATATCAAATAAACAGAAATAATAGAAACAAATGCCCTTATTTTGCTGTTTTTAATATAATATTATACTTTAGCCCGCTGAGGACATTTTATATTCATCTCAGGTTAGGCTGACATACAGTAAAGGATGAGGAGTTTTGCCCAAGGAAGTCTTTGACCTTTCAGCGGGATGACAGTCTCTCTGATCTACTGGCCGTCGTTTAAATTCACCATTTTAGACAAGTTCATCCCGGTGTTTTTTTTTTTTTTGAAGAGACAGCACTTTGTTTTTTAAGGAGTTGCACGCAAGCAAAAAAAGTTTACTTTCCCAACAGGAACTCCTCGAGAAGCCTTCTCCCACGAGCCCCTAAACAAGCACGGGGGGGTTTCCCACGTCAAGTTTTGCAAAGTCTTGATGAATAATGCAAATTCAGAAAGCCTCTGCGTCACACTTCTTTTCTTAGAATACTAATCGTTCTGACAGCGAGATATTAGATCCCCGTGTACCTCATGTGAACTCTTATCTTAACCCTAGCTCACCATATGGCTGCGAACACGAAACTAGCTGTTTATGCGAATTTCACATCACCCGTAGCGATACGAAAAAAAAAATGCCACTCCGAGGGGCACGCGACGGCAACCTGCCAAGACGCCCGGGGTCCATGATGCCTTCCATTACGTTTCGGGACAAACCCCTTATCAGTCCAGCACAAACACTTCTGTAGAGTAAACATGTTTACAAAGTTATGATCTCTGATGAAATATGCCTCTTCTGATTCCCCACCGCTGGTAAACATGTTTTCTCACCTAAGACACTGTAAACACAGCGCACGGAAAAACACGTCCGGTTCATTTCTTCGGCTGAGCTGAAAATCTGAAACGACGCCGGCTCACCATTGGCCGATACTTGCCCGTCAGCATAGCCACAATATTATATCAACAGATGTCAGATTGTGTCGACATCATAGTTAAGGGAGGAGAAAAGCACACTCCGCTCTCTTCGAAACTGGGAGTGCCGCACTTGACCTTGTCCATTCCAATTACAGCAGCCCTGCAGCCACCATCATGCACTGTGTCTATTGTCATCGGCTTGATAAGACCATAATGTGCACAGCGTAAAACCTGCAGCTACACTGCAGGGAGCGTCAGGACTATGGAATACATGCAATCACACACACAACTGCTGCATCTGATGTGAACAGCAGCATCGCAAGTCACTATAGGAGAGAGTACACTTGGCACTTAAGGCCTGGAGGGTTTTTAAATTCAGTGGATTATGTTTGGTTGATTGAATTAGTGAAGGCTATTCATGAATGTAAACAGATGGAAAACATCTGCCTGTACTGTGTGCAGTTATTTTTCGACTGAAGAAGACGATTGAACCTTATTTTGCTGTTTATTGATGGGTAAAAAATAATTCTCTGTTTTTGTTATCGTCACAATCAGCAGTGTGTTAAGTCGTCTCAGTAATTTCAGATCATATAGCTCCCAGCCTCGAGCCTCGTAGTTCATCCTGAGGACAGAAAAATCATTAACAAGATGTCACAAATATGCAGCTTTACTTTGATAAAAGGGCTCAGTGATGTCCTCAAACAGCCCAGCATGCAGTGTGTTCGTTGGGAACTATTTTCAACTGCGGATTAACACACGTTCAGTGCTCTAGTGAGTGTTTACACTGCAGCAGGGAGGCGACAGCGTCTAGTTTTACCTCACAAAGACACAGAATGTACAAGCGGATATGAAAATACAGTAGCAAATGCACTTCCTTTGGTCCTCATAAACGAACGTGCAAAGTGTGAAGTAGATCAGATGAATGGTTCTCGGGATACGCTGACCACAGACGGACAGAAAGACGGAGATTGCTTGTGTTATAGTCAGATTATGATACGGCAATCTTTTCCAAAACCTAACCAAACTGCAATCATCATATTGATGCATGTTTCTTATTTCTAACTTAACCGTACAATGAGAACGTGTACGTTTGGGGTGAGGCAGAACACGACACCGTCAGAGTGGAGCAGTGGATCCATTACTCGCTTTGACATGATGCTGGGTTTGAGAGATTGAGTCAACTCGCCCTGAAGCTCACACTGATCTGCATCTCGTTCCACGTAAATGTCAGATCTGGAACGTTTGCAGTCAGCTCCCTACCGTCTCCTAATGGCCCTCGAAATACAACAAAACACAGCAGGACTTCCAAACACTTCTACAGAATTTCTTACAGGAAAACTTTGAGGGAAAAACGAAAAGTGGAGGCTGGAGAAAATCTTTCTGTGGTCCGTCACACTATCTATCTCACTATCACGGCAATCACGAGCCGAGGCAGGCCAGAGGAAATGGCAGTAATGACGGACAAAGCCTCAAGCTGAGCCAGACTGCAGAAAGTCTGGGCTAATAGCCTTTTTTATGGTCTAAGGTGTTCTGCTCCCATGGGGACATTTTATCAGAGAACCCATAGTTCTCAGCAAGACCTCTGCACAATCTGATTAGGAGCAGTCAAACACCGGGGACACCTAATGAACATCTACCCGTTCATCTCTAATCCTGCGCTACTCGATCTTTCATGTATTTAATTACATTGGGAGCAGGTATTATCAGCCCCATTTAGAGAATTCACAACATGATATTACATTTCTTATTAAAAAAGATGATTAAAATTGCATATGCTGTAACTAACTTTACAAATACAGGTGTGAATGTATTAAATTTTTCTTAAATCATAGAGTTTAGTGAAAGTGATTAATGCCTTAATTTGAAGCAAACGGGTGTAATAAATTTGCATAACTAAATCCTCGTCGCACAACTTTTAGTAGGAGGATGTAGAAATAAAATCTGTTCACCTTCATTGATTTTATCCTTCCGTTCTTGTAAATTGAAAGCCGCTCTAATTAAACCTGTTATATCAACAATGGATCAAATGGCTGTGTATAATGTGAAAAAGACAAAAAAAATTAAAAGAAACGACAGATAATTATGATCTTACTTTGAGCTCCCCTCATGCATTTGCACCATTAAAACACAATATTGCCATGGAGGACAGTTCTGTTCTGGCACAAGCTCCTGACACGCCACTGAAGGAAGAACTACGTCCAATCAGCAGGGTCACCTACTCTGCGAAATCAATGTATTGGTATGATCAAACAGTACAGATCGGCTAGTTAATGAGGTTGTGTGGGACAAAAGTGTGTGGACACCATCAAGATCACTCTGGATGAATAAATAAATGATAAATAACTGGTGAAGAAACTGAAAAGGGGAGTTATTCCAGTTTCCAGGAGTTGGTGAGGACCGAAATTAGTGGTTATTGGATTTATATTTACTATTTGGGCACCAAAATGGCTAAAAACGAATGCTAATGATGCTTCAAACACGCAGGATGAGTAGGCTGGCCATTTTAGAAGAAAAAATGGCATTTCCACCCCGTTGTCATGTTTTTAATCGACACCGATTGGAGCTAAAGCCAATAAACATAAAAATAGTGACCATCCTGCAGAGTAGTTTGACCTTGGAACGATTTCGGATCGATGACAACAGCCAGATGTTAGTGGATTCTTTGCCATGTGTGAAAAGAAGCATATTCATTTATTTGCACAACCTCAATATTTGTTTTTTTTTGTGCTTTTTTGGATGTTATGTAAATATTAATTTATGAAATACAGAATACAGTCTAACCGAGCCATGACATGTTATTCGCTCACAAATCCTCGGCCTGCCTTTCAGCATTAACCTTGCAAAGCACCCGAGCTCAGTCGCATTCTCGCTCACTAACCCTTTATTTGAGTTCACATTACATCAGGACTCCAGATAACTATCTATTCACACCGCTGCCTCCCTGCAGCCCGGCCAAGTAAAACAGCATTGACTGCTCATTTCCTAAACGAAGCATTGGTCACATTTAATCGGCCTTTTCCATTCAGGGGAATACATCAGCCAAATGAGAGAAGTCTTTTGGCCTTGGAGGATGAATTTTAATTAGGTGTACAAGGGAAACTCGGAAAAAAAAGGTCATCACTCGCTCTCATCTAATCACACGCTTTTCAGACTCCTTCAAAAGGTGAAAACATTCCTCCCATTCTGACAAACTCACTTCCCCAAATCTGCATTTCAATTAAATGTCTCCGGTTCAGTGGAAAATGCATGTAATTAATTAGGTTTGAACAAATACAAATGCATTTTTTAATAGCCTGACTCATGATTAAGTGTCGAGGAGATTAAATGTCTTCCTGACACCTTCCTTATCTCGGCCGGCCCAGCGGGGGACATGATATGATCGATAGCGCTTCCTGTCCGGGATTCGCAAAAGCATCGAAAGATCATTTTAATCCTGGTTAAGCCAAATTCTGCCAGAGTGTTTTTGAACCTTTATTCATCCTGGGAATGTTTGCTGGGCAGACACACAACCTGCTTTATATTCATACAGTTACGAGCTGTAAATTCATAACAGGTCGCTGCGAGAGGCTTTTACTCTCAACTACCGAGCGGTGCCGGCTCACAAGCACCATGAAAGTAGCCGTTGAAGGGGAGGAAACAGTTAATTATTCAACCCGGGCAGCTTTTTTGCTGTCGATCATTCAACTCAAGGTATTTCCGGAATCAAACGCAGCTCCACATTCCCAGGAAGTCTGGATGTTGAAGGATACATTTGTGCTTCATCGCCTGTCCTTAGTTCCCAGACCAGAGATGAGTAAGTCTATTTGGCCATGAGAAGAGAACCATCTGGATGTCAGAGTCAAAGTGTAATCGTATCAGTTATTGGACCACTCCGAGCTTTCGGCAGCTGGAAGGAAAAGCGACGGCTCAATCTGCAGCGAGCCCCGACGCGATCGGCCTCATCAAAAGCTCTTCGGTGTGTATTGTCAGGCGTTGAGATAAAAGACAGAAGTGGCTCTGTGATGCATCTGACTCGGACTGACATAAAAGAGAGAAATCGCGGATAAACCCGACATCTCTCACCAAAGTCCGGACAGTTGTGTTGGATTTATGGCTGCCTTTCAAACATATAACCCCCATCTCGTGGAGATCTTTACATGTGCGTTTGACAAATAAATGATGCCCTTTTCTGCTCCAGTCTAACGCAGCTCTATGGCGCCATCTGATCTGATTTATAGTCATACATCTCTGGTCGCTCCATCCTCCGCCCTGCCATGCAATCACTCAGCGCCAGATGTATCCAAAGAGCAGAGGGATATAAAACGCAATTACAATGGATTCCGACGCATCAAGTGGACTCAGGGCCTCGGATTCTTGCAGATCTCTGCATTAGCCTGACAATTGCACACATATTCGAGGTGTCCTGCATCAAAAAAAAAAAAAAAATGAATCAAGAAGGGAAATTTCCAGCAGATGCCTGTGCTTAGTCTAGACGAGGTCAGCTAGGAGTAAAGTACACAGGATTGCAGGGAAGAACACAAAGAATCCACGGAGACGGACACTCTATTACGGACGACAATGACAGCAACTCTGTCCTCACGGCCAGGGAACCAAAAGCGCGCTGGATGCAGCTGTCTGTCGCTTTGTTGCCTCGGTCAGACAGCTCATCCCTCACAGACACAGACGGAGCAGCTGAGCGGAATTCAATTGTGGACTTTGGTTTTCGACTGAAACTCATTGTTAAAAGTTCCTCCTCTTCACTCTCTGCCTCGGAGCTCGTCGGCCTAAAAAAAAAAAAAAAAAAAAGAAATCGAGCGCTGCGAGGGGCTCAGGCTCTGCGGCCTCTCATCTTCCTTCGATGGGCAGACACATTTTTCAATTATGCACACGAGGGAAGGGAATTAGAGTCCTAATCCCGGCCTAATCCCCAAACAAACAGATCTATGGCCTCCATTTCCAGCCAAGCCACCCGAGCAGTCCCCCTCTTCCCCCACATCCGTCTCCTCCTGTTAAATCTCTGCCCCTCTGCTAACCCGGTCAGGGATGGAAGTCCTTTCGGCTCTGATAGTTCCTTAAATTGAGCTCCTCGAGCATTAGCTGTGTTTGAATGGTACTTAGAACTCGTTGGAGCTACTACTTGCGACTGTTTTTAGTTTTACCCTTGTCGATAAAAATGACACCGGAAGCTGTATTCCAATAGAGTGACTCATCCACTCGTAGGTACTGTCCAGTAAATATAAAGTTTTATGTTTGCAGGTAATAACGGCTTGCGTTCCACCACCGATCACACAAGAATCATCCAATAACGAGAGATCTTTTTACACCTACGTTTGTGGAGGATTGCTTGCAGAAAAATATAACAGGAAAACCTTCAGTACATGAACAATGTAGTGTCTGAATCAGTAGTGCCAGTGACCTCTTCGCTGTCTAACCTTGATGGACTGTGCGCTAGTCCCTGGTTAAAGCTTACTGAAAGACAGCTGAAGCCACAGGAACAATAATTACGTGGGACTGTCGTGAAAAGAGAACACGGAGAGGTCGACGCCGAGCCATTAACCTCCCGACAATGCTCAAAGAGAACGGTTTCAGAGCGGTAACAAATAAAACTCAGAGTGGAAGAAGTCGCCGTTCCTTAATGACAAAATATGTCATTCGTCCTTGCCTTTCAATATGACTTTTACAAAAATCATTAATATGAGTATTTTGATAATGTGTCACCATTATATTTGGTTAGGTGAAGGGAAGTTAAACGTTCTTGGCCGGGAACAGGGAAAGTAACTGTGCTGACTGTTGGTTGGAGACAGGCTGTGATCCCAGCGTCCAGTGCCAAACTCTCAGGGGCCGTCCACATGGACACGCACGTGTTTTGCATCGTTTTGGCCGAACGTCCACGTGGATCCTGTAAATGCACTTTTTTGAAACCTGGTCTCAGGGCGGAAAAATCCGAAAGCGCTGCCCTTGCGTTCTCGCGTGGACAGCGAATCGACATACTTAGCGTATCGATGCCGCCATTGCCCCACCCCTCGACCTCTAGCCTTCGACCTCTTAACCCAGCGCCGTCTCATAACAACAACAACAACAACAATGGCGGACTACATGATTGTGTTCGTGCTGCAGAAGATATTGAGCCTATCAGGGTTACTAGGGCAAAATATTCTGCTCCTCTGCCACTACGCTGAGCAAAAAAGGATTATGGACAACCAACTAGCCATTTTCGTCTTCTTCTTGTTGTGTTCGGTTTCTTCTTCTACTGTCTGTTTGTATACAGTGCGCAAGGTTTATGCGCATGCTCCGTCTCTTCTTCTCTGTTTTTGGTGAATTTCAAGCGCCACCTAAAGGCCTGGAATATGAACTACAGCGTGTTGAGTCGTTTTCAATGGATCAGTTTGGACGCAAATATACTTGAGATGCTGCCAAGACGGGGGAAAAAAGGGTGGACATGGCCTTAAACTCTTAACCTTCCAAAATCATGATTTTACTGTTAGAGAACCTGTTAATATGAGCTTATTTTTTAATCTTACACCACTATGTTGAAGGTTTGGATCAGTAATCAAAAGGTAGACGTAGTCCAACAAGTTGTGAACCTTGATAACCTTGATAAGACAAACTATAACCTCGTCCTCATGTCTAACACAGCTTCCCCAGTTCTGAAATGTGACTTCTGATATCACTTCTGAAATGTGTGTTTAGTAAAGCTTCACTGACGATGCAATCGATGTTTGCTTTTGGCCCGTAGCCCACCATTAAGATTCAGTTTTGGCTCTTCAAGGAAAGAGTTTGGGCACCCTTGATAAAGAGGCATCGGTATTAAAACGCCTTGAGTTATGTTTAAAAATACGAATCTGGAGATGAATCAAGACATCTGATTTAATCAGCTATGTTACCTTGACAAACCACCTAGGACGCGGTGTCATTTTTTCACTTCTTAAAAGTAAGAAAGCGCGAAAAAAATAAGGTATGATAAGAATCTACTTGATGTTGATACGCCGTCGCTATCATTCAAATTAACGTGCTCCGGCATCAATCCATCACACAAACACACTCTCTGGCCCCGGGCCCTCTTCCCTTGTTATGATTCTGTCCGTGAGTGATTCCAGCCAATCCAAGGGTGGTCAGATCTCTCTCATTTCCCTCGACTTGTACAAGCGATCGATTCCACTCAAAGACGAAGGCCGCTGCTCATTCCGCCCCTGCACCTCCTGCCAGCCCCGCTCCTAACTTCACTCGCCATATCGCTCCATCACCTCCTGAATGCAGATGGGGTTTCGGTGTGGTTGTTAGAAGTGAAAAGAGAGAGAGACAAACTGTTTTATCTGTAAAAGGTCCCAGCAATACACATCAGCGTAAGACAGCCCCTGAGAAGATTTGTCTCCAATTAAGGAACGTGCTGTCGCGGATGTCACCTTGTGGAGTGGATCGTATTTGTTAGATCCATTTGAGTTCGACATCATAAAGAGAGTTAGAGCGCCGTAAAGACCAAACTGTCGGCTGCACGTTTGAGTCCATTAACTGCACATCATGCATATTTTACATTAATGCTGACCTATATGGTTTAGACTCCTCCTGCTGTGTAGTAATTCAGTCACAAGCTGGGATTGTTTTAAGGAAACACTGCTGGTTTTCTTGTTGCTGCGTTCAAGGGCACTCGGACATCTTGATGCTTGATGTGCACCGCAACACAACAACCTTTTTCTACCTCAAGAAACAAACCAAAGTTGTGTGATCCTTTTCCAAAAAAATCCATTTGTCTTATGGATTTCATGTTGGGACAACAGGGCTGTTGACTGAAATGCTCACTGGCAGCCTGCAATCAATATTCAGATGTCAGAGCGCAGCCAAGGACGGCCTCTGCTCAAAACTGCAGAGCAACACGACAGTAAGTCAACTTTGACAAGAATTAAAGGTAACTTCCGATCGCCAGGTCGTCACATACTGAAGTTTTAGGTCGGTTCCTCGAGTCTACGCCGACCCGAGTGTCAGTGTTTGACAACTTGGGGATAATACTAAAAAATCTACCATGTTTCTCCGAAAGTGTTGCTTTAAATTCTGTTGTCTGTATGTTTTTGGTTTAAATGTTTCTATTCTGTCAGGCTATTTTGTTCTTAACATCTATGTTTTCAGTATGAACGCTCTGGACTTTCTTTACCTCTAATAAATCCTAAAACCTGAAAATAAAACATTTAAAATATGTAAATTTCTATTTTATGTCCTTAAAAATTGGCTATTTCATCAGCATTGGCTCCTTTTTTCCATTTAAATTCTCAAAATAGCTTTCCCATAACTAGACACACCAGAAAGACATTATGAGCACCAAATTACTTATAATATCTTAACTCCAATGATGACCTTGTATTATCACAAAGCGAACGGTGGAAGAGTTGCGAGTCCAGGAACGACCTTATCGTGTCCTGTATGAAATTCCCTCCCTTCTCCAAACATGGCAGAGATGATGCAGCTTCGTCCATGCTAATAAGATTTAGAAAAAGTCATCAAACTTTGGAAAAAGGACAACATTTTGAGAAAAGGATCTGGATTCCTCTGAACCTAAAGCACTTCAGATAAGAGCTTAAAGTTTTAAAAGGAGCGTTAATCAGTGTTGTTAAGATTGATTAAGGGGGTTAAACATAAGACAAAAGAATACATCTGTAGGCTTCTTTAATGCCTTTTTCTTTACGGCAGTTAGAAATAAAAAAATATATAGCGCATTGAATTGAAAGTGACATGTTTTAATATTGTATAGCATCCATAAACTTTAAATATTTACACTCCAGTCCCACTTTAACATTTCTTAGCTTGTCATGATGGTGGGGATCAGATTCAATCCTCAGAATCACTGGAGTTTTATCTCTGGACATGGAATCAGCTGATTTGTTGGAAATAAGGGGGAAAAAAATGCATTTTTTTAAATGTGTTTTTTTCCTCACTGTGATATTGCAATTCAGAAACAGAGTCCTTGGCACAGAACATGATTCACAGGATTTTATGCACCCAACTGTACTTTTACTGCCAGAGTGTCGAGTTGACACAGTACTGTAAGAAGATATAACTATTTTTTTTTTCCGCACAGATAATACTGTCGGGACAGATATATCAAATGAGCTTAAGATACATGAATTTTTCATAAGATTTAATACAGTTTGAGGCCTAAAAGTTCACATTCAGCACCACGTGCTCTGATGTATTTGGGTATTACTGTTAGAAAGTAACATATCAGCTGCTGCAACTTGAACAGTATCTCTCCACTGTTTTCACGCTGATAATGAAGCCTTTATTACTCCTAAATCTGCACTGAGGTCCAACACAATCTGCCTCAACATAATGTGCAGTGTGGGTATTGTGGAAGTTAAGATAAAAAGACTTTGACGATAAAACCCAACATTCCTCATAAAGCTTCAACGCTCGGCTGGATTTATGAGCATTTCAAGCAAATTACTTCCAGCCAGTAGTCGAGGGAGACCTTTCCATGCCTTTGAGTTTTAGCAGAAGGGTGAATGAAGCTGGGGCGCTACGGGGTCAGAGTTCAGTGGCTGGTATATGACATCACCGTCGGGTGATGACCTTGACTCTCAGTCACATCAGCTTTGAGAAGAAGAGCTTTGATTTCAGGTTGACCACAATGTAATTATGAGTTTATCCAGCGTGAAAATACGTTGTATTAAAGGGGAATTGGGTTGTTTTTACACCTGGACCTTGTGGTTACATGTTTTGGAATTGGTCTAGCAGATCTCTCAGCCACAGTGGCTCCTTGGGGGCAACTGTAACTGTCAGAGTTACACTCACTAAAAAGTGCTTGTTTTTGCTGCTGACAGGCTGAGTTTGTTACTCTAAGTGTCTGAAAACATTCTGGTTATGATTTATTCAGAGAGCGAACAAGCACTTTTAGCAGGATGCAGCTTTGACTGTGACAGTTGCCTCAAAGGATTACGCTCTGTCAGGGGCAGCATATCATCAGAGTAACCGCTAACTGCAGCTAACTGTGGCTGCTACTAGCTAGTTATTTAGCCTAGCAGCTAGTGGTCCGGACGGGGACGTGGTGCCTGGGAGTGTTTTTGCAAAAGTCTTACATATTGCACCTTTAAGCCCAATCGCCTGAGCGTGAAAGCAATATTATAGTTAGTAAAACTTGCCGCTGGACAGTGATTGATGGCTCTTTGTTCCTGCCGCTGCAACTCTGAACCGCTAAAAGCCCTCAAAACACTGACAGTGCATTAGCACATTCAACACCCCGGCTGTTTAGAGAGACTACCTTGATACCTGTAAGTCTCAACAACGTCGGCAGGTTTCCATTTAATTTGTTTCAAAGGGACTAATAAGAGATGAGTCTGAAATGAGCTCGGGCCTCGCAGAGGACTTGTAGACGTTGTGAGTGCCTAGCATAAAACAATCTGCCGCTGTATCCTCAGGGCAGCAGTGTGTCAATGTATACAGTATAGTCCAAAAAAAAAAAAGGGAAAGAAAAGAAAGAGTTGTTTCATGCCATGGCTTTATGTGAACCATAATTACTGCCTGAGGTTCCCATCGCCTCGCCACTGCTGACACAGGATTTTCATGTGGGAACGGCGCGGATGAAAGGATCTGTGCTGTCAATAAAAAGATGGATTCTTGTAGAGGGAGCGGTGCCGCTATTGTATGATATTTATTTCATCTACCGTCGAGGTGCTTGTGGCTCCGAGTTATACAATCTGGAACGTCGGCTCTTCATAATGCTGGTAATCTAAGAATTGCGGCTTAGTCTAAGTAACGCTCATTGTAAGCTGCTCTCTATCGAAGGGTGAGTTGAAAAAAAAAAACAAGTCCCTCAACCCAATTTTCCAAAGTGACAGTTAATGTAAACGACTTTGACTAGCATCTGAATCTATTTGAGCTATTGAACAGCTTCTTTGACGACCCACAGTGGTTATAAGCGCTTTAGAAAATTGCCACTTCATTTTATGCTCATGCAGATTAAGTGTATCCACAGCTGTGGCTTCATATAGAATGCATGCATATGGGGTGGTTTTGAATTTTACAGCAGGGACTGTGCTGCACGTGGGATGATATATTAAAACTATATCTTTGCGATGTAAATGTACCACTGTAAATGAGCAATATCCATGTTCTAATTACATTCCTCTGAACGTGCGCGGCTGTGTGTGGAATGAGAAATCTCTCCTGTCGTTTCATTTCAACTATCACCTCCGTATTAGTTCTAGTTAATATCCCCAAGGTCATAACATTTGATAGATCATAATGTCAGCGGGGCCGGTCATAATTCCTCCTCCTCCTCCTCCTCGTCTTCCGCGTGGCTGCTACAGTCTGCTCACATCACACCTTAATTGACAGGGAGAGAGGCAGACGGCACGGTCAGGCCGAGCCAATCGATTGTGACAAACAAATTAGAGACGAGTTTGAATGATTAAGTTATGTATTGATTTTGATTTAAACATTAACGGCTCATGTTCTGGGCCAGATTAGACGGAGAGACGAAATGTAATCAATGCTTCCTTGTACATATCAATGGGATTTAGCATCTGAAGAGCCGGGTCAATGGGGTAACGAGGGGCTCGCGCAGACCCAGCGGAGGCTTTTTGAAGTGAGGTTTTTTGGGTAATGGATCATGTGCGACGGGCAGGATGACATGTGATGTGATTACAAACCATTACATTTGATAAACTGGGCTTTTATAGCAGGTACAGTCAACTGCAGCTAGTTATGCTAAAGTTCACACGTGATGCATTTGTATCATTCTTATGAGAAATTGACTATTTTAATTACTTTTATTTAATAAATCAAAACAAGTAACACGGTTCCTCAATGCTTTTACAAAGTTTGTTTGTAGGTCTCAATTAACATGCCTGGAAGGACGCTAACAGTGAGGCTAAACGCTAAAAAGCCTGGAACTAGTGTAACAATTGTGAGATATTTACATTTTCTGCTGCTCTATTCTTCCTCCTCACTACATTAATTCTATTTATTGTTTATAGGCTATTAATTGTGACGTGTTACCAATCAGCAGTCAGGACATTGTGTGGGATGATGTTGCTTCACAGCCAAAATAGCTAATTTTGGTAGCAATAATCGGAAAAATGCGGAATATCTGCCCTGATTATGGATCTATCCTTAATAATGTGCATCCACCTTATTCCTAGTTCTCATTATAGCTTGTGTGACTTCTGGCGCATCCTAGTCACTTACCAGAACCAGAGTTTTCCATGGTAAGAGGATGCTAATACTCATTCCTAGAGCGATTGGTATGGAATATTCATCCATTCATTCATTCATTCATGAAGCTCTAGGTTAGAAACTTATGAGACTTTCTCACTTAGGCTTGCTCTGACGAGCACGGGAAGTATCAATCAGTTCTCCAGCGACCGGCCCTGGAAGCCGTGGAGAGTTCCCATGAAAATTTTCCCGAGGCTACCGTAGACTGTTTCCATCATTTTAACTTAGTTTCTCCAATATCCATGACATTAAAGTTTGGAGATGTCTGACAAATTGGCATATGACGATGTCCACATTGAAACATGACAGTTATTACAGTCATGTCTGAACCGGTCGGGGTTATTTCACCTGCCCGAGCTGATTCATTCACGGAAGCCCGATGGTTTAGTCGTAGGCCTGTAAAAGCCCCAAATATTCCTGTTACTGCACTGCTTCATTTTTTAGTTTTCACAGTTGCTTCCAGTAATAAAAAAAAAAACTCAAAGCCTCACCCCTGACTTCAGCCTTTATTGCCAAAGTGTTTAGCTCCCTGCGTGGATGTGCACCGTCACAAATAGTGAGGGCATGGAAAAAAACAAAAATCGCAGGGCTAACACACTCACACCTGGAGGTAATTTACAGTTTCCTGTGCACCTGACCTAAATGTCTTTGGGAAAGTGGGAGGAAACTGGAGCAGAAGGAGGGGAAACCACACAGACAGACGCTGGGAGAACATGCAAACTCCACACAGGTGGTCCAATTCAGTTCATAGAGAACCAGATTTGTGAATAAATCATACATCACGCAGGTCCCCGTGCCTCGTAACCTACTGAACACACACACACACACACACACAGCGGGGAAAATACAGACATGATAACATGAGCTAATTCTAAATTCACAGGTTTCACAAGTTGACTGAAATATTTATCACAGCAGTGAAAGATCCATATCGAAGCAACAAGTACTGTCGAATCTCAACAATCTAAAATGTACGAAATGTAGAAATTAACTATTTATTTCACAACCAGGGAACCAGTGTTTTATTTTTCTAGAATTGGAGTTGATTCCTGGTTGTTTTTACTTCATATTCCAAAATCTGGAAAACTATCAGGATACCTACCAATTCTACTGATAACTAATCAGTAACAGATGGTTTATAATCAATCATCGTTTAACAGCGGGGCCACAAACTTCGCGCTTTGAAAACGATGATAAAGGAATCCTTCTGCTGAGTTTCAGACACGGCAGCTGGTACTCGGCACCACCGCCACTGATTTTGGGCCCAAAAAAGTGTTTTGTCCTGCACTAAAAATAGGTGCTCCATGAATTCCCACCAATAGACTCCCACCAAACTCTGTGCATGTATGTGTGTGTGTGTGTGTGTGTGTGTGTGTGTGTGTGTGTGTGTGTGTGTGTGTGTGTGTGCTCCACAGAGAATTCGGTGACCTGGTTTCCATTAAACATCTGAGGGTTGACGCCATCTTAGTCCATCAGCTCACGATAAAATAAAGATGACTTGCGTGAAGACTCTTGTGGGAGAAACTGACTGGAAGGAGGCTGAGAAAGCAGCGGTGGAGTGCACCGACACAGAAGCAATGAAACAAGCACGAGTGAATTAATAAGAGCATTTGCGCCTATTACTAACTGTTATTACTAATTATGGGTATTAAAAATCTGCTCGAGGCTCCCGAGATCGACTAAAACCATCAGGGTTTATCACCCGCGCACCAGTTTTCAGAACCAGAATCGGCTTTACCGGCAAAGTATGTGTGGAAATACAATTCTCTCAGCGCGCACAGAAATAGAGTTACATCTAGAAACGAGGACAACAATAACTGAATAATAAATGCGTTAAAGAAAGGTAAACAAAGAACGGAGGACAGTCAGGACTGTGTGTACAATCGCTCTGTGCAGTCAAGTCAAGGCAAGTGTTCTGCATGTTTTTGCAGCAGCACACGTAGTGCAAAGAAATAAATACTGGATGAGCAAGAATACATGGGGGTGGATTTATTATGCCCATTATATGCCTATATATAGGCTACATTATACATAATGAACAGCGAGCAGGAGAGCGGTGCAGGATGAGACGTAGGCCTGCACGTTGAGAACAGAGCGTTTTTAAACTGTAACAATGCAGCCTAAGTGGATGTTTTGGTGTCAGAGAGCTGTTGACACCGTATGACTGATTTAAAGGTTCAACAGAGCGACGGCCTGCAGGGAGAAGCTGCTCCGTAGCACTTAGAGGGAGACGCTGGAACAGACTGTGTCAAGGGTGAGAAACGAAAACCTCATCTCGACGTGGGCTTCCTGTCCTTTTTACAGTAAATATATAATGTCGCTGCTTCTGTTCACGACCGATATCGCAACTAACAGTATACGCGTCTCATCAGTCGGTCGATGGCGTCTCGAGTGCCACAAAGTTTGCGGCGATGTCAGTGACGCTCGTCAAACTTTTCCGGCAAGTGAAAAGTTCACAAGTCCATTTTTTTTCCCTGAGAAAAAAACAGGTGTTGATTGGAGAGTTGTTGTTGTCCACTCAGATTTAGCTCTGGGGCAAAAGTTCCAAACTAGTTTTAAGTCGCAAAGTGTTAAATCAGCTCTGATGGGTGTGAATGTATAACTCATGAGCAGTGGCGAGGTGTTGATTGTTATTTTTTCTGAGAATGCCAAAAATCAACAAAGCTATTTTTGATGCTGATGCAGTGTCAAAGTTTTTTAAAGTCATTTTGACGATAAGTTCCCAGCTACTGATTCAGTAGTTAAATAATGAAAGACGGTGAACCTGTCCTGAGACAAAAGTGATGCCGGCGGGGTAATTACAGCTAGTTACTTGCTACTTCCCCGTGACTCTGACAGACGGAGGTGAGGCTAAAAGCAGCCGGGAGGTGTGTGTGTGATGGGCAGCGGGTCGAGGGAAAGTGGGGAGCTGTCGGTCCAGAGGAGGTGATGAGGAGTGACACAGTGCTGATGCAGGACTTGGATTCATCACACGGCGAAGTGGCCCTGTCAGGGGCTGCGATGATGACAACGACACAGTCGGCGGGTCTGTCAGCTGCGGTGGTGGAGTGACGGAGTGTGTGTGTGTGTGTGTAGCAGGTAATGAGTGAGTGTGGACATCGAGGAAATAGACATTTTGGGTTTATGTATGTAGGTGCAGCAGTATGGATTTTTGTCCGAGGTGGAGAGTCAACTATTGTCAAGTATTGAAATACAATATGTCTCCTCGCTTTAATGCCTTCAGGTGACGGCTGTCTTTATTTTGATACTTCACAGGATGAGATTTTATACCCAACATAAGATGAACTCAGTAAATATTACTAGAGTTTAACATCATCTTCCTTTTCTCCTCTTGACACTTTGAATTTATAGTTTCTGTTCCTTTTTCCATCCTTCATTCCTTCAGACCCTGTTCAGTCTTCTGAAAGTCTTACTCAAGCCAAACTGAAGTTCAAAGGTTTCAACCGAGAGAGAAACTAAACTCTTATCTTATACCACTTTTATACTGGACAAAAAAAGCAATCTTCTGGCTGTTGTCTTCAGTGTGAATGGTGCGATCTGCTCTGATGAAAACAGCAGCAGCTTCACTCTCAGGTCAAAAACTTTGAACACAAGTCTTCTTGTTCTTTGCCGACTCTCCGTTTGTGCTCACACTTTCTTCCTCCGCGCTCCAGATTTTCCTGCACCTGCCAGCCTGCTCGCTCACATCTATGTCATCACCTGCCCACATTCTCATCTTTCACCTTCCTGCCAACCAGCCGCCGGATCATCCTCCTCCTCCTCCACCTGCCCCCCCACAGGGACTGCTCTCTGCCCTGCCCGCCTTCACCTTTCCTAGCCCCCATTCCTCCCAGACCTCCCCCTGCCATCATTCATCTGTCACTGAGTCTGTGTGCTGTGTTCAGGTCCACTCGTTAAAGGTATCCAATTTGCATTATGACAGTTTAAAGGTTCATTATGTAGGTTTAGGGAAGAAAATGTAATCAGAAGAGAAAGATCATTGACCAAACAGACTAAATAAAACAAACTTTCTTTGTTTTCATACCAAAATACTGAAATAACAAACCAACTATAAAGGACAACACAAAATCATACTGATTTAATCTGTTTACATGTGGCGGACCCTGCCACCTTTCTTCAAACATATTTATTTGGACCTTATGTCCTCTGAGAACAGCTCATTTTTGTATCATTACCTCATTAATATTGTACACTGTCAAAGTTCTGAGGTTGAATTTCTTCAACAAAACCACACAGTGCCCCATTAAAAGGTGGCATTTCTGTCACTTAAATTACCTGAGCAGCAAATTATTTAGCCACCAATTCATTCTCTCTCGATTGATCACTTGATAAGTTGACTAATGCCGTTAGCATTGATGCTAGTACGTGCTTACTTCTACTGACACTGAGTAGAACTTTTTTATCCTAATTGCCGGCACTTGCTTCGTCTTTTCGTATGTGTGTATATGTGTGCAGAGGGATCATACCAGTGTGTGTGTGTGTGTGTGTGTGTGTGTGTCTGTGTGTGCACATGCAGCTGCTGTCATTCGCAGAGTCAGATTAAACCCTATGTTAAAGAATTCCGACTTGGCATCCACCAGCTCCTAACGACAGGCGGCTTCTCAAAGCTTAAGCAGGGTAATACCTCATAAGTGATGGCTTGTAAGGCCAGTGTAATGATGAGGAATAAGAAATACCCACAGGCATGTATCACCATAAACATCACGCAGCTCGAGTGGCTGTGATAAATTATCCTGCAGGTCAGGACCGACTTATCAGATCTTGATTTGGTGGGAGGACACGTCTTGTAAACAATGACAAATGGCGTCATGTGCCTTCATACATTATCCTCCGTTTCTGCCTCAAACTGGGTAAACCATTTATTTTTCTAAAATTCTCCAATCTTTATATATTTCCATCCGGGGGGCGAGTTTGCTGAGCGCACTCATTTGCAACGAGAGCCTGCTTCATATTCACACAGCTGCACACGCCGAGGCCTCAGGTGCCGCTCAGCACAACCACAGCTCGCGCAACTGTGAGTTCAATTCCGCTCAAAGGCACATTGATGGGAGATCCGCAGCGACTCTTTTCTCATTCATTTCACACAAGTGGATTATCTGAGAATGTCAGATACCTGTTCATTATTTAGCAGCGCTACACAGTTAGCCTGGCACTCTGAGGGGCTGAAAGATCTGATTTAAAAAAAAGGTAACAATTACCTTCCGGTATTAAACGCCGTTAAGCTCGGCCTTTCAAGTTCAGTCTGTAAAGCAGCATTAATTAATTTTAGGGCCATTCAGGGGGCTGAGAACAACCCATAAACACATTACTGATGTATTATCACTGTGTACAATTATGTGTTAGCAAACAAATTGGCTCTTGACGTATTCCAGCAGACAGGGAGCTTGCAGATGCTTAGTTTTATTTTGGCATGGATGTGAGAAGCAGGGATGCTGAGGGGGATGAGCAACGATCAGGTCTGAACAGCTTTAACTCTGGTAGTTCACGCCTGGCATAGCAAATGAAAGGCGCAGCTGCTTTAACACATTTTAACGTGGAAATGTTCTGTATTGTAACTTTAATGGTGTTACTCGATTTTGTTTACCGAGAGGATGGGGAATTATTGCGTTACATTGGCTGTGTTGGGCTATAAGCTAACTAACGTGCTAACAAAAAGACTGCCTGTTTAGGTTCTAGGTTAGCACATCCAACAGCAGGAAGCAACATCATCTTTCATTGCGAGATAGCTGGAGTCAAGCTAAAAATAAGTCCAACAGTCACTTTCCTTTGGAGAGTCCATTTTCTGACCATTTTTCCTACTTAACAGCTGCCTGCCACTGAGCCAAAATGTAAATGTGTGAACCATTTATCCAAAACAATGAGCTAAAAGAGATTAATCGTAGAATTAGATGTGAGGTCTTTTTAGTGCGTCTGAAGTCATGCTCAGCTGGATGGAAGGAGAAATTAGTGCTAGCAGGCGGCGTTAGGTCTGTTTCAATTTGTTGCTAGTACTGTAGTTCTTACAAATCAATAACTTCCTTGCGAGCCTGGCTTCAAGCCGTTGGAGTATATTAGACTTCACTCCTCTGGCCCTAAAATGGAGCAAACAGCACAAAGCAACAGTCCAGAAAAGGGACATTAATGGATCCCCGCGCTCAAAAGGTTGCAGAAAATCACGGACTGTGCGAGAGAGAGAAGATGATTTGAATTGCAAAGCGGATGTAATTACAAATCCAAATGTTTCAGCATTCGAGCCATTCCCCGTCAGTGTCACTGTCACTTCTTATTTATAATTCCTTCCTCTTTGCAATTCAAATCCTTCCCCACACATGATATTCAACATTTAGTATTCTTGGGTTGAAGTGATCATATTTTGTTATGGGAACAGTGAAGAGGGAGAGTGAGTGGAGGCGACAGTTTAACGCGAGCCATCTGGACCCATGCAGTGCAGACACGCTGATGAATACATACATTAAAAATTAAAGGCGGCTTCATATATTACTCAGACAGATTGCTGTAGCTCGGTGGCGGCTAGATCTTAAAGTAGGAGACGCTGGATTCCATTAATACTTCATAGTGTTATGTTGTTGAGTCTGATACTACCATGTCATAACATATTTCAGCATATTTCTTCTAGAGAGTAGAAAGGCTTCAGTAGCGGCAGGAAAGAACAGTCACATAACAGTCCCTATGGAAAGGTAAAAGGCAAACGTCTATCTGCCAGGTCAACACAGCCTCCCGAGAAGACGGAGGCCCGTTTGATTACAGTACCGAGGTGGTTTTCTTGCCAGGTTTGGCTACTGGTGACCCACGGCGACAAAGCTAGCGGTATGTGTCCACCAGGAAACTCCATAAATCACCGTGGTACCTTGTAACTCGCCTCTGTCACTGAGACGTTATTGTGTTTGTTAGCCGTCACTTTAGCACCAAGTAAAGCCATCCATCCAGAGAAAAAACTTGACCCAGTTTGACCCAATTCAGTCAATAAAGTTATAAAGCTTTGTTTTTGTACACTAATCTGTGAAGACATGGTCGAGCAACACACTCCTCTGGTGGTTAGTTCTCTTTACAAATACATGGCAGCGTCACAAAAGAAAGGAAGCCTTTTTGGGCTAATATCTAATTTTTTTTTAGGATTTTCCAAGAAGTTACAAAGTCTAACATACCATAAAAAAAGACTTCCTGCTGTGTGTGTGTATGTCAAAAAATCTCTTTAACATTTTGACCTGAGATCTTCAAACCCAGAAATGATTTCACAGTATAATAGAAGCCGCCCCTCAGGCGGAGGGACCTGCACTGCCTTCAGTTCTTAATAGAAGAAAAAAAAAAAACTCTGGAATTTTGCATTTTGATCAAGAATTAATTTAAAAGAAGCTTAATTGAACAGTTAATCATCGGATAAAATGAAACAGTAACTGTGACTGTTTTTATGGTAATCATATTTTTGTTGGATGACATGTCTGGCGACTATCCAATATCAGCTCAGAGTCCAATTATCTGTCCAATCGGTGGAACTAATCCCGTGTGACAGTGTGTTTACGAGGTGTGTGTCTTTATATGTGATACATCAGAGCAAGACAGTAAGTAAGAAGCTGAGATTTGTTTCGCTGATATTACAAAAATGAGTCGTCTGCCGAGCAGAGTCTGCACTCTGTCTTATCCCCGCCTGTGTGTCTCTCTGAGTCCATCAGCGCTGACAGAACTGTCTCAATGTGACTCTATAGAAAATGTGCCACGATTTCAAACACTTAGGTTCAATGTTCAAGCACATCAGTCACGGCCGGTGATTTATTGACTACAGCTCGGGCTCTGCATTCACATCAGGATTGTAGCTGCTGCCCTCGAGTCCCAGAGGGCCGCGCTGCAGCAGGATATCCTGGCCAAAGGCGAGAGCCTCGAGGCTCGGTGGCCTCGCCGCTGGGAGGAATCCGGCGAGGAAACGCTTATTAAGTCGCTCTACATATCTTTGTAGCTTGCTCATTCTCATTAATTCAGTCACCTGCTGACTGACTTCTCATTTATTCACTTACTCACTGACTTGCTTGCTAACTCCCATGGTCACTCACTCTCTTACTCCCACAACAAACCCATTGCTTAGTAATTTATTTGATGACTTGCTCAGTACCGTACTTAGATTGGCAATGTGATCGGGCATAATGGAAAGAAGCACAGCTGAAAGAAGCACAGGTTTGGTTTCAAGCGGTCGTTGGCTTTCTCGTTTTATTTGCCTACATTTTGTGAGACACCTGCCAGCACACCAACACTGGTTGATGCAGACAGAACTTGGATCGCTGAAATCTCGATGTCTTTTCTGTTCCTGGGGATCAACATCACAGAGAAGCTATCGTCTATAGTCTTTAAACAACACCACCCGGCTAAAATACTCACAGAAAAGGCTCCACTTCAGGAGACTTAACCTAAGAAGGCTACGATCTGTCGCCAAGTTCCCCTCAATAGAAAGCATCCTGTGTGGTAACATCACAAAATGGCATGGTTTGTGCAAAAGCCCGGGACAGGAAGGCTCGACAGCGGGTGAGTTTAACCGCCCAGAACATCGCTGGTACCCATGTACGGCATCAGTGACATCGGTGAAGTGAGATGTCTGCACAGAGCCTAAAGGATACTAAAAGACATCATCCACCCCAGACACAGCCTGTTATCCGTTCAGTCATCAGGCAAACGATACAGAAGTACAGACCTAACAGCAGCTTCACTCCTCAGGCTGTGAGACTCCAGACCTCATCGCCAAAACCCCACTATATATATATATATATATATATATATATATACATGTTGGCCTGACCCATCTGACATTTCTGCTCTGTTTATTTCATGTACTATATTGCTTTCCTAGGGTGTTTAATATATACACAAGAGTGACATCTTGTGTTAACTGCTAGTTTGGTTAAATTCATGATGCCATTTTCTTTGCGGCCCAACCGAAAAAGTAAGTCTCCGAAACAAACGCAAGTAAAAGTGTTAATTAATGAGACAAAAAACAAACAAACATGCATTTATTTGGATATATACATTTTGAAATAACATCGACAGTATTTCCTCCTGCAGAATATATTGTAGTCTCACAGCTGTCTCTCAAGGTCACTCAACTTTTGGGTCAAATCAAATGGATTTTACTCCGATTTCACTTAAAGTTTTGCCGGCAAAGACTGAAAACATCTGTTATTCGCACAAAATGCTTTAAATTGAATCTGCAGACAGTTATCTGTCCTGATACGCTCTTAAATCACGATTTGCAGACTTGTTACTGCTTTAATTGCCTTTGTGGTCTCTTGATAACTAATATCGCTTTCCTCATATTAAATTTATATACTGAGAGAATATTTTAGCACAGTGTTTAGCGTTTTGCATGCCAAGAGTCTGCCTTTTTTTCCCCTCCTGCCAGGTTTCTGTTTTCTTGTGCCATTATCTGTATTAAAATGCCATCCCACAAAATCAATACCTGCCCATATTCCTGCAAGCACAACAAGATGAATATTAATACACACCGCCGACTGTGTGTGTGCGTCTCTTTATAATGAAAATAAAAGCTTTTAAGTCCCTGGCAAGAAAAGTTGTTTACTCGCACACTATCTGCGTGTAAGATCTCAAGTTTAGTCCTTCACAAGTAGAAACTCCAACATGTCAAGGGCACTCGAAAAACATTTCAGCAAGCGCTCCTGCTCGTCTTTGTTGAGTCTACATCTCGCGCCGCTCCATCACAATGTTTCTGCGCAAACTGTTCTCATTGTTAATCCGCGCTGCCTGGAGCCATCCGTGGGGAGGTGGCTGCTTGTTCAGTATGCACCTCTACAGTGATGCAGAGATTTATAGGGGCCAAAAGATGTGGAAACAGCATGAACAGAAGGCCAGGTCAAGTGTGTGTGTTCTCCGCTGGGTTTCGCTTCTCTCAAGGGGGTACAGTTTCATTTGCGGCTGTGAATAATGCAGCCCGGTTCCCTCGTTTCCGCCAGAGGTCCGTTCGATGGGGCAAGCCTTGAGATAGGGGTCTGTAGATATTTACATTCAGAGCGCCGTCTGCTTTCTGTACGTGACCAGACGCGCTGGTAGAGGATGGGAATGACAAAGACATGAAGACTGGAGGTGTCCCGGTGGCCTCTAAACGCTGCTATCTTATGTGTAACCATCTGGTGAGAAAACACTCGACTCATCTTTTTAATTTAAAGGAAAAAGGACAAAATGCCTTTGAGGCTGAATCACATCGTGCTGTTATTTCCATCTGTGACATCCCTGCAAGCATCAGCTAAGGAAATGATGCTCGCCCTTGTCTCTGGTGTTGAGGTTGTGATTAATTACTGAATTCTGGGTCATTGCTATGAATATCTTGCCTGGATCTGTCAGTTGGGTACAACTTTTATTTTTTTAATGTCTTCCGGCGTGGAAAGATAGAACATATTATTCTGATGCAAGGCAGAAAAAGGCTACAAATGTTTTTTTCTTGGTTATCTAGGAACCGCTTTATTCGTCTCCGAAGACCCTGACAGCGTGCACGTGACACAAAGATTGACCCCAACATCAGTGTAAGATTAATAATGAGCTTCCAATCTCTTTTAAGTTGGTGTGAAGGCCTGTTTTTCTAGATTACCCTATTTTTTGCCGACACAGTTTCATAATATTGTATAATATCAATTCTTGTATTATTTTAAAAGCCCTTTGTAGCATGAAATGGGAACAATTTCCACAGTATTGTTTATTGTCCCTCTGTCTCTCCCCTGGCAAAGAAAACAGATCAACAAGGCTTCTTTTTTGTATTCCAAATGCAATTAATGTGCTCAACAAACTCCAGCAAACTTAAAAAACATAAGAGTGTGTAAGCCTTGGGTATGAATGCACTGACTGTAAAATTGAGAGATCTTTGTTCTGTTAATGTGATGTTTTTTTCATCTTGGACATGTTTATATTTATTTTGTTGCTGGTGCGACCAAGGACAATCTACTTTCATCAGTCGGACACTGAAGTCTATTTAAATCTATTCTATTCTCAACATCGACCCCCCTGCAAAGGCACGTAGCAGCCCGTTTGATCCCGATGTCCCTGAAACTCATATTCACATTTGAGCTTCAATTGGAAAACTAAGCACAAATCTCACTGCTCCTAATAATATAATGCTATGTGATTATAGCAGGTTAAGTCGTAACGAGACACCTCTCACAGAACATCTCAGTCATCAGCCACACATTCACAGCTTGATCTCACTTACAGGGATGTCATGAATGTGTATAGATGTTCTTAACAGTCTCTACTAATGTGATCCGCATAGGAGTATCAAATGCATTGAGTCGTGCGTAAAGTGGAAACCTTGTACCTGCAATAATCAGCTTTTAAAAGATGTGTGGAGACGGATGAAAATGTGTGTTTCGACATGAGTAAAAGGGAGGACAAGAAATCTGCGTAAGTCGCTGGTCAGTGAGAAGATTCTCGTCCTTGTCGCTCCGTCCTGAAGACAAATTCCCACACAGCGTTTAATGTACTCGGTCAACAAAGTGATTCTGATTCAAGCCTGAATTTGGACCCATATCGTGTGATCCTTATCTAATCCTCGAAAATCTTATCGAATTGGCAAGTGTAACCGAGGTCTGCCTCTCGGTGACAGCGAGGAGCAGTCGGGTAAGGAATGGGCCGGTCGGAGCCCTGCGGGGAGGCAACCGGGGGGAGCATTTTATCTGAAAAGATTACTGAAGGCAGCCGTGCCCTCTCTCCTCGGCTGCCAGGGCGCCCTCGCTTTGATCCTAACTCCCTCTGAATGGTAATCACCTGGGAAAAGGTCCCAATTATCTCCCTGAAACTCTCAGAGGTACAGTGTCCCCGTCGCTCTCCCACAGCCTCGGATTAGATACAGACAGGCAAATATAGACAGGCGCAGACACCTACATATTCTATGGAAGCGCTTACGTACATAATTTAATTCTAAAAATCCTTTGACTTTGTGTTTTCAGTGGGTAGAGGACATGTTTGGCCTAGCTTAGTGTTAAAACCGCAAACAGGGAGAGACAGTTAGCTTCCAACAAATAAAGGAACAATATGCTTTCACTCCACTTTAAAATTGTATTGCTTGCATGTCTTTAACGACAGCGACACGTCCAACAATCACCTGAGTTTTGTTTTGTCCAATTTAAATGCTAACTTTAGCTTGTCAAACAGCAACGTCAGGTTCCTTATCTGTACACAGAATACAACATGTAAATGTGACATGTTGGGAGTTTCTGGCAGCACCTTTGACCACTGCCAACCCTCCCAAGTTTCCCTGGATACACGTTTGTCATCCCGTCTCTCAGTCTCCTCTCAGTGTCAAATGATTCCTCTAACACTACCGATTTATGAAACGTCTTCACCTTTTCCCCTCGTTAGTAATCCTGACCTTTTTCTGTCACTGTACAGCTCGTAGTCTTCTATACTGTTGTGTTTCATCCTCCTCTGTGAGTGAGACGCAAAGAGAAAAGGAAGAAATACTCAAGCTTATTTCAGATGTAAAGACACTCAGGGATAAGGAGATAAAGTCGCAGCGTCATCGACCACCTGTGAGAGGCTGACAAACATAGATCAGCAGAGTGCAAAGACTCTCTAAGCAAAAAAACTGAACCAATGAACAAAAAGCGATGGTACTTTATGCAGGATATCCATGCAAGTTCACGCCAGAGGCGCCAATTATTTTGCATTGTTTTCTGAGAATTGAAAGCAAAATTTAAATTATTTAACATAAAAGATGCCGCTGTACTCGTTTAGCTATTTTCATTCTTCAAAAGTCATCGGAATGCAGGAAACAAAGTCTCTAAAACTCAACTTTTTTGAGTCAGACCCGCTGCTTTGGTTCTGAAATCATCCCTATTAATGAGGTCTCAAGGTTGGCAAGTACGCCTCTTGCAGTGAGGCTATCTCTGCCCCTGCTTTTACGGCTTCTGCTAAGCTTGTTACCTTGGACTAATGTATGTACTACAGAGGTGAAACTTTAAATGTTAAATGGCTAGATTTATCCAAAGTGTTTTACAAGGTTTTCCCTGCTTATTCGCCCATTTACACACGCATACACCGTCAAACAATGCTGGCAGCGAGCTACCAAGCCTGACCATCGGGAGAAATGTTGCCGCTCAGGATTTTTCCAGGACACTTTGACATGTTTGCAGGAGGAGATGGAGATTGAACCACCAACTCTGGCTTTCTCCTTTATGACATTTCACTCTGCTAGACGCCTTGAAATACCAACTTTGGTGAGATGACACAGGAAGCATGACACTGGATGCTGCGCTTTATAGTCATGAAAGTCACAGTTTTCAGCTCTCAAGATATTCAAGGTATTTCACGGCTCTTTTACTTGTCATTCCGCAACACAGGGTTGTGCAAGTTCTGTTTTATTTGTACTTTCATCTTCATATGCTGTTTCATATGTGACTCTAATGCAAAAAAAACAACCAGCACACTTTATTTACTGCAAACCCGAGCCCTATTTTTTACATTTAGCCTTAAGTTTGTGGAAAACTCTGCAAACATGTCGTCACTCTGAAAGACGTACATGTTCTCATCAGTGTATTCAAAGTCCACATGCACACATACTGATAAATACCTGCAAATATACCCAGAAAACACATAAAGTGGTGTACTGAATCTAACGTTGCAGTGGTGTAACATGCATGACAAGAAAAACCAAGCAGGCGCTTATTTTACACATGAACTGCGTCCTCTCGCTTTGCGAAGGTGTCTTGAACTGGACCGTTGAGCCATGCTGTGATTACCGTGAAGGCTCAAAGACAAAATGCGTAAGTGCTCACTCAGCAGGTCGCTGCAATACATCTTCCGCCTTGACTAACCAGGAAATTACATGTTGTTTTTTTTCAAATACAGGTATCCTGCCTCATCAAAGCACTGCGGCGGACGGCGGGTGGTTCTCATCGGCAGGGGGTTCAAAAATATACAGGATGTAATTTATGCCGGAGGCCCGGAGATGGTATCGGTGATAATGAAGTGGAGAATGGTTGATTGAGATAAAAGACTCTGCCTTGCCTTTGAGGGCTGGCTGATTATGACTGGGCAGCGGATCAGAGGAGCGGGAGAGAGTGAAATGGACGGATAGATGGATGGGTAGATAAATGGGCATGGCTGGGTAGTTGTGTGGACACTAGATGGATGGAGTGTGGGCACGGATACGTCTGGGTGGTCGCACTTTACATAACAGAGGCTTTTCACTTCAGGATCCCAGGAAGAGATAAAAAAAAAAAAACACAAATCCAGCGGGCAAGGAGATGTGTGATCAGCCGGCTGTTTCGCCGTCGATAAACTGTTTTTCCTGACAAAACATTACAAATCTCTACACAGCCAAAGGCTTCAGAAGTATTCGCAGAGTTCCACTGCACCATCGCCTGGTACATCGGGGACGTGGCTTTTCCCTGAGTCACATCTCGTAATGTGATTTTCGCCCTTGAAAATGTAATCACACCCTTAAAATAAGGCTCGCAGTGCACTAATCCCCTCCAGTGTGCCTAAGTGCTATGGTGAGATAAAAAAAAAAAGCATTGAATCACCCATCCTTTTTTATGACCGTATTAATTGTCCTTGCAGTATCATGATAATCCCGAATAAGCTGGTATGCATCATCATTTTCACAGAAAAAGGGAGTATCTCAGAAACATGTACTTACCCTAAACCTCAATAGACACCAGATGCTTGGCTCTTCCTTAAAAAGGTTAAAATCTAAAACGCTAATTAATTTTTTTGACAATTTCCACACCGAAGTGCATACGTAAAGGCATAGGACACAGGATTTGCCTGGGTCAAGAGTCTAGACGACGAGGTGGTGGTTGAGCGAGCTAGAGAGTGAACGAAGAGAGGGAGTGGCTACAGCAAAGCTTCCAATCAGCGAAACAAAATGTTATTTTAGGATTGTTTCACACCCTCCACACACTTCATTTTCTCCACTCTTTGCCTCTCTGCTCTGCCTGTGTGTGTGTGTGTAGCTCTGCCCCGCCCTCAGAGCAAAAGACAGTGTTGTAACCTGGTCACTAAGTTCATATAGAGTCCTGACCTCGTGCTATTCGGGGCAGCACACCAACATTTTTGATGGATCTGAACATCATTCGTCGGTTTTCCAGGGTGACTGTGCAGAATGTTTCTACGGCTAAAAGTTGCAACCGTTACCTCTCATTTAGCCCCAAAAGAAATGAATGGACATTACGACCATTTTTATGATGCATGTCTGTCTGGGCCAAAGCAGTGTGCCGACCAACAGACCGTCAAATCATCATCGCCACACCGAGAGCCGTTACAGCTACCAAGGCTTGAACTGCAAATTACAAAAATGGTCTCAACTACTTCCGCTGCCCGACATACGTGAATTAAAATACTCACCACAACAGCTGGTTGGCTCTTGCTGTTAGTGCAGCAATCATTATCTCAAACTATTGCAATGCACTCCTCCATGTACTACACAGTGCCATATGTTTGTCACAATACAGTATACTGTTTACTGCATGCTTGCCGAGCCGTCAGCTTTGATCGACAAGCATACTGTATATTTTCTCTTGAACAAAGTTGTGGGACTATTTTTGGCGAGGGAAATTAGGTGTAACTTTTGTTTTTCTCCCACCATGCCAATCAAAGCCTCCTTCTCTGCTATAACTGTCAGTGTCAGAAATGCATTTGCATATGCCCGTTAGAAGCAATGCCTTAAAAGTACAGCAAAGCCAACTTTCTCCACCTTCCTTTATTCCACATCGCGCAAGGATGAGCAGAGAATTAGAAAACAACACCCAGTGGGTGAGCTTCGGGATGTGTTATGCCTTGGTAGATGGAGCTCCTCAACATTATGCTAACAAATAAGAAAAAACTTCACACAACTTGTGAACTCAGGGTTATCAGAGCGGTGGCACAGTTAGAAAGTTGTCGGAAACGGGACAGAACTGACAGATGGCGTTTGATTTTTGTGGTTTCCACAGGTTGACTTTGTCCTGCTTCACGAGTAAACAGCCGATAACTTGAAGAGTTTTTACCAATGACAGGTGTTTATCTGTGAAAAGCAATGCCGTCGATAAAGAGCAAAAACTCCCTGATGATGCCTCGCTATCTATCGTACTGAAAGTTCAGAAAAGAGTAAAGAAAATAGATATTCAGTGCAGTTTTTACATGATACAACATTGTTTGCTCTGCTGAATTTCTCATACTTTCTGCACAGTAAAAGGAGGGCAATGCTTCCCAAAATATGTCTGAAGAAGAATTCATTAAGATTACCATTTGATAATTTATGTCTTGGAGGGATGATTATCTCGTATTTACAGTACACTGTCTGTACAGTGGGGATAAGCGAGAGGAGACTTCAGCCTCTGGTCAGATTAGTCACGGCCACTTTTTACTGTGCAACTCAAAGGTCTCATGAATATATGAGATGCAGAATGTAATATATCAATATATAATGAGACGCAGGATAACACCAACATTATTAAAATGCATCCTCAGGGGGGCATTAATGACGGTGCAAAATTTCATGACAACAGCCGTCAAATTACACTCAAAAGCGCACATGTAACCCTCACTGCTCTGCCTGTGTGTGTGTAGTTCAGCCCTGCTGTCATTTAATCATTTGCAATAACTACAAAGTTTTAGGGCTTTTATACAACTGAATGTTATTTTACATTTTTATTACTGTAGCATTGCCTTTCTTCGTCAGTATTTCACCTTATTGTTTTTTCTTTTTCCATATTCTTACAGGCTTTTTTTTTTCACTCGATGTCATTGTAAATGAGGGTCACCCCTTCGGTACATGAAGTCTTATTGATTCATTTAATTGCTGTGCAGAATTTCATGGAAATACGTTGTTAAGGCATAATAGTCTGAAACAAAGTGGTGGGCTGATTGGCCGACATTAACATTCCTAGAGCGACCACCGGTGAAAACTCTCAAATCATTTGAATATAAAAAACAAAAGAAGAAAAAAAGAAAGAAAAAAAATCAGACTATGAAAAAGAAAGAAACGGATGCAAATCATCAGATAAAATGATAATGTGCAGCACAAACATTCTTCAGTTTTACAGTAAGAGCTCACTTCGTGCATTTAAACTGCTCATTAAAAAAGTAAAAAACCTATAAAGAGACTTGTTTGTATAAAAATCCATGCATATAGTCATATCTCAACTGTGTACTTGAAATTCCCTGTTGTTGTGCATTACACTGAATCCTGAACTTCATGAGTGGCACAGGGAACAAAGTCTGGGAGGCAGCTGTTTGTCACTGATATGTTGATATATATATATATATAGACTGTCATTTGGCTTAAACATTCTGCCTTCGTTGCCTTGTGATGGGGCGGTTTCCCCCGCGGAGGATACGTGATGCAGCTCTGGCCTTGTTAGCCGTACCTGATGCCTCAGCTCCTCTATTGTAGTCCCGCTCCCTTCAGATCAGCTCAGCTCTGCTGTGATTACACCGAGGGCAAATGGGAATCCTTGGCTCTTTACGCGCGCACACATGATCATAAACGTGAGGGAAATATTCATGAGGACACACATGAATATTTCTTCATATGTGTGTTCATATGCTGATGCGCGCCGCATACAGAGCACCTTCATATGCTGCTGATTTATATGCCTGTATATGCACCCGAGCATGCACAGCCTATAGACAAGATGACACACACGCACACACAGAAATATTGTATTCTGTTCTCATTATTTTCCTCCTGTGCTCAGGACAAACGCTGGATGCTCTTTTGTTTCGATTACAGCATCGATTTTTAGGGGGGTTGCAAAACTGTGGGGACTCGACACTCTCGGGTTCTTGTGTTCTTTACTCTCTTTACTCTGCACCAAACAAGATACACGTGTTTTAAGAGACTCGGGTTGCTGCTCTGCTTCTGTTTGGCTGAGTCCAGCAGTCTGAGAGCGGGGCGCCCTGCCAGAGCAGACCTGCCCTCTGAACCCCCCCTGGACAGCGAGGCTAGCACCAATCACGGTTCCCCCAATGCATCATTAGTAAATAGACTGACCTTTTACATCAAAAATACAAACAACAACTTATTCAGGTCAAGTCCCCTCAAAGGCGTCTGCGCTGCGTTGAATTAAAAGCAGTGACAGGATGATGGATACTCCACATATACGCGAGCTGGCCCCGGACTCCGTCTGCTAACCAGTGCTCCTCGCCTCTGGGTGGAGGTAGACTGTCGGCACTGAGATGCCCTATTTCTGCAGGAAATAGGGAGGAAGGAGAGGGAACAGAAGCAAAGAGGGAAGCCGTGGATTCGATCACCTTGATAACAGTGGGGGCTGCTGAAAGTGAGGATATAAATGTGAAGAGAACAGTGGGCTCTGGGTTTAACAGAGATTTACCACCCCAGCAGAGCACCTGAGCCCGTCCAAGAGCCCAGAATGAGCCCTTCTAATTGGACTGATTTGGCTGACCAGTGTAGCCTCTGCCAGCCTGCAGCCCTGGAGGACTGAGAAGAAAGGGAGGAAGAGAAGGAGGAGGCGGAGAGCACGAAGGGAGGGGAAGGAGCAGGAGATGCCGCCTGGCTGCAGATGAGCTCTAGTTAGAAGAGCCGTTAGCCACCCTGTTAAACTGCCCTTCTTATCTTAACACCAGGAAATGGATCACTAAACTCCTTTGTTTAAATCGGATTTCTGGAGGAGGAAATCGCTACATGAGAAATGTGTCTCAAGAGTGCCGCTGCTTTATCCTTAAGTCCTAACATGGCATGGAACTTATCTCTATAAGAGCTGTTTTCAGGCTTTGAGAAGCTGTCGAGAAGCATTGACGCTCGGAGAGAAGAGGATCTGATTTTTAAGTGTGCGGCGCAGCGTTCAGAACATTTAACTTCTCTTAAAAATCACATTGTGGTGATAAAGTGGTAGAATAAAGATGTGTCTGCGAGACCCAAAACCAGCTCTCCAGAACTGAACAGCATTTCCAGGTGCTTTCTGTTCATTTCATCCAGAGCAGTGAGTTTGATACGTTTCCTCGCGTCTAAGCACATTTTGTATTTCTCATTAGTCAGTTGCGATGGTGGCCACGTATCTCGGTGTCTCCGCTGCCAGCAGACTGTAAAATGATAAGAATTAATGACTGTAAAGCTGACAGGCATCAACAGACACGAGTGGGATTGTTATGCAGAGGGCCCACAAGTATCTGAATGAGCAGTCTAAACAGAAGTGCTTTAGCCTGAAAATGACACCAGGCTGTCAGTACACTACAAGTATCTGCCTTCTGATAAGTTACAGAGCATTTGGATTACAGTGACAGGGACAAAATACAGAAATGTTACGTTCTGATTAAGTTGTGTCCAGTTTTGTACCCTAAATAAATCCTGGCTCTATCTTGATGTCTACAAGTCAGTCTGTTGGTTGGTTTAATAGCTGAATAAAGCTGGTTAATGTCCTTTTTCAAAAGAGGAGCCTTCCCGCTAAAGCAGAGCAGTGGGCCAAACTGTCTTCACCAGGTGCTAAGATCAGAAAAAGACTCACAGATTTAAAAGCTAGGTCAGCCAAAAGTTGCTTTACTTTTTAAAAAGGGACCTGGCAACGCAGCCCGGTGCAGTCCAGTGTGCTGCAGAGACTCAAAAGGTGCCCGGCGACACCACGGGAGAAAATTAAGAGCCGAGTCACTGTGAAAATGTGCGATGACCTGTGGAATATGATGAGCTTACCCCGGTTCCATCTTCAGGTCAAGGGAAACCTGCAAACTTTTGGGTTCAGCAGCGCTCCTTCAATGGCACCATCTTCCATCACGTTAGTCTATATATGAGCCAGGTTTCAGGTTCTGAAATGTATTTTTTGGTCAAAATGCTCCACATGTTTCAAAAGAAGGCGCACAAATGTGAATGGAACCGGTTCCATGTTGGTGAGAAAGGAGGCACGGTCAAAGGACCATCCACAGAGGAGATGTTGTGATATATTTTACGGGATAAGTGAAAGTTTTTGCCTGCTGGTGGAGCTAGATGACAAGTCAGAGGATCCTCGGAGTCATTAGGATTCGTTCTCTGGGTGTCATGCTTTTGTTTAATCCCGCCATCAAAGCTTTTATATGCTCGTGGTGAAACGCCGGTCTTGAGTGATGTTAGTGGATGTAGTTCACAAGTTCAAAATGTACAGAAAGAAGGAGGATTTGTGTGATTACAGGGTTGAAAAGTGCAAAAGGAAGAGGAAAATAAAAAGGACTTCAAGCGTTATAAAACAGCGAGGGGGTTGCATACGACAAACGTCTCTCGGAGTCTCGCTGGAGAGACGTTCCACGAGACAGACGACTAACAAAGCTTCAGACAACAATGTCAGCGTGGGTCGGCCTTGAGGTTAGAAAACTTCCATCTGTCTTCCATCTTAATCAGGTGCCACAATGCGACCGTGTCGACAAATCACAATGGGGAACTTTCCATTATATTTATCTTCTTCAACAAATTGCCTTCCTGAAGACTGAAGCTGTTCTACGTTTTCTTTTGTTATTGTGCACAAGCCGAGGACTGAAGGCATCCACTCGTCAGTCCTGACATTGCATTAGTGGCATGTTTTGTTTGCGTATGCTAACTTTTATGGGTTCCTTTGGTTGTGTCGCTCTCAGAAATGTTGTTCTAAATGTTGCCTTGACTGTCAGCAGAACTCATAATAAGATTCCTAAAACTTAGCTGACAGGCAACAACTGAGACTGGTAACAATGCCCACAGGTTCCTGGATGAGCTGCGTGTATCGGTAAAGAAAAAAACAAAAAAAAACTCCTCTCGTGATGCCTGAAACTTGTACCCAGCAGCCACTAAACCGCTGAGCACCGCCGTGTATTCATTAGTGGGGCATTTTGCCGGGGCGAGGAGACAGGTTGGTGACAAGGCCTTCATCAACCGTCACGGGCACGGGTAGACCGAAGTTGCGGCGCGTCCCAATCCGATCGCTGTGTGTTGTGCAGCCCAGATCTGTCCCGGCCGTCTCGCTGCTTCTCAGCTGTGACTGGGTAGCAAAAAGCAGCGCCAGACGTGATAAATATTCCATCTGCTGAGAGGCCGTTTCCCTCCCCTGATCCCCTGCAGAATGAGCCATGAAAAGACCAGCTTGTCTGCTGTCTGTCTCTCTATGTGTGTGGTGTGTGTATGTGTGTGTGTGTGTGTCCTCAGAGCTTTGTCACTCACTCGGTCTTTAAGTTTGTCAATCTATCTCGTCCGTCTGCTCTTCTGGCCACCGTCTGTCTGTCTGTCTGCCCGTCTATAAACCTGCCTACCTGTTTGTTTTCCTTTTTTTTTGCCCCACGACACACCAGCCTGTCGAGATGTCTGCCTGAATAAGCATTTATCCCACATGTTTGTCCTTCTCCATTGACATGGAAATTGCAATCACATATTTTATCTGAATATCTGCTTTTCTTCGTGGGGCGATGAAAAAAAAAACTCCCTGTCTTGTGACTTCACCCCTTCCTCCCTTTTTATTATGCAGCACATCTTGAGAGACGCGGGAATGTTTATTCTATCTATCCTATCCGCACAGTTGCTCTGACCCGCGAGGTCGTTGCTTTTGATGGCTTGTCAAGTTGTTGATCGAGGATTTTAAGCATATTCGGCGGAGAAGAGCTCACTGAAAGTCATTGTGGATAAGAAATATCAGCTACGCTCAGAGACGTTGTCTGACGTGTCCTCAGCATGACTTCCCGGCTGGTTGACCTGTTCGCGTGCCCGGTCCGTCTTTACAATCTCCAGTCTGCTTCTCATTCGTCTGATTCGCTCAATCGCCTGCACGCCACTCCTGCCACAGGTACACTCTGAGAGGTAAAGGTTCCAAAAAGGATTCTCCTTGAAGGGCTGAGGTTTCTACCCAGAACCATTTCAGGCCAGAACCACCATGTTGAAGCTTTTAAGGGTTTGTTGTATCACAGAGGCTTTCATTAAGAACTGTTCCATCCAAAGAACAATTTTCGGATTCTTTGGTAGCATTGCCAGGCCTTTTTAAAGTTCCTCAAACTTGAACATGTACCTGTGTTCTCTATAGAACTCCCATGAATGGGTTCTAGATGAAACCATTTGGAATGCAAAAGGTTTCTCCATAGAACCTCTGGATTGGTTCTGGATCGAACGCTTGAAATAGAGAATGGTTCTGTGTACAACTCTCAGGATGGGCTTGAGATGAAACCCTATGAATATAAAATGGGTCTCAGGGGAACCACTACATGGGGTCCTTGTAAGGTGAGGAGAGAGTTCTGGGTGGAACAACTGAACCCTGGAAAGGCTGTCTGTAGAACCTCTGTAGGGGGTTTATGGGTGGAACCTTCACTGATGTTTCTGGGAATAACCCTTTATTGGGTTTTGTTGGGCTTTAGGTAGAAGGTTAGAGGTGAAACCTTTATAAAACGCTCTACTTAGAAGCAAAAAGAGCTCTGCTATGTGGACGAGCTGAAGAACCCTGTACGGTTTTAGTTAGCACCTCTGTTTCTAAAAGTGTATCTGTGGTAAACGGGCAGGAAGCCAGCGGTGAAATCTTCCTGCAGCCTAAAAAGACAAAGCAGGTTTGCTCGAGAGAATCAGCCTCGCCTCCTGCACATCTTATCGTCCTGCAGTGGCTCGACAGAGCAGGATATGCAGCAGTCCGGGGACACAGCACTCCTCCGAGTTGATGCCTCGGGGCGGGTGACCTTCAGTGCTCTCACTGTAAATCCTTACATTCATCTGCTGCGTGCACTATCTCAATGTGACAGATAGCCCGAGCTTTGATAGTGACTTCTATTCAAAGTTTAATGATTTTCCGGGCTCAGGCTAAGTCCTCGGATGGAGCCGCGGCCCTCACCTGTCTTCACATTCCCGATCTTGATGTACTGTTGAGCTCAAGGAGGAAATGTACCAAAAAAAAAAGCGGAACTGCGGAGGGGAAAAGATTTGACTCAGTGAGCTGTAGGGGTGACAAAAGTTGATCCAGTAGCCCAGGCAGAACAGATTAGGTGTTTCCACAATCTCTGGAGCTAACTGAGTTTCACCTGACCAGTTTTATTGCAAAGGGAGATCTCTGACGCTCATAAAATGTGACGCAAAGTCTTTTTTAGAGGAGCGATAGGTGGGACTGTTACTGCGGGGGGTTAATAAGGTTGGTGGTGATGCTGCAGGGCGCTGTGGCGGTTCAAAGGCGTGTGGGAGGATTTTTATCACCGTTCTAGTTATCACGACAGAACTGTAAAAAGCAGAGCAAATGTTAACCCCTTGAAGTGAAACGCTGGGGTTTGAAACCAACGGCTGAAAGTTTTTCCTATAGGCCACGTGTTGATAGACGCTATCTCGCCACGGCTAATTAACTTGGCACGTGGGATTCCAGCGAAGAAACGGCAGCAGTCAGCTCACACTAGACTACACAGCTAGGAGAAAAGGCCTGTGTGCAGTGGTGGAAGAAGAATTCAGATCTTGTTTTGAGCAAAAGTTGTACTACTTGAGTGTAAAATACTGTTACAGGTCTCACGCCTGAGTAAAAGTAGAAAAATACACACATCAAAAATATACCAGAGACAAAGTACTCATTGATCATACATTATTACTAGTGATGCATTATTAAGTTACAGCTGGTAGAAACGGGGCTGGATGTGAATGATTTAAGACTTTTTTTTATGCAAACAACCAAAGGATTTCTGCACAAACTAACAGAGGAGAGCTCATCTGGGAGCTCAGCGAGGTCTCGACCTGACTGCATTCTGTCATTTTGCTTGGATGGGAAATTGCTCACCTTTGATGGTGTCTCTTCTCAGATGAATGTCGGTTTATCGCTCGTGTCAAGTAAGATTTTAGAGTGGCCAGTCCAGAGCACACCTGTGCGCTAATTATGCTGTTTAGTCAGCGTGTTGATAGGCCACACCTGTCAGGTGGATCCTGGATTACCTTGGCGAAGGATGGATGTCAGCAATTTCCTTCGATTGTGGAGATTTGGAACACATAATGAAAGATTTGACTGTGGCGGATTGATCTGGAGAGATTCTGTCCAGCCATTTTTGCAAAATAGTAGAACAATTTATGAAGAAGATAAGTACTAAATGTCTAACCAAATCAATCTACTCGACAGATACCGTCTTTATTGAAATATCTTCACAGACGTGAATCGTCTGCATTTCAGGCACAAACAACAAGAAACACTGAGAAGCTTTCACATGATTTGTGTCTTCTTATGCTTTCCAAACAATTGCTAATTATATTTCAGGTAAGTGTTTTTTCTTTGACTCCGTTAGCCTACACATCCCATTCTGCATAAAGACATCAGCATGCATGAGTGACTCAATTTCAGCGGCGGGAGAGTGATTGCTTAATGCACTCGGTGCCGTGGGGAGGTCTGGTGGCGTAGATTGCCTCAGAGTCAGTTACGAGACAACAAAAGGTTTTTCTAACAAGAGTGAGTCTTTAATTATTCAAAAATGACAAATAAGTACTCTTTGGTGCCCACCATCCCTGCATTCTCCACAAAAGACATCAGGGAGATGTCATTAAACTTTAAATTTAGGTTGACGTGTTGCTCGTGCTGCGCCGTGGTGGTGAAAAAACCTTTCATCATATCAGTGTCTCTGTGTCTATCCAAGTGTCTGTTAGCCTTCATTAAACAGAGAAACTAGGGATCCTGCTGCCTGCGAGCAAAAGAGGAGAGGAAAATGTGCTTCTATCTGTGCGTTGCTTTCTTCTTCCTGCGTTGTCAGCTGCGCGAGAATTAAGCAGCGCTTTTAACTTCACGTTTTAACTCGACACAAAGTCCTTTCATGGCCGAGCGACAAAGAGGTCCCTCTTGAGATAATCGTATTTGGAGTGATATCCAAGAATGTTCATCACTTGGCTTTGAAGCAAAGACTTGAAAACTTTGTCATCCATAATGTGCTTTATTTCTATATCAGCGAGCGCATAATTCAAAGACGCAGCCGTATTTTACTCCTGTTAGTTGTCTCGTTTTGAAGGAAAACATCGCTGCATTGTTTTAAAACGGGGAGAAAGCTGTCGAAAGTTTTATTTGAGAGGCCGTGTGTTTAAATTCCCAGACTGGTAAAACAATCTGGGACGCGTTTGGGTTGCTGTTAGCATTATTCTGTACAGTTGTGACTTTCTCACATGGCTAATTGCTGTGATTTGTGGCTTCGCGGGAATCTGACAGGGTAAAGAACACGAGCTGTCAGACGGTGACACCGGGTAGAAAAAACAAACCCACAGTTTCTGTTTGTTATGTAAAAACACCTTTGGGAATGAAAGTGACAGCAAGCACGCCTCAGTTTGATGTTACGATTAGACAGCAAAACACAATTATGGTAAGGTTGTTAAACAGGGGCTCTCAAAGTCTACATTGTGATTATATTATAGTTTTACAGTATGCTTCTAATTCCTAATTCTTCTTCCCTAGCACTGTATTTAGAAATAACAGTACAATACTGTATGAAGTCTGCCTTTATTTTGCCACTTTATGCACAGTAATTGCCTCCATACGCCGTGAATCACAATGGAAAACAGATAAAACTACAAGTAACTTTCTTTATTTTCACAAAAACCTGCATACACTTCTTCTTCTTCTTTTTTTTTTTGTTTTTACCTCGAACGTTTCTCGAGCCCCTACAACCATATCCTCCCCCGGAGCGCCACGCCTCACAGTTTGAAACTCTCTGTTCCGAAAGATGTGATGGATGTTTACAACAGACGGAAAGACAGTCGGGGTAAAGTTTAGTTTTCTCTCCAGATGAGGCAACCCTGCAGGTGTGTTCACTATGAAGTCACTGTCTTCATTTCAACAGCTGTTGTTAGTGTGTAAAATGTCTAGAAGTGACTTGGAGTGATGAACAGGGATAAGGAAAGTCAAAATAATGGTAAAAAATATTGTATTTTGAAGGATTTTTGGTGCATTTTTATCATTCCACAGTCGTGATTCAGGGAGTGAGAGGTGGGAAATGGCGCGTCCTTTAACAAAATGTGCCCAACATCTCAATATGTCTGGGTCCAATGTCAACTGAACAAGAAGCCAGACGAGAACGTCTCCCAAATAACGGTATTTTTTAGAATAAGTTTTCATGGTTCAGATGAAGAACTATCTGATAAATGCAAGACTAAGAACCAATCAGAGCATTCAATGTCGTCCTTTGAGTCTTTTCTCAACTCAGTGGCGCAGACACACAAAGACAGTTCATGTTTTATACACAGAGCATGTTTCAATACTATTATCTACAACACTGAAGTCACAGTCAACTTCAGTTTAGCAGATAATAGTATCGACACTGGCCATAATGATTAAACCTTCATCCGCAGCCCTTTGTGCCCCTGCGGTGAATCAGACGGCCTTCCACACTGAGACTCTCAACATAAGAATGAAAGGAAAATAACACCCACTCCTGCAGAAGCCACTGCTCATGAACAACTACAACAAATTATCTTTTTTCCCCCCTCACACACCAGTAGATAACATGCACTGGAACGATTTTCAAAATGCATATCTGGCACTTTGAAAATGAACTCTTCAAGCAGAATATTGTGCATCGGAGGCGAGTAGGCAGCTGAGTTGCGTCTGTGTTTTCATACTGAAGAATAAGCAGGAAGAGGGAGGAAGACTTCAAAGCGGCTTTTTTCGTGCCACCAGAGTATTCCGTGGATAATAGACTTAAGGGGAAGATTTATCAAACAGCACACTTGAGGACTCTAATATGAGATGTGAATGCGGGCGAGAGAGAGTTTGAGTGTGGCGGAGATGTGTGTCGGTTGTGCACGCGGCAGTGTGTGCGTTGCTGTTGACAGGCATCTGTGCTTTTTGTGCCGGCATCACACACCCCGTGTCTGTGTGTGTGTGTGTGTGTGTGTGCGCGCATTCTAGGTGCGATTACGACCGCGGGCAGGTTCACGGGTGCCATCTCTCGTTCTAAATTTGTGAAGTGAATATGCTAATGAGCGGCCTGCGCGCCCACGTAAAAGGAAAACACACACCATCTCCTTCACAAGCCGTCCACCTACAAATGCACTCGGCACCCCGGGGGCCTCGGGGAACGGCTTATTTATGCAAACCTCTCCTGTTGATCTCTGCCAACTTTGATGCATGTAGAATAATTTCCATCAGCGCACAGTCATCATCCAATCCGGAGCCCTATCAGTCACACTGAACCATATTGAAAAAGCATTAGGGTGCACTCGCACTCCATCATCGCTCTGGAAACATAAACATTTGAATTGACTTGATGATTAAGCATGGCCGACTGGATTTCTCGGTAGAATAATGGCCTAATACTTATCAATATTAAGCAGGGGGTCTTTCCTATTACAGCCTCGCAGCGAAGTCATTAATTGTGCCGCGTTCATGAAAAATATGCAAATACGCCGTTGACATTCTGAAATGTAAATGGGGCCACTTTTTTTTTTAATATAATGAAGAGTGGAGATTACACCACTGCTTGTAGATGGAGCTTCACGAGAGCTGTGCAAAGAGGAAATACTAACTCCAGAAATTTATTACAAACTCATTATTGGTTTTATTGTATTTTGCCATTAAAGTCTCCTTAAAAGACAAATGAGCCAGAGCCATTTCACTTCATCCAATTCCCCATTTTAATCTGCTCCTCACATTAACTTAAAGCAGCTTAAAGGACTTTATTTCTAGTTGAGCCTGGCGCCCCCTGTGGACAGAAGTGGTAGAGCACCACCTCAAAAGTGCAATATGTAAGAATTGGCCACCTGTTGAATCTTTCTTATATATCATATGCTAACTGCTGCCAAGGGTTGGAGCTTTGGACAGCTGTGAGAAAGATGTTTTCAGGCCCCGGGGGCTAGCTGGTTAGCATGCTAACTTCAGTAGATATCCCTTCAACACAATACAGTCATAAGCTGTTATTTCTTCACATTCTGTTTAAGCTAAAATTCTTACACGTTGCACCTTCTGAACCCAGCCGTACCACCAGGCTACAGAACGGTCTCCTTCTTCAGACTGTGAGACTCCTCAACCAATCCTCAGCATCCTCCCCCGCCATGTTGTGACTTATCCGACTTCCAGAAGTCATAATCCGTCCCAGTGACAGGCATTAAGAATAACTACAATAACTGAGTTCATAACTCTCGCTGATCATTTCATTTGCTTATGTAGGTCATTTACTGCAGAGGCGTCAAATTTAATTAAGACGGTTTGATAACCATTAAAAGTTTCATTGTAGAATAGATTCTCGTCAAAGGCATTCTGACTTTTTTATTATTTCAGTCAGCCTTGTTGCCAGACAACACCCCGCTGACGCCTGGGCACACACAGACACGGTGCGTAAAACTCACAGCTGATCTCAACACGAACACAAATTGTGACAAACGGTGCGGGCAGTGTGCGAGTATTGATTGAAGGTTGTGAAGCTCGCAGGCAGCAGGGTGAGGTCAGAGGGACTCTGCCGCCGTCCTGCGATGATGCTGACCACTGAGATGGAGCGATGTTGATGTGGTCTATACAAAGTAGGCGGACAAATCTGCTTCATCAGGACTGTGTGGAAGCTAAAAAACTTCCCGAATTTGTTTTCCGGATCTTTTCAGTCACAAGTGACATGTTGAAGAATGTAACAGGTGGTTAAAAGCTCCTCGATTAGTCTAAGACGTGAAGGGAACAGGCTCCCAGGGCCCTCAGAAACACTGCAGGAGATTTACTGGCTCGAATCCTTCGTCTGGACAGAAAATCGCTCTCAGTGACTTCTACTGAAGGACACTTGAGTGAAGCGCAGCTGAAAACGTTTTTCAATCCTGAAGGTTGTTTCATTATAAACACACACTATGTGATTTCCACCACGAGGGCTGTCCAATCAAAACAAAACTAAGGACATAAGTAGCGTGGGATGATGGGAGTTGTTGTCATCATAGCTAAACAACAGCCATCGCCAGTGAAAATCTATCTGATGTGACTCAGGGACGAATGTTCTCAGACGAGGTAATGCTTTTATGGTTTAATGCGTGTTGTGTTGCGACAGCGTTTGCCAGCCTCCCTCCTCACTCTCTGAGAAGTCAGATCGACAGGTGGCCAAAGGAAATACACCGTTGTCTTGTAAATTTCTCAATTTCTCTCATTTCTGGAAACATTTGGGATGATGTGAGTACGCAACTCAACAAATATACAACAGAGACCTCAAGTACCCTTCCTGAGATGAAGCGAGCCTTGCACAGAGGAGTCACAACTGAACAAATCATCAGAATGAGCTAAAAGGGTTATGTCATGTTGTGTCGCATTTCAGCTGATTGAAACGACAGAGAAAAGAGGTTTTAAACGTCCAGATTCCAACTTGAAGTCAGAGTTAAAATCCCCATCTGTGCTCGCTGGGACGCCGCGCAGTGTGACCCGTGAGCGGAAGCGGCACAATGTTTTAGTCAGGATTTATTTGTTGTTCTTCAAAGCCTTTTCCTCTCTTAATCTATAATCCCTGCTCTATGAATGTTCGATTTCTTGGTTTATCTGATTTGTCGAGCGTGATTCCTCACATGATTTTGTCATTTGCCGATTGCGACGCGAGAAGAAATTAGAAGCGGTTGATTTGATGCAACTGATCTCCAGGCTAATGCCGAAATGTAAAATCTGAGGCGTGTGAATCAATATTATTTTTAAAAACCTTCAGAGTGGCTGGTCAGGATATGAAGACATCAATTCCATCCGCACATACGGCCGAAACAGCATCCCGTCTGTGATTTAGTCCCCCACAAATCTAGTATTTGGGCGTAAATATAAATCCAGCGGGAGATTTAGGAGGCAGGAGAGAGGAGAGAAAAGGTGATTTGATAGACAAAAACACAGGATGGAGGGCAAACGGAGAGGAAGGTCGTGAAAGTGAGAAAGCGAGAGAGCGGCACAATGAAGTATAAGGTGGAGGAGAGTAAAGGTGAGAAGAGGAATGATAGCGCCGAGGCTTAATTACAGGTCTGTCCCCTGTTCTGCAGGTCAGACCATGATTCACAGCCAATGGACGAGCAGTCGTGTGTGTGTGACTGTGTGACGGGGTGTGTGTGTGTGTGTGTGTGTGTGTGTGGTTTAAGGAGGGGTGGGCCAGCAGCCACCAGCTGCACAGAAAAGTCCATAACCTTATCACCGCGAGGAGGGTCAAAGATACGGACTCAAACTACTGTAAATAATATCCTCATTGCGAGGGGACGGAGGGACAGACGGGGTGAAAAAACAGAGAGGGAGGCGGAATAAAAATAGTTGGATGGAGGGGTCGAGAGCCGGAGAGGGCAGGAAGGTGAAAAAGTTACAGGTGATGAGAAAACAAAAGTTTATGAGAGAGAAAATGACATTTCAGGGGGCGTCGCCTCATTTCTTCCAGCATTTGAATGTATTATTGTGCATTTAATGTAAAGTTGTGTAAAAGGTGCACAAACATAAGACTGTGTATCGTGTGTGGAACCTCGACTGGGCCTTTCGAAGATTTCTCTTTCATTCCCGATCATGATATTCTCACCTGTCAGCAGATGTTTCTGCAGAAATCTGTCTTTGCTTGCTCCTGGACCACCTAGTTTGAAATGTGTTGCTGGCTTCAAATATTCACAAAAATCAATGAGGGAGAGGAGGTCAAACATTAAATATACTGAGTATGTGTCAAAGAGGAACAGCCGTTTATTTATGTTTCACACAGCGTCCCAGTTTTTCTGGCATCAGGGTGTATCAATGAAAAAAAACGGAGTTTGGGATGAGGGAGGACTCTGAGTGACTCATTCTCAGATTACCTGCACAACCTGCTTTCTCTGAGTGACCTGGTTGTATTCAGCGCAGGTAAACAAACTGCTTTCGGATTCACTCGCATTTCCCAATAGCTGCTATCTATCGGTGGTAGCAAATTCTGTGTTCCCACTGCTGCCTCGCTTTTTTTAAGCAAACAAATTGCAGCGAGGCTTTTCATTACACAACACCCATTCCAAAAAAAAAAGTCTTTCTAATCCTTTTCAACGATTGAAAACTGAACAAAGATTTGCTCTTTTGAATCTGATAGCAGGGACGGCGGGACAGAAATTCAATATTCTGTTTTTATTTACATTTCACACAGCAGGTTTGTGAACGCAGCTTCTGGAGGTGTATGTTAAAGACTTTAGTGACCTTCTATTGAGTCTTTGAGTTATTGAACCTGGTTTAATGGCTTGGTATGAACAAACTGTGCTGCAGGCGACAGGTTATATCATATTTGGTAGAGTTCAAACCTCAAACGTGTCACTGAGCCGAGCAACGGCTTCTTCGGCCACACGGAAAACCACCCAGACCGTGTCTGAATGTTTAATAAAGTTCAAATCCAACCCGTTCACCTGAGTTTTCTTCCTTCATCCTTTCTGAAAACCCCCCACATGCAAATCCTGCACCTCTGTCTCGGGTGAGAGGGGGAACTTGGCTGCACATAAATTGAGAGAAAAAGATAATAAGTATCGGAGTACGAGACAGACGGTGTTAAGAGCGAGATAATGTAACTTCAGGGAGGAGAAGAGCGAGGGACACATGCTGTAATATAGCAGAGAGAGGAAGAGAGCGTGCTTATACAACCTCAGGGACAGAGATAGGAGGACGGGTATACTCTATATAACCTCAGACACGCTGAAAGCCGCGATAGAAGACAGAAGATAACGGGGAGTGAATAAAGCCTGAACAGAGCATAAGTACACTCGGCACGCCGCGGCTTCATATTTACTGCTGTGACTTTAAACTCAGAGATGGAGAGACGAGATATATATACGTGTAACCACAGAGAGGCTGTATGGTGAGAGCCATACAAACAGAGAGGTGGAGAAGTAATACAACTTTTACAAGACACACTGCAGGAAGTTTGTGGAAAGAGATGAAGAGAAAGACTGCACAGCGGAGAGCGACACAGGGAGCTTAATGAACCGCAGCTCTGGTCATGTGTACCTATAGATGGTGATCCAGATCGTGAGACATGTGCTGGAATGTATCAAAGGACATTCATTCATGTACCTGTGTTGCTTTGCAGAGAGAAATACTGCAACTGCAAATACTGAAACTTTCTGCCAAACCACTGATGTCTTATAATATTCAGATTAGATGTATACAAGGTGACGTCATCAGGAGAACGAGGAGAACATGGTGGCTGCAAGGCGCCTGCCGGGCCACCGTTCGCTTCCTGTGATTGCAACAACAGAAGCAGGTACTTTTAATAAGATCTTTTAGCTGTAAAACTGGGTATTTCAAGCCTTGTGACCGAAACCCAAAGCGCTTTTGTGCCTAAAGCTAACCGGACCACAGTGTTGTCAAGGCATGAAAAAGGAAAATGTAAACGTGAAGAATCTTTGAACATATCACCAACTTTTATTCTGCCGATTTGGTTTCATACACATGCACTTGACCCGTTCCAACAGCCAATCAGCACCTTGTAGCAAAGTCAGCGGGTCAAGTCAGCAATAAACTGTCCACTGGACGAAATGGAAGAGTTTTGGATGGAAGGATGGAGGATCAACCCATCAATTTGTTTGACGAATGGCCATGTCTCCCTCATACGAGCCTTGAAAATTTAAATTCACTGATTGGGAATCCTTAGAATGAGCAGGGAGTGGGTCCTCTTCCTCGTTTTGTTGTGCATCTTTGATTTAAGCGGGGCTAATGACTCTCAGTGCGGGATCTTTACTTGTAGCTTAGTATTTTGACAAGTGTGGTATCAGTGCTGAGGATCTAAACACTGCATGAAACACACACACTGCTGTCTGGAAGCTCCGGAGCTGCTTCTGAGCTTTCACAATGCTACAACACCTCCCTCCCTCCATCACTTGTCCTTCAGATGACTCAGCTCGCCACCATCTGACGAGCATGTACACAGAGCTGCAGAGCCTCGCACTGTTACGACAGACTGAGTCCAGCTCGTGGAAGTCGGTCTCACTCCTTGTTTTTTGACACTTTCTGTGTTGGCATTTCCACAGTGAAGTGAGCTGAGCTGGTCCTCGCAAGACAAGCGTGGCCTTGAACTGTGGAACCGTTGAAATATCCATTGGTTTAATGTAGGTTTTGCATTATATTGGGATCAGACTGCATGATTTTCTTTTTCATTTGAGCAGATTAGGCGTATCGTAGTGTCATAAATTCTTGCCATGACTTGGTTGCCGACACCTCTAACCCTGCCAATCGATGCTTGCTGTTTTGCAAAACCCACTTGCCAGAACAAATGTTTGACATGTACGTTTCTACGTGTTTCTTTAAGTTAAATGTTGTTTTTTATCTGGTGACAACCCTGAGCTTATCATCTAGTTAGGTTTAGGCACATAAACCACTTGGTAAGGGTTAGGAAAACATCATGGTTTGGCTGTTTTGGTTGCCATGAAGATAGCTGGAAATGTCCCCAATCCCTGCCAGAAATATCCGGTTTCTGTAGCTACACGGGGCTGGAAACTGAACCGAGGGCTCCTCAGAAAATACCCAGTGGTGTCACACACACAAATCTTTAAAATCAGTCTCTAACTGTGGTCACTGACTTGGCAGCCTTTACCGACTGTAACTCCACCACCTTCCTCTCAGCCTCCAATATAGGAAAGTCAAGTGATGAATGTGATGTGACAAGGTTTGCAGAAATGTCAATATGGCAAGTACAAATGTGAACTTGCATTATGCGAATGTGATCAGAGAGGAAGTGCCAGGATTTGTTCCACCTTGCAGCTCCAACGACATCATTTCCTCCGTCCCTGTGCTTCACCGTGTTTACAGCTGTATGAAGAGCTCTGTGCTCCAATTGGTCAACATCACAGAACAGGTTGTAAAACAAACCGAGCCTGTTTGCCAGGATGTTGTGAAGCTGCGTCATGACATTATGCACGGGATAAAAAAAAAAGCACCCACGTCTGTCCGGCTGGGCAGTTATCAGGATGAGATTACGTAATCTGATTCCAGTTTAATTACGCTTTACTCCGATATTGACTCTCTGTGTTTGTTCAAGTGATTTAGAAGGTCAGGGAGAAGCACAATGGCTGTCTTGTTTTGTGTTGCCAGGATAAGATGTAGTTCCAAACCCCCGATGCATTCACATCTATACTGGTCATAGGCTTACGTAACATATTGAGATTTCTACAAACTGTTAAATGTTACATGATAAAGAGTTGGACTTCACATCTGGAGGTGAAGGGAATGCTGGTGTTACAGGTGTGATGACTACAAAGCCAATGACCACAGTTCAAGAGTGTGGTCATTGGATATTTTTAAGGAGACTTCGGATCAATTTCCAGTCAAATTTGTTGCAACAAAGACCAGATATTTTTGACTGAAGGTCTGAACATCTCTAGCGGTGGTTGTGTTGACCAAATTAAGTATTGGAAACCAGAAAAGTGTGTTTTTTTATACCTAAAACTTACCAGAACATAAGCACCGCTTTGTCACAACATAAATAGAAAATTCAAAGAAATATAAAGTGGCAATCATAATGAAATTTAGAGTTTCAACATGTCCCTGGTTTTATTCTGGACTGCCAGGGGGGTTGCATACTTACAATGGTTGATTTGAGTGGGAGAAGTGCATTTGTATTGTGGAATATGACTTGTTGAATTCTCTGCTGATTATTTAAAGACACACCTGTCGGTGATCAAGCACAGCGTGAATCTGATGAAGCGAAACGCAAAGCGCAGCATTTGTTCGCGGTTGTTTTAAATGCGATTACGTCGAGTCCCTTCTGCTCTTCACATGGCACAGCGGCCATCGCGTGACACCCTGAGCATCAATCATTTCCTATTTTCTAAATCTGAGCTTCAATCACCAAAGTTCATCATTCAATTAATCATCTCTCTGTTTCGGCTAAATGTCATGCTTTTCAATAAACGCAATCAAGTAAAATCCAACAAATTATCATCAAGCACTCGCCGATGGCTCTAATTCAAGAACACGCTTTATTAATTTATGAGCGTATTCTATGTTTGGCACAAATTATTAAATTATACTTGCAAAACAAAGGAAGAAAGATACAGATCAGCCAAAACAAGGGAGCGGATGATTTCATGTTGACTGTAATTAATAAGAGTGAAGGCTTTGAGTTAGATCTACTCCACATTAGAAGTGATGACGTCTTTGGCCTTCTGCAGAATAAACCATGCCTCTGAATAAATATGATCTACTGTATCTGCCTGCAAGCAGCTGAAGAAACCGGCTTTACCTCCCAAAGAAAAGGCCTCTCATTAAAATGTTTCTCCAGTGGAACAGAGATCTTTGGTTCTTTCTCACCAGCTGAGCACCAAACTTTTAAGTGAGGTGCTGAGTGGCTTTCACAGCTCCGACACTTCCCATGGATACAGGACCATGAACACTTGCACCATAAGGAGGCACGATAATTACCAAGGCTGCACCTGTTTGACTTTCCCTGCAGGTCTGGGACTTGTAGTGTGTCGGATACATGCTTGAGTAAAAAAAAAAAAAACAGCACTGGAGCTTCTTTATCTGCTTCCACATGTCAATGAAAGTATCATCGAAATCACAATAAGGTTGAGTGCAATAAAGGAAAGAAGGAAAAATGTGTGATCATAATGAAGAACTGTGGTTCTGCAGAGATGCGCATCTTGTTCTCCAGATGTGAGACGACATGTTTGTTCTGTTCGACCAGACAAATGTCATAATCAATAACAGTTTTCTTAGTGAAAATAACAATTATTATGCACAAATTATCATTTCCACATTTTTAATATCTTTGAAACTAACCACAATATGATTTTTTTGTGCAGCCCCAGAATCTAAGCTTCAACATATTTGTTATATCAGACAGAAAACATTTTTTCTTTCAAGAAAGACAAAATAAACTCACTTAAAGCAACATTATGTAGACATTTTGTGACCGAGTGGCTGAGACAAAGACACCATCACCCTGTTACAAGACACTGTATCATCAAAATGATCTCAAAGCTGTTACTTTAAGGTCAGAAAGTTGCATAATGTTGCTTTAGAGAAGCACTTTGCTGGTAGAAAGATGACCTTTGCATAATACTGAGCTGTCTGTGCAGAAGAAAAAGACACATATGTCTTTAAAATTGGTGCTACATGATGAGTGGAGACAGAGACAGAAGGTCTGTGGTGTTAAGTTTTGCTCAAAAAGTAGAGAACCTACAAGAACCAGAATGCACTGCGGCACACCACATAAATAAACACAATGAACAGGATCCTGTGGTCCTTAAACACCTAAACAGTCGGCTAAAATATGTTTCGGAAAGCATTTCAGGGGATTCATTTACAGTTTAGTGACAGAATCTTGGTTTATAGTTTAGACAGCTTGATCCAGGTTTGGTGAGACACGCCTCAGCCAGTCAAAGATAATGGAAAGTGGCGGGTCTCTCTCTCAATCCAACGATACTCTTTGTGACAAAATTGGGAACAAAACATCTGTAGTTGATGCAACAGCTCTACAATCGGAGGAAATTACATGTTTTCTAACATTAGTCAGATGTCTGCCAGCGAAACAGAGAGAGGTTTATTACGATATTCCATCAAAATGCATCAAAGTTTCCGCTTAGCTCATTTAAACAACGACACAAACTTTTAATTCATGTGACAAAGAGAAAAAAAAACAACAGAATTTGCAGCTCTGGCCCAGCAGTGAACATTACGCACACTGTGGATGTCCTACTTAGTGCTGGATGTGAGTACAGCGCGTGTGATGCTTCTGCAGGGTGTAAATGAAAAGCCATTTTGTTGCCAGTGTCACATCATTCCTCCTTTTGGCAGCTATTTAAAAAGTGTGTGATTCTTTTGTGTATTTGTGTGTCCGTGGTTTTTTAGAGCATGTAGTCCGTGTTCATACGTACGTGTGAGTGTGTGTTACTATGAATGTGTGTGTGTGTACCTCTGGGGGTCCGTTCGCGTGTGTGTTTGCTTGCCGGAATGAACTTTGCACCCTCGTGAAGGTGTTCAAATATTATCATGTGTGACCAGCACATGCGGCAAGAAATGAGCAATAAAACAACCAATCTTATGACCACAGCATGGCATATATGTACTGTTGCAAATGCCATACCGCTGTAGGGCGGAGAAAATCTTTTTTGCATTTAAATTATGAGTCGATGCTTTGCAATTTCCTGTGTGAGCCGTGGCCTCAGCACATGTACACAAGAGGTGATTTCGCAAGGCAAATAGTTCACCGCGAGAGGCAAAGAACAGGTAACCAGGCCTGCGACGGGCCGGAAAAAAGGGGAAGACATTTAATTATTTAAACATGATTTTAAGCTTGTAAACCCATTAAGCAAATCCGATTATTAAAGTTTTGTGTTCATCTCAAAATACATTTCCGTGTCCATGTGTTGCTCGGTTTAATTTCTTACCTAATAGCATGAAAAAGCTTTGCGAGTTCAAAGATGTCAAGGACTTTGCACAGCGAATGGTTACACAGTTAGGCTTGTCGACAAAGAACCTGCGCAGCAACAAGGATTCTGCTGGAGAGCTAAATAATGAACACATACATTAACAGTAAAGGTCCACTGTGTGTGTGTGTGTGTGTGTGTGTGTGTGTGTGTATGATTTAGTGGGATCTACAGCCAGAAATTGAATGTAATATTCATCATTTTGCCTGCCTGATGTTGCTGACTTTGCTCAGATTGCTTTAATCATTTCTCCGCAATATTTGTGCCGAGTGGTCCACGTAGTTAGATTGTTTCATTATTTGCCTGTTTTAAGTGTGTTTAGTGTTCATATTTCAGGCTTTGTTGAGTCGGCACACAGTGTTTTGTTTTAAAAAATTCGCTGGATGCATGATGCCGTTCGGCTGTCTGTCTCGAGCCTAAAGCCGCTTCAGGACGCTGCTGTTTTTCTGCTACCTTAGAGAGAGAGCCTTTTATGTCTAGAGCGAGAGTTTATCTTCCACAGGGGCCGCAGAGTTGCACTGTCATGTTTCTACAGTAGCCCAGAGCGGACAAACCAAACAACGGCTCTGGAGAGGAACTTTTCAAAGTTTCAGCGGCCGCCGTAGGGGAGAGCAAGACAAAAGGTGTTCCTTTAAAAGTGAAAGAAGTGTTTGGTTGAATATGACCTGATGTTACCAATGAAACAGCTGGTTCAATCTGAAAAAGTTTATTCACTGTTTAGCTACAGTTTCCTGATCGGCGTACAAAGATCTTCGAGATATGCTTCCTCTCGTCTGGTGTTTGGTGTCAGAGTTATCCGATCAGCAGTAACACGTATAAACTCCTCCGTATTTAAAAAAAAACTCAGCGCACTTAGAGAACTCTACAGGGTGTTGAGGGCACCACCGTTTCAGATTGAATAAACGTTTTGTTAAATTTTGTTGGGGCCGGACGTGCCCCTGATGCCAATCAGCTCATGCAAGTGCAAATGTAGAGCCTCTGCCTGGACTAATGCTATGCTTCGATTAAATTTTTTACCAAGCGCACATATAAATCAGGGTTGGCTGTATGGAATCCCAATTTGGAGCTTATGTTAAACAAGATTCTGGGTATTGATAAAACAGAGCCTCTTCCTATACGTTGTAATCGTACGGGCTTAATTTTCAGTTCTTTTTGGGCTGGAGGCAACTTCAGACTGCTTTACTGGGGATTGCTCAAAGGTGTTTGTGGGAAAAGCACTAAATCACTTCACCAAAATGGTGGAAGAGGAGTCAAGAGTAAAAAGTGGATGCGAGAAGTGAACAAATTATTTGTCAGGAAGTAATTGCTTGAATCCCCCTGAAAACCGCGGATGATTTTTAACAGTGTAAGAGTGTCTGAGGGGTAATTTTCCTGCGAGTGCCTTGATGAAAGGCACCTTGACAGCTCTTAAGGGAACGTCGAGGGTTCCTTATTTACGCCCTAGGAGTCGAACCTGCAAATTTATAATCGCAGAAAACCCTCTTCTGCTCTGCTGCTCCGCTATACATTTCATGAATCCCATTTTTCAACACAGACACGTCCCTCTTCCTCCCCTTGCAGGCCTATAGAGGATATTATGGAAAGCAAAAAAAAAAAAAAAAAAAAAACACAAGGCAGAATGACACAGCACTCCAATTAAGGCCTTTACATTCTGTTAAATGGAGGAGCGGAATCAATTATGTGAAATTAGCACTTATTGCTAACTACCCCGCTCGCTGTTAGGAATGCGTGCGAGAGTCGCACAGTGGGGAGATGCCTTTTTAAGTGTCAGGAAGGCTTTGTCATAGCGGGATCAAACCTCGTGTGGTTTTAAAACTGAGCAGCCGTGCGGCGGGGGAACGAGGAAAGATGTAAAAAGATCAAATGGCGCTGCTGTAAATATGAGGGGAAGGTGAGGATTAACACCCAGAGGCGTTATTGCCGTTGTGTTTGATGATACTGACAGACATAATAGAGTTCTACAAATGTTTAAAAAGCCTCAGCGGGGCCACGGCTCCTCTGAACGAGTGGAAAAAGAAAAGAACAAGAGGAAGTGGTGGGTGGGTGGTGGGGGGGTGGAGAAATAACCACTCGCCAAAATATTCCAGGGGGAGAAAAATGTTTGAAAAACTGCTGTGGGAGAGCATTAAAGCATTGGTACTGAGACTTCCTGCTGCCTCAGCTCGGCTTCATTCTCTTCTCTCTCCGACATCTCTCACCGAAACAGAGCAAAAAAACTAAAATGGTGGGGAGGTGAGGAGGTGAGGACGAGGTCCCTCCCTCCCCTCAGAACTGAGATCTCACCTTGAAAAGACATCGGCCTCCTCGATCAATCTTTCATCGCCGTCTCCCGGCGGCCGGCCTCTCGCCCCACACACCCACACCTCATCCTCCACTTTGGCACTACGGACCTGGAGAAATGCCCGCTGCACTGAATCACTCAGATGTGTTTACAGACCGACCTGCCATTTCGCTATCTGCCGCTCACTCCGTAACTGCATAGCAACAGATAGCACCGCCGCAACAATCGAGGGAAACCAGAAAGGCAAACACTGGTTCCACACGCGTTGCCCGCACACACTCCTGTATGTACATGTGTTTATATAACGTGACAGTGAGCGTGAAAGCCGAGCTCATGAAGTATTCAGTTTAGGTTACAGCGAGTCGGCGAGCGGTTCAGCGGCGCTGACAGCGGCTTTAATAGGATCTGTTGTTGGAAATAAGTTAATTAATCTTGTCTGCTTTCTCTCAACTCCCGTCTTTCTTCATCTCGCAGTCGCCCCCTCTCTCGCTCACCCCGAGCGTCACCTTTTAATCCCTCTCGCTGCCGACTCTCTCATTTCAGCCCGCTGAACTCTCTCTGCGAGTGAGTGTGTCCCCTCTCTTCTATTTCCGTCCCTCCACATTTCTCAGAGACAAGAGCATTAAGAACGAGGGGCCGGTGGGGATATTACTCAAGGGGCCACGAGACAAGAAGCACAGCTTACACATCCTCACACTTTTTTCTTTATTTCTTTTAAGCTTTTCAGCGTTCTTCACTTGACATGCGACTTGACTTTTACACCGCCTATTTTCAAACCAGGTGTTGATGAAGAGAGTGCGTGCTTCCCATCATGTGAGCGCATCAAGAGGGTTATAAAACACCGTAAGCTGCCACTGTGTTCGTTGGGGGGTGATGAACTGAGAGTCGTGTGATTAATCTCATGTGTGATCACTTCGTTCCAAGCCATCGCAGGTGAAACTCCTGAGCGGTGTGAATAAGCATGCAGATCTTACAGCCACGACAGGGCGCAAGGGTGCAATTGTTAGAGTGGCATGTGTTAAAAAAGTTGGAAAAGTGCCACAAACAAAGTGTTTTTTACCAGCGCAGTACCAAGGTGCATCTTAGTCAAACATTCAAAACTACTTTTTGGTGAGAGGGATCCCGAACTTCAACACTAAATACCAGCGTTGTAAAAAGTACCCAGAATGTCGTACTTGAGTAAAGCGGCTTTGATGGCCGCCAGGCTACCAACCTGGCAACCTTTCTTTCTGTTTCTGTGTTTCTATCACAGATTAATTGATTGAACAAATTTGTTCTAAGGAAAGCAGTAAATAATCCAGTTGTCTTTGCACCACTTAAAAACGCTTGGGGGGGGGAGTTGTCTGCTGCCACTTTAAGTACTTTTATGGACAGAAAAAGAGTTTTAATATTCAAATCTTTTTGACTTTTACTCAAGTACTATTCATTCCCTTCCCTTATTTTGTTTCAGAGCACTAAAATTCAGCCAGTTTCAGTTGCTGAAACAAAAAAACTGTTAGAACCACCACCCGGCCTCCCGTGCTTTCTGTTTTTGAAAGTCACTGAGCAAAAAGACAAAACTGTGCCAGCTACAGGTTACATCTATTTGATCAACGGGCAGAGGAAACTAAATGACACACACAGTTTGGGCTCAGATCGGCTTATCAAAGAGAAAAAAAAAAGAGAATCCCATGAATAAAGATGTTAAAAAATACTAATTACTGTAATGCTTTTGCCCTTTTTTTAAGGCTCGGGTCAAATGTGATGATCATGGTTAACATGCACCGTCCTTACCCTCCTATCTAATGGGAACCCTCTGTTAGGAATTAATGGTGTTGATCATGTTAAGATTTCCCAGCGGGTCGGAGACGTCTTCCTCTCCTCGGGTAGATTGTTTTTCGCAGTGTTTTTGCCTGGTAAACATCACAGAACAAAACTGATTCCATGAGGGGTGATTACAGCGAGCGCAGGAAACAAATCAGCATAGCCAGCAGTGAAATGTACTGATGTTACGGAGTAGGATATTAAAGCCAGCAGACCTGGCTGCAATAAAGCGGTACTAGAGGACAGTGGGAGATTACAGGGCTGAGGAGCGGTACCAGTTCATTGCTTTTACTGAGCAATGTAGACATAGACCATTACTTTAGGGTCATTACACAAAATGATTCAGATACAATCCAATATTCTAAATGACACAGACGGAGCAGCTGTCTGATGTGGAAGTCGGCTTTTAAACATTCAGAAAGGCAGCTTCAAACGGCGAAACAACGCTGATTTGTTGATCTATTTTCGGTTGCTAACAGCTCGGCTCTCGCTCACGGAGCCAGTAATGAACGTGTCCACGGTTTGAGGGAGATGTTGGGCTTTCAGCCACTTGTCGGGCAGCTGTGTAAAGCCCTGCTTCGTTAATACCTCTCCACCTTTGCACAGGTTTATGGCCACGGATCAGCAGGCTCAGTAACAAGGCTGACAGAGGCTTCTAACAAGTCAGGAGACAGGCAAACAGATGAAACTGGCAGCTCCTGTCTCCGAGGGGAGCGGCGAGGGAGGGAGGGTCGAGGATAAATGGGAATCATCCAGTCAAGCGTAGCTGAACATGCTAGCCGTTCTCAATGGGCCCTAATGACTGGGCCGGGGATCAGTGTGACATGACTCCGGTCGGAGGATTTAGCAGGAGTTCAAATTTCAGGAGTCCTGTTCCGGGTACGTGGCAGCGGGGCAAAGGGGAGAGCAGTGGGGCACTGAACCGCATGACTGGGTCGACGGATTCGGAACATGAACGTCAGACTAGAACATCAGTCACACATGCGTGTCAACCTGCACAAACACACATGGACACCAGACCGAGCAACCATAAACAGTGAAGACATTTCATTTTAATGCATTCTGGGATTTTGCTATCGCTCACTGGCAGAACGTTTAACAGATTCAGAGGCGATGGAGGCGTTTGTGTCAAGCAGCTGTTTCCTGCCGTCTTTCAAAATTAGTTTCTCCTGAAAAATTAGTTTCCCCTGGTGAAAAATGCCTCTGCCTCGACTTGATGCCTGGCCAGAGGAATAACATAATTTCAGTGCATGTGGACTGTTTTCATCACTGAACCATTTCACGCATCAGAGTGGGAAGTTAACATGAGCGGAGAGAGAGACAGCGACCGCGGTGCCAAATACAGAAAGTCAAAAAGGAGGATTGATTCTGTTCATCCTGTTTCCCTCATTGTCCTGCCTGATAAAAAAACAAAAAAAAGCAGTCGGAATAAAACTAAATCAGCCTAAATTAAAAGAGAATTCAAGGAAAATAATGTCACAGTTCCACGAAACTGACATAATATGAGGAATGTAGTGCCAATGGTAGGACATAGCTAAGTAGCTACATTTAAATTTTTATTACACTTCATATTTTACACGACTACAATTCCAAAGGAAATGTTCTACTTTTTCTTCCAATTATTATTTTTTACTTTTTCATGCCAGCTTGGAGAGATGAGGGACAGGAAACAGGGCGAGGGAGGCTAGTTACTAGTTACTTTTTCATATTTACATTTAAAACACACACATATAAGCTTGTACAGATACATAAATATGTTATTCAAGATATAACCACCACATGTCTTGTCTCAGATGTTTTACCAGTCGTTAACAGTGACACCGAATAGATATTTCACTTCTAAACTTCTCAGATGGTTTTAATTAAATAGCGCTGTGAGGCCCGCAGACATTCACGTATCCAATATCTCACAAAAAAGCAAAGTTAAGAAGACAAAATCTTTACAAATGTGTGCAGCAGTACTTTGTTTTTGCGTTCTTTCCCACTTCATTTATCATCTCACAACCCCTCAGATTTATCTTGTGACCCTTCTGAGAGACTTCACCGCAGCTTGGGAACCAAGAAGATAGTTAAAGCTATCTCAACCTCAACGAGCTAAAACACTAAAATATTGCTTACACATTGAAGCATTGAAAGAACTTTATCATCCAATTCACAGTCACAAGTAAACAACTTCTACAGCCGCATTTCGGCACTATATGTAAACTTCTGACTTTTGCATGGATGTAATGGACTGTTTTCTATGTTTTCTAAGCAATGTTTCGTACGACATTGTGCGATTCAAACCAGCTGCACAACAGGAGTGATAACCACTCTTACACACACTCACACACTGATGGAAGAGCCTTCATGAGCTCTTACTGGTTCAGTATCTCGCCCAAGGACACTTCGCCATGCAGACCGCGGGGGGCCGGGATCAAACCGCAGACCCTCCGATCGGTGCCCCTGAGCCACAGCCGGCACCATATTGAACACTGTGGAACATTTAGCAACTAATGAGCCAGGTATTTCACTTAAGAGCCAGTGGAGATCAAAAACAGAGGGATGAATATCCGTCTGACATGAATTCAAATGAAGGATAATGTAATATAAATAACAAGTTCTCAACATCAATATAAACGGCGCCATCATATGCAGAATCTGTTCATAGAGATACATTTAAATAAAGGAGTCTTTCTTCCACTATTGCTGGAGACAAACACCAAAGAAATTGATAATTTGCACCAGAGATGAAGATGTCACACATTCATCACTCCGTAATGTTTTTCAGGATTATAGTAATTACCTGTTCAGGGGATAGCGATGAATCACTGGAGTCACGTTGGGTTGAAAGACGATCGCAATCAAATGCGAACATCACGTAATTATGTAGCATGTTGTCTGGAGAATTGCATTTTTAACCACAACAATGAGAAAACAAGTCCTGCACCTTTAAAAAAGACGGTTACTACAACTACTACTGAAGCTAATTAGCTTTTTTTATCTCTGCATATGAGGCAGTATGAACGAGATCCTATTTGTTCTGACAATCACTTCAAAACAAGGCGCAAACAGACACTTCATGGCTGAAATCACAATGATTCAGGAGAAGCATAATCACTGGATGCAGACATCATCAAACTGAATAGCAGGAGGACGTATTTATCATTTAGCTAATCAAGTGGGCCAGCGGAGAAATGCTCCAGTCAAGATGCGTGCTCGCATATTTCCATATGCTTCCCTCCAATCCGACAGTGTAAAAGTCTTCCAGGCAGCCGAGGATGGTTGTAAATATCCTGAGCACAGTCGTGTTGATTAGCCGCCATCGTTTTCTTTTTTTTTTGTCCAAGTGTTGCATAACTCACAGTTTAACAGCCAAGTTTGCAAATTGATAGTGGGAGAAATTGAACCAACGTTATTGCCGTACGTGAATAAGTAATAATAAAAATGGGACCAGAGGGTGACAGTGCCCACAGATGCCAAGGATCTCATTCACTCTGGTTGTCACGACACGCCGCGCTACAGCCTCAATAAAACCTTCGCCGCGCCTCATCATCTATCATGGCTCCGGCCCTGGCAGATTCTTGGCTCGCTGTCTGAGGCCAGCCTCTTGGTCTCATAATGCGTTTTGGGCTCTTAGCCCCCCTCCGCTCAGGAGTGTACTGTAGTACACACCTGAGCGCACGGACCAGCGGAGTACTCTTACACTCTGTAAGTCCTTAAACGATATTGATGGGGCTGAAACCTCGTGAACCCGTGAAGGCCAGAGTACACTGAGGAGCATTCTCCTGCGCCTCCGTGGCTTTCATCCAATCTACTGGTTATCAAGATCGGATGGCGTCTTGTTCCACGGTGTGAACACGTAACCCTGGGTTTGTTCCGGTTGCTGATCAGACGAGAGGTCACAGCAGCTGACAGCAGAGGAGGGGCTCTCGCTCCGTCTGCCAGCGCCTCGCCGGATGGGGCGATGATAGCCAATCTCCTGCGAGCTCGACTTCCCTTCCTCCGCTGTCTTATAGGGTGACCATGTCCATTACCTTCTTAAGATATCATCAGGTAGTATCAGAGTAAGTCAAGTGGTCCGACCTCAGAGGGTATCTCCTCATAATCCTTCATCTCCATGACAGCGGCACTATTAAAGAGCCAGAGCTTTGATAGCGTTTGAAGCTGAGAAAACCACAAAAGCTGCGTTTCATGTCGCTACTCGAGCGCTTGTGAAAAATTTAATACCTGACCATCTGGTGGATAGATGGTGCGCCGGATTATCAAATAATTGAAATCCGTGAAAGGTCACCGGCGTGATGGTGAATGACCTTAAATCAATGGCGGTCGGTTGGGTCACACTTCAGTAGCAAGGCCTGCAGGCACGGAGGGCGAGGATCAAGGATGAGACGTCAAAGTGGGGGAGGACGACGGACGGAGTTAAAAGCAGCAAATTAAACCTGAAGATGAGACGGGGACGAAGACGAGCCAGCAGTCGTCTGGAAATATTTTCCCCGCACTCTTTCTTGGGGTTTTTCTTCCTCTCCGCTCTTCTATCTCTCAGTCCCTCGTTTCTGCCGTTTGATCTCGCCACGGCCCAAAGCCGCTCGGCAGTCGGGGGGGTTTATATCTTATATTCACTGTTCCACATGAGGGAGCATGTCTTAAAAAAAAAAAAAAAAGAATAAAAAAAAGTCTGCTCAATATAAATGAGGCTGTCTGAAGGCAGGCGATGACGGGGGCTCTGCCGACGCTGACCATCGCGTGAGGCATCAATAATTCGACTCAAAAAGAAAAAGAATCAAAGTGTGTGTTTGTGGATTTGTGCTTCTGAGACGGCGGCGACGGCGTGTGACTGCGCTCTATTTTTCAGCTCCACAATCGGATTAAGACAGGTGTAGGTGTCGACTGTCCTCCTTCGCACCGGTATCGGCTCTTGTTGCCTCTCCCTTATGTCATCTCCTCAGCGCTTACAAGTGTTACTAAAAAACAAACGCGAGGGCTTGGCAGACTGTAACACCACAATGATCTGTAATGGATAACACCAGGGGAAAATATTTTCAATCTTCAAAAAGAGATGAAAATAACTTTAGGAGCGGATGCCAGTGTTAATTGGCTGGAGAAGCTGCTACAGCACAAAGGGCCGCGCGAGTGTTATCAATATTTTCAAGAAACGCTCTGAGCGATGAGCGGCGCGCGGTTGCGAATGGCCAGTTTTCTAAATGAACTGACAATCCCACTCAACGAGCATATAAAGCAAAATCAATATCTCTGTTAACCGTCTATTGTCTCGAACGGGAGGCGTCGAAAGGGCAGGAGTCGATATATATCGCCGCTGTCATCATCTTTAAAACACAGGCTGTGACTGTGATTGACTGGCACACCGACACACACCCACCGCCTAATTGGAATTTACTCTGAGGAAGACAAAGCGAGGCAGCTCTCTTTGTCACTGACAGGATGCCACGAGGCCCGGGGAAATTGAATTCACATCGAGAGGGATTTAATTAGACCACTTTGTACCTTTCATTGCCGCTGAATCCTATTTACATTCATGCCTGTGTTACTAAGCGTCCCTACCTTGGTTTTATTGGTTCGACTAATCTTCAGGTCTCAGTCTTAAAACAAAAAAAAAAAAAAATACCAGCATGGGGCGTGATCAGAGCAATGAGATCAGGGTTTTATCTATCGAATCGCTTAGTTTTGGATCTCAGCTCTCTGCAGCTACGAGGTAAAAGCATGTAAGCCAATTCCAGGAGTAACCCAAAGTAAAATTCTCCTTTAACACAGCAAACATCTAACGAGTCCATTCCTGTGTCCACAACAGAGATACTGCATCGCAAATCAGCGATCCCACAGGCGAAATGTGAACACGAACCAGATCAAACGGCAAAGAAAAGCAACTAATTCCTTATTACATTGTGTGCAGCATGTCAATCACTGAAATCCCCTTTGAAATACATCTTTTAAAAAAACTGTATTTAGATGTGCTGGTATAAAAAGGACCTTGAAGGCAGGATTTATCAGCTTAGCTAAGGGGAGATGATCCACTGAGCGCAGATAGGAAGGGGTTGCCCCGTCTTAATTCGAAGCTTAACTGGAGAACCACGAAAAGACTGCGTATGATAATCACATGGATCCATACCAAGGCCTGTGGGTCGAAAAATGATAGATTAATAGTTTAATGCAGCAATTTAACCTGATTCTGTTCCCCAACTTCCTTCCTGCTGACATCTATGTCAGAATTCTCTTTGAGGCTGGGAATTTATTAGTAATTCCATTTTCCATGCAGTTTGTGGTCAGTTCAGGTCCAGTTTTGGAACAAAACAGCTTTGCTAAACCTAGTCATTTAAAAATTGGTGGAGACCAAACCAGAGCTCTGATATACTGATTTTTAAGCATGAATTGGCCAGAAGGAGATCTGACGGCATTCTGATACTGGCCAATGTCTGCTGGCTGTGCAGCACCAGACAACAGTTTGTATTTCCTTCTGGCTGTATGGTTATGAAAACTGACTTGCGTTGTGCCTCAGGAAGGGAATCAGATTTTGTTTGTCGAGACTGAGCTGCAAAATAACCTGTAATTCTGTAAAGAAGTTAAATGTTTGACCGCGGTGCTGCAGCTGTACTTTATGTGTCTTGTAAACCCCACGAGTGTCGGTTACTTTGTGTGCATGACACAGAATAAATGAAATCAAATGTTCATTATATATTATGGTCATGTTGGGTTAACCGCCTGTTTCCTTTACCCCGTTATGTAAACTGTCTTCTTGCTGTTCAAAAGAGACTTTCCATCACCTCCTACTTCATTCAGGCTATTTTATTTTGTTCGACCCTAAAAAAAATCTGTAGCGAATGATGCATCATTTCCAGTGCAAATGAAATGTGATTTGTAGAATAATTGATTATTGATTCTTCATCCCAGGTCGTCAAATACTGACACTGAGTTGATGTCCAGCATCAGTATTTGATGACCTGGCATGAAGACTCTGTCATCATGCACCTTTACCATTTAACTAGTTAGCTATGCAAGAATATGACATTCACATTCTTAATCCCACCAACAAAGCCCAGACTGATCCAATGTATCTCCAATAAGTTTAAAAATCAGAGGTCTAGAATTACACTACAAGACCTTTTTGTTGCTTAAACCTTTCTGTTCTTATCACCAACTAAGGACGATCAAATTGAGGCCAGGCCAGAGGTTACTGAAGCAATTTCCCACATTTCCCACAAACGTGTCTTTTATTAATAGTATCACCACTCCAACACACCCATAAGTCCAAACTTCTTAATAAGTGAAGTGTCTAATACTTTAACTTTGTTTCTGATAAGTTTTCAAAACTTCCAGCAGAGGCACGAATCAGAACTGTAACCCAACGAGCAGAATGACAATTTGTTGTCGGAATACCACAGATGCTGAATTCAGCCAACATGGACCCAGAGTCTATAAGTAAATTGATTAAAACCGGTGAATCTTTTATCAGGTTCCTCCTGTGTGTGATTTCTAGCTTCAGATTGCCGTTGGTGGTGTGGACAAGAATTCTAACTTCCAGTTGGACATTTTGACAAAAACTTAGGATTCATAGTTGACTTCTCCTCTCAAGTTTTAATCCACAGACTCAGAAAAAGAACATAGATTGTTTTCACATTTCACATTATATATCCTGATGATTCAGACACTCCACCTACCAGTAACCTAACAATATCTATGTAGCAGAAAACGACTTCTATATGTGGAACCGCGGTTGCCCTGAAGTGACTCGTCCCACGTCACGGTTCCATATGGTTTTAAATGTCTGAATTATCACCGACAGGCTGTTTTTAGCAGCGTGGTTTGATTTGATTGAGTAGCCACAAGGTCACAGAAAACTATAAACTCATATTGAAGAACATATGGTACTTGTTTAATATAATTTTAATGAAAAAACACTGCATACTGCAGCGCAGTTGTTAAATCAGACTTTGTGTGATAAATATTCTGGGAAAGGAGACAAGACATAAACTGCCCGATCATCACTGCCAATAAACAGTTTTCTGCCTCTTGTATCTTTGTGAAATCTTGAACGTCATCCAATTTTTGATGTCTTCTGCCTGTTTGTCCGTCTGCTTAGGCGATGACGTGGAACAGGCAAGACAAAAAGATATAATCAGCCGAGCGGCCCGCGACAGAGTGCAAATCGTGTAAGAGTGCCGAGCCGCGCAGTCCTTTATTAGCCCTCCTAAATGTTATCTGGCACATATCTGAGACAGGCTGGGTGGATCGCCTGCTGCGATTTGGCCCATTCTACACATCCCCATCCTCCTCCACCTCCCGTTGGCTCAGTCAGTTGACAGCCTGGCACTGAACCTGATTCCTGAGTCGCGATTTCACACTCTTTTTTCTATTTGCATCCGAACAGGCTGAGCAGATCGCTGCAGCAGAAACTGCAGCTCTGATTAGAAACCAATTAGCTCCCCAGATCCTGGGGCCCCTACAAAAGAGGCTGCAAGATGTCATCATGATTCAGACTCCTGCTCCGGACAGGATCTCTGCCCTCCCCCCGGCTTCTGCAGGCCTGCTCTCATTTGCCGAGGGTTGTCAGGGAAAAGTAAGACGGCACATGGAGGAGTTACTGCTTTAACTTGACCTAACCTAAATATGAGCCGTGGCAGGCGGAGATGGATAAGCTTTGGCCCCCAGATTGTGTCTCTCATGTAAGAATCTTTTTTTTTTTTTTTATATATTTTTGGCTCTCAGATTGATGATACGCTTTGAGTCGATTAAACGAGTCTTCATTAAATAAACATACTCAGGGAAAAGATACAAACGCCTTTTGGGAACACATCCTGATAATCCTCAAAGAAAAACCCTGCAGCGACAATAATCTGGCGACAGGAAAACAGATGTTTTGACCTGTTTTACAAGATGATTCAGAGCCCAAACAAAAATATTGCAGCAGTTGATTTAACTGTTCGGTCATTTTCCAAACTTTCAGTTGACTAACAGTCTCCTTTCTGTCAAGTCAAAAGAAATAGCCAGTTGAAGGACAGCAGAAAGGGTTGTATAACATTTTGTCCGTGCAGTTTTGTAATAAGCTATGACCCTGTATGTCTTGGGTAACTTACAGATGATTTTGTCTACTCAATGTCTGCAGCGAATAAGCTGAGAGAAGCTTTCCTCAGAATGAATTAGTGTCCTCCATGCCAACAGAACAAGTAAGACGAGCCAGCAGAAATCTCTTGACGGTTTAACTAGGCATCTCATTGGGTGATAGCAGACACAGCAAAACAGAATTCAACAGTGACCAAGCACTTTTTAGAAGGGTACGTGAATTTCCTATTCATCATTCCCTGAGAAATTAATGAAAGTGTCAAAAAAACAATCAACAAACAAGACAAACAAACATTTATCTCGATCTATTCTGGGCCGAGACTCATCCTCCATTCAAGTTGCGTTGAAATCCATTTAGCACTTTTTGTGCATTCCTACTGATAAATCAACCAATCAGCAAATGGAATTGAGTGAGAACCTTCTTGGATTAGAAAAGACAACCAACTACGTGACCATGACTATTGAGTGTACTGTTACTGTACCCTATTCCCCCACAATGCAACACAGAAAGGGAAAGGAGGAGTTGCTCACAGCTGCAACCAACTAATTATATATGGTGGTGAAACATCTCCGGGAACAGGAAACCAAAACAAAATAATAACTTCATTTTTTGTGAAAACGTGTTGTTGCCTTATGAAGTGGCAGAAGCACTCTAACATCAGCAAATACTGTATGATCTCCGTGCTGTGTATAACTAGACTGCGGTACGTAATGGAGACACAACTATGAGTAAAAACATGTATACCTGAGGGCATTTCTCCTAGCAACATGACAGAAACGTCTTTGAGGATCATGGATGTCTCTCTGTACGGACATGAAGTTTTGGACAGCTGGAGAACGAGCGTACAGCTGTGTGTGCGACTAATACTCGGGATCATGCGACTGGAAAGCGAGTCCTCGCGATCTTCAGCAACATTTTTATGTTTGACTTCGTCTGTGCGAGATGAGAATGTGATTGCCACCTCCAGCAGCTCTCTCAATAAAACGCTGGAGTAATAAGAGCCTTGATTGTACGCGCGTGGATAATGGTTTGCACTGGTAGCATTGAGACAATGAATGTTCCTTATACTTAAGTATGTACTGACAGACACACTTACAGGTTTCACAGTAAGTACTGTGAACACTTGATGAAGGGCCTTGAAGCCATGCTAGCTTGTTTCATTACCACTTGTCACTCTCCCTGCCGACTCGACGCTACCTTTTCTGCGCTGCTCACAAAACTTTTTCCTCTGATTAATTGCAGCCTTTTAGGCTTCCTCACAATCAGCCCGGACCATTTTGCAGCCTTTTCATCACAAAGTTAAACGTCTGGCTTTGGAATACAGTGGCAGTAAATGCCATATCCTTTCAGCACAGCAAGGGCAGGGTAATTGTCTCTGTGGCATAATCGTCCCTCAACAAAAGCCAGTGGAAATGACAGGGTTTTAACATAATAAGGAGCACTGTCACTTTGGTTTTCACCCCACAAAATCCTCATGACCAGCATCAGTGCTGCAGTTTGATTTCCCTCTATTCCAGGGAATGTTTATCTCCATCTTAGGGCCTACATTTTGCTCTTTTCTTTGCTGCGGATGGCCTGTAATTGCTTCCATCTGCTCTTTATACGTACAGTATTACTTTTCGAGGCAGAGATAACAGAGCAGCGAGAAAGCCAGTAAGACAGCGAAGAACAACTGGCTATAAATGTCAGCAACGAGACAAACCGGCCGCTATCTGACTTTATGTTTCAACTTTTTTTTTTTGTTGAGTCATAACAGTTAGGAAGACCGTGTTCCTAGCAAAAAAAAACAAAAAAAAAACTGTTTTCTGCCTAAGCCAACACATTATCTCAGTGAGGAGACAGTTGACAAATTAAATCAATAAATCAATCAGACAAGATGGATCGAGTGTCAAAAATGATGTGTGCAAACTCAAAGCGCTCGGGTGCAGATTGTGCGAGACATCTCTGCCATCTTTACTTTTGGGATGTGGAGCAACAGGTGCTGCATAAATAACAATCAGGAGAGCGTAGATGAAATTCAACGGGGCAGCACACTAAACTTGATGCACCGGGGGATCCAAAGGACAACTCAGACGCTCTGCAGAGGATTCATATCTCCTTCTCTGTAAGATTCCCAACGACAGCTCCAGCCTCATGGAAAAAAACAAATCCCCTCTCTCGCTGTCACGCACGGCTTATTGCCATTCACATCCTCCTCTTCCTGATATGTTTGCTCCTGTAATTCTCCGACACTATTCTCTGGCTCCTCTCTGTCAAAAAGAAACTTGAAGGCACAGAGAAGTATCCTCTATAAGAGAAATCAAGAAACTGCAGCAGCGACTGGAACCCAGCGAGAGAGAGAGAGAGAGAGAAGGGGTGAGTATGAATTATACATGCATCAGGGGGTGGCGGTGTGGGGGTGGGCTTCAGATTTGTCAGAATAAATGCATAAAGCGCATACTTGCAAAAACCCATAATATTATCTGTCACAATTCAAGGTTACCAAACATGCAAGGAGCAAATTATTCACGCTCATACAAAGCATAGTGATGAGGCTGAATAACTGCTGAGAGCGACATAAGGAGTTTGGTTTGGATACACAAGAGGCCTCGCTCTGTGTGTGTGTGTGTGTGTGTGTGTGTGTGTGTGTGTGTGTGCGTGGTTGTTAATTAGGAAGCGATTTGTGCGGAGCGAAATGTTCATTTTATGATCTGTGTCACTGTCCCCTCTGCACGGTAATATCTGTCCTGTGAAACTCTCAAATACATGTGATTATATCTCCCACGCCACACTCGGAACATTTACTCTACTTTACAGACATTAATTAATACTCTTACACTGACACCAACTCAAATTACTGTGTGGGTTCAAAATAACAGCGATAAATCCGCATAAAGCAACGGTTGCTTTTTCTCGACTGGACTGCCACGTTGTTTTAGCTTATTTAGCCACATTTCTTGTAGATTTCTAAGTGCTTTAATGTGTTCTCTGCAGCAAGATGCAACTGTTTTAACAAAAGCTCTGATAAACCCGCTGCACCTTCCGCTGCAACAAGCAGATTGGCAAACTATCAATATTACTGATACAAAGTCTTTTGAGTTTCAGTGCTAGCCACGATAGGATCAGTGCAAAAACAAAAACAGATCATATTCTGGCTCTTTGAACGCCCCGACTAGTGATGTAATACTTTCCTTTCTGATGCTGTTGTACGGATACATGCAGTGATCACCTCTTTAGAAACCAGAAGTTGGAAAATGTTGCAGCTGAGAGACAGATCTTTTATAGGGGGTGTTAGTAGAAACAGAGGGCTAAATGGAGAGTGGATATTATATTCTTCAAGTGGTCACAAACATAACTCCAATTCAAATGTGTCTGCTGGGTAACATGCAAAGGTTTGCCAATACATTATTCAACCATTTTACAGGATAATAATGTCAGGGGTGTGTTTTCGGCCCACTAGTTTGTTTTTAATCCCGGCTGCAGACGTTGCTGGCGTGTTCCCAGGAAATTTGAGAGTACTGAGGGCTGTCAAAACCCACAAATCATCCAATCTACGAGAGACCACAAGTGGACTTTCTGCAGACCTCGAGAGAGTCCACATGGGGTCACAGGACTTCACAGTGCAGAGGGTAAAAACTTAGATACAGCCTAAATATTTTAAAATTACCAATGAGACCACCCCAGATTCACTGATGCAACATTTCTCCCTTCCAATACCAAAAATCTGTACACCTAACAGCTTGGAATCATGCAACCAGGCATTGCTGTGGCTCTCAAAACTAAGTTGGGAGCCCACTGTGAGTTAATGAATGTTGCTGATGGCAAAAACACGGGAAGAAACTGTATTTAATCAGTCGGATGGTGGCCGATACCCAGTCTGCTATGAAAGGTCAGTATTGGCACAAGGATTTGGGTGAATCCCTACCATCAACAGTGTTAGTCCTCCACCATCAGAGGAAAGCTTTGATTCTTAAATCCACACCCACCATCTGGCACTCACAGTCAATAACCATACAGACTGAAATCCATCTCGTGGAGTCAGACAGACCACTTTCTTTACACTGACGGCGGAGCGATGAAGCCACATGCTCGACTTCAAGAACTGTTTCTCAAATGGAAAATCTTGACATCTAAATGCGACAAAGTTGTGCAGATGCCAACGCTGGGAGGAAAATGTAAGAGCTCACACATCGCTTATTGCAGAGAGAGAAGGATGAAGGAAATGTGGACAAACAGAGCAAAAATAACAACGCTGCAAAGAAAAAAGAAAGCAAAAACAACAACCCAGGAATCCAGCGAGAGCCAAGAGCTCCTGAAACTATACTTTTCTTCTAAAGACGAGATCGTTCTGCTGCACTGAATAATGAAGCCAAGTGCAGAAGGACTACTTTAAAAATCTATGCAACTGGACTGGAAAGTTAATCAGTAAATAATTACCTAGTGAGGAATGGTAATCAGCAGTCGGCTTCCTCTCCGAGCTGCAGTCTCAACAGTGTAATTACTTTTGGGTAACTTTGCTCGAGAGCCCTCAAAAATGAAATCAAAATGCCTCTTTAGTTCCAATCAGTGATTTGAAACGCTTTTTCTGACATTATCACCAACCAAATCATGATTAGCGCCGGCATGAAGTGATTGACGGTGTAAAAACAGATGAATAATAATAATATCAGTCGTTTCTTCATAATCAGATGACGCTTTTAAACACTTTGGATGCAAAAATCAGGATATATGTATCATATTTGACCTTTAATTCGACATTTTCTCACTTCGTTTGGGCTTTTTATCATCAGTCTGACTCTCGTGTAAAAAAAAAAATGAATCAAACACTCAAAATGAACATCATGAACACGTTTTTGCACAATTCAATGAGTGATTATTTAATAGTTTGATCACCGTGTCCTCCCGCTGGGTGTAACTGATGACAGCTGCCATTTTGGAACAGATTGCACATAATCAGCTGTTATCCAAAACGGATATAACATCAGCAGTGGTTGCCCTTTTCAGTCTGCTGGGCCTCGTTATCGGACCTGATAGTTCCCCCTCCCCCACTCTGATGAATCTACAGCCACTCCAGTTTGCCCTCGGTCCTGCCATTTAACAAATGCACAAATTGTTCACACCTTCCCTCCACGACTGGCACCCAGGCAAGGAACCATTCACCACTAAAGCATGCTGGGAAAACCATAACCCCCTCTCAAGTGGTGGGACTTTTATGTTCATGATTATTACTTCCAGCCGGCCAATTACTGTATATAAAAACTATTCACCATATGTAAAACAGCTCAAACCCTCTGCCGTGGCGCAAACGGCGAGGTAGGCTGTGTTCATTTACTGCCTTCCACTTAGAGAAAAATCATATGCAGATGAACCTGGTCAAGTAATTACAGTAATGACTGCAAAATGTTCAGAGCCGCGCGGGCAGATAATCAGTGAAGCATCGCAAAGGCTGAGCGGCGAATATGCTAATTTAAATCTGACGTAAAAAAAAACAGAGGCCGTTTTCTTATTTTTCCCCCCTTCTTGTTAATTCATGAGTTTACCCCCGCGAGTTAACTACATGCAAAAATACAGCCACACTAACCTTGCATACATCCACTCCATCAGAAAGACGCATTAGGCTGCAGCCTCGGACACCACAGGCATCTTTAGAGCCTCGTTTTTCGGCCCGGCAAGTTGTAAAAAGGAGCATCTTTTCATTTGCAGCAGGAGCTCAGAGGAGAGAGCTGCATGAAAACACACTCGCACGCATAACAGCCGATATGTCCTTTTAAACCGAAATGTCCTCACAGGGAGAGTAAGCTATCGGGTGTTGGTCCCCATAAGTACAGCTAAGCCAGTCTGCACACACAAACTCCTGGAAGCGACTGCTCAAGGACACTCAGGCAGATGTCGCTGAACTAACTGCCTTCGAGTGCTCCATGAAAGCTCCGATTTCAGTTGTAAATATGACTTTTTCTCACATACAAGTGCTTTTAATTGAATGTAGCAACAAAACGCAAAACCGTTAATCAAAGAGGGTTTTTTTTGTTTGTTTATGTTGTTCTACTTACGAATCAAGTGGCGCCGCGATACTCTGCATGACAGATAAGACAACCGAGAACGTGCATCACCAAAAAAAAAGAAAAAGTTATCATCGCAAATAATTACACGAACAAACAGTAACGAATCGAATCGGTCTTACGTGGATCGACTCGGCGAACGTCCCGTCCTGCCAAATCGGCATCACATCGCAGCAGCAGCTCAGATTTGGTCGCAAATAACAAACTTCCGATTTGTGTTTATCAGTTTTTTCCCAAAGATCGTCCAGGGGCACTCAAGTTCTAACATTTTCTGACAGCCCCTTTAAGACTCATTTGCTCCTCCTACTATGATTTCCCCCCTGTGGATTCAAACCGACCACCTTCCTCTTCCCCTCTCTAACCTTCAGGCTAAAGCTGCCTCACTTGCTTTGATCCTCCACCCCCCACTTCCTCCTCCTCCACCTCCTCCTCCTCCTCCTCTCTGCGTCGGGCTCCCTGTGTGGCTGATGGACGGGATCATGAGGCCCTCGGTGAGAGACTCGCTGCCGTTTTGACACATCTATTTGACAAGGTGAGAATATCTGCGGTGAAAAGACCAGGACTGACTGCTTCACTTCCCCACATCCTGCTTTCACTTACCCACCCGGCTCATGTCTTGAGTGACAGCACGGGGAAGTGACACAGGTTTTACATGCGATGTGAAAAGTGAGGGACGACAGGGGGAGCGTAGCATCATTCTCAGTAGACGGAGTGTGTGTGTGTGTGTGTATGTGTGTGTTTAGGGTTCGAGGAGGTGGAACATCTTGCCCCGGGAGCACCAGAATTTCCAGCGTGCTCCCTCCCCAGCATACAACGCTGCTTTCAATGTGCTTCGTGAGGGGCTGAAATCACAGCTGCAGCAGAGGGAAATGGAGTCGGAGATGTAGAGCTGTCATCATCGACGCTATAAATCTCACAAATACAAATCCTTCCATCCGTGCGTCCTGTTTCCAGCCCGCATTCGCTCTGCGGGAAGGGCTTTTTTTTTCCCTCTCTCTCTCTCTCCATGGTGAGGGAATTTTTTTGCAGAGCAGGAGTGCAGCACAATCAGAAAAAAAAGTCAGAGTTTGTACCACAGATGAATTTTAAATGAGAACAGCGAGACACAGCACTGACATTAGAGATGACTGGCACCAGCTGGCACAATGAGAGCTGCACAGGTAACATGATTAACAGAGGTGGGCAGAGGGAAGGCTGAGTGTGAGTGTGTGTGTGTGTGTGCGCGTGTGTGTGGTCGTAGCTCATGAATTGTTTGGTTTGATTCTTGTTAGGGTCAGTTTTTTATGCATTTTCCACACAAACACATGCACAAATGCGCACACACACGCACTCAAACACGCTAAACGACGCACACACCGGCTGCCACTGCGCTCCGCCCCCACGCACGCACGCACACACACACAGAGAGCACAATTCACCTGCAAAGGCAGGTGCACAGTGCACGCACGCACCTGCACGCGCAGTTGTTACCACACATGCTGGTGCACGCGCACTCAAACACTTTGACACACACTTGTCTGCGTTGGCATTTTCGCAGACCAGCGGCAGCAGCAGCGGCGCGGCGGATGCGGATCTGGTTGCACAAACATTTCTGAGGCTTTCTGTCCTTTCATTATCTCCTCTCACATCATTTGAACAGACGGGGGATGTAAAACGGGGGCTGCTGCCTGCAGGGCATCACAAAAAATGCTCTATGAGCCTGAAAAAAGACAAGCAAGCGTCTTCTGAGAGCAGAGAACCCGGCGAGTCCCGCCGCTTCGTTACTGTCAGTCACCCATCAGATCACATTTTGCGGTCTTTCCGTGTGGTCCTTTAAAAAACACAGCAATCCCTGATCTGTCCGGGACCCTGTGGTGCCTCACCTCACCTTCACACAACTGGCTGATCTCGCAGGAAAAAAGGGGAAAAAATCTCATCATGGAACTTTAACAAACAGAAGCTGAAAAATCAGAATGAGAGAGGAGCTGGAGCGGCCATCCATCCATCCATCCGTCCATCCGTCCATCCACCCGCACATAAAAAACGCATTCATTCAAGTTCAACCACACTGAATCACATACGAAGTGTTGGTTCAACTTACCAATAAGAGCCAGCTGCAAGAAGTACAGTCCGAGGAAGTCCATTATGGAGTGCGACATTAATTCAAATGGACGCAATCCCGGGCGAGCGATGATGCGCGAGAATAAAAAGCCCTCTGTTTGTGGAAGATTGGCACCGAAATTCACACACACACACACACACACACACACACACACAAAAAAAAGACCGAAAGACTCGCAGCTATTTCTCAAGTGATGACTGGCCACTCAGGCTGACGCCGGAATCCACAGCATTGCATGAGAAAACAGGAGCGGAGCAGAGCATCATCTTTTAACAGTCAAACTTTTTTTGTAATGGAGGGAAAAAACGGGGTTACAGCTGCGCCAGATCAAGCCGGTGGTTTCCAAAAAAAAATCAAGGCATGCACCGAAGGAGGGAGGACAAAACCAGTTCGTTCCTTAGGTGGAGTAAATCTTACGCGCGTTGAACATCCCCTGACCGTCTCACCCGTCCGTCCTGAGCGGCTGCTTCCTCTCCTCTCTTCGCCTCCACCTGCGCACCGTCTGCTAACTGCGGATGAATCACAGGGGCGCGTTGCTTTGCGCGCTCCGACCTGCGACTCACACAGTCCCTGTGATCCTCTGCTCCCAGGCGGGTCCGGCCGGAGATGCCCAGCCCAGCTCGTTAAAAAAAAAAAGAAGAAGAAGAAGAAAAAAAAATCCAATCTTGGCCAAAGTTGAAATAGGACAAGTTAAATCGATAGGCTATTTCATACTGCCATAAAATGGAAACAATAAACCCGCGTAAAATGGTGCATAGTCTGTATGGGTGGGTAGAGCGTGTCCACACTTCTCCGAAAGTAGGTTATTCCCCCTCTCCAAAAAACAAAAAAAAAGAGAAAGCACCACAGTCAACTTGCATGGGAATCTTTGATTTTGAGGCAGTTGAGGAGATATTTTCGGGGCCCTACAGCAGCAGGACGAGCAGACAGTACAAAAAAAAACCAGGCTGACTCACAGTGTCTGTGCCTCTTAATGGTAAAAACGAGGAGACCATCTTGCAGCCAGCATGGGCTGTTTGAGGCTACCTGCTGTCTAATGTGCTCCTGCTGCTCTCCTCTCACAACAGAACAAAGAGTAATCTATTCTAGATCTGGGTTTTGGGGACACTGGGCCTGATTGACGCTCCAGACAAGTGCGACTAATATTATTTTGAGACCCCATTTTTTTTTTGTCTATAAGAAATTTGTTTGCCATTGCTTCCAGAATAATTGGATTGAGCCCTGCGCAGGAGCAGCCCCTCCATAAATCATGGAGAATATTTAAATTCTTCATACTGACAGCTGTTACGGGTGCAGCTTTTTTTGGTCAAAGCCTGAATTATTTTCAAGCTGTTAAACTCTGGATGAGGATGAGAAATTAATTTTTGAGCGGCGTCTCTGCTGGGAGTTGTTTTGCCTTCCTCCAGCTTATTTTTGGAGTGTTTTACAGCATCTCAGGGACACTTTCATCCAAAACCTTGTTTGTGCAGTATGTAAAAAAAAAAAAAAGAAAAAAAAGGCTGACACTCACGGAAAACGTGGGTTGGATCACACTCGGCTTCCAAAGAAGAAGCTGCGCAACCTTAGACTCTTACAAACTTCAGCTCAGAGCTTTATTCTTTCCTGAGGAGAGTGGGCAGTCGGCTCCTCTCTGGATTTGCTCATACTGAGACGGTGGGAAGGTTTAGAGGAAGAGATGCTGCGGGAGGAGAGATGTTTCTGGAAGGATTTGTGTTGTGGAGCTCTGAGGCCACAGCGGCTTCTCTCCATGACTTCTACTCCTCCTGTGTCTTCGAGTGTCTTTTAAACTTTCATTACATTTGCAGATTTGTCTCTCTTGGCCTGAAGACAAGAGACGTTTAATTACTCGCTGTTAACGACATGTTGACATAAAGAGAAATAATCCTAAAGCTTTCCATTCTACATTTGTTGCACACACTGGAAGATAGAATAGTTGTTGTTTTTTTAAATGTTGAAATCTTTTCGGTGGCATGATTCACTGAAAACCGCCTCTCGCCAATATTTAGAGGCTCCACACTGAGCAGTAGTCTGCCGCTAAAATGTCAGCCTGGTTTCTCCGGTTGCAGCCATTGTTGGATAATGTCAAACTTAATTATTGAAATAAATTATAATGATAAAGAGTTACTGGTCATTCACTGATACATTCTATGCACACCTGGCACTGCGATCAGGTGACATTTTAATTATAGAGCAACAAAGTCCTGCAGTGTACAACGTATATATCTGTTTGTCTCCTGTTTCAGAGAGTCAGCATTGTTTTTTTAAAGCATGACACAAGATGATAGATAGATAGATAGATAGATAGATAGATAGATAGATAGATAGATAGATAGATAGATAGATAGATAGATAGATAGATAGATAGATAGATAGATAGATAGATAACTTTATTAATCCCCAAGGAGAAATATAAGGGCAAGAAAAAAAATATAAGGGCAATAAAAGGTGCAGGTTTATGTACAGATTGCAGATTTACAGATTGATATTATTATCTACAGAACTAATATGAAGCACAGCAGTGATGTGTGTGTTTTTTGTGTTTTGTTATGTACACGTTGTATGGTCTGATGGCAGCTTGTGGTGCTTTAACATTTAAATAAACGTCAGATACATTCAAGCCCTCGCCAAACGAGTTTACACGATGTTGGTGAACTGCACAATCAGCAGGATATAACGTCAGCAGTTAACTTTTATGCAAAGCACAGATACGTCCCGAGTATGACATGTGTACCGAACGTGGCATTTCACGTTCACATCGTGTGCTTATTAGACACCTCTGACATCAAGAGGTGGAGGGGAAGGTGGTGGCGTTATTAAACGGGTTGACTGCAGTTCAGCTTTGTGAGGACATTTTCAGAGAACAGCCAAACCCCTGATCTTGTCCTAACCCTAACCAAGTGGGTTTGTGCCTAAACCTAACCAACGCATATGCATGGCATTGTGACAAGAGAGAAAACAAAGTGCAACATAAAGAAATGTTCAGTTTTAAGTTATCTGTGGTTTTGCAGAAACAAACATAGCTCAGATTTATTCTGGCGATTGTCTTGGTATCAGCCATGAGAGGTAAGTAATTATTGGTTATCAATGTCCACTGAAAGAAATCCATATCGTGCAGACCTACAAACAACCTATATTATCATGGAGGTTCTGTAAGCTTGATGCCACACTGACAACAGCACTTCATCATGTCGGCTGTAGTTTCCAGTCTCTCATGTTTTAAGAAGCTACTTAATGACGTGTTTTCCTGTCTTTATGTCACCTGAAATCAAGTACTTTCACAATGAGATTTCTGATAAATAATCATTGAGAAGCTGAGGCTCAGGAGCTAGTCATCAACTAATTGGAATATCGGAGGCTCAGTCGCCAGATTGGCATGGTGAAGTATCCTTGAGTGAGATAATGAACCCCAGATTGCTCCTGATGAGCAGACTGACACCTTACAAAGGTGTGTGAATGTGTGTGAATGGGTGAACTTGACAAGTGTTGCAAAACATGCACGCAAACAAGCTCTAACTGGCAAGCAAAGGACGGGTGGGTAAAAAGATCTATAGTTGGTGTCACTAGATTTTTCAGCTCTTCATTCTTAAATTTCAAGTCATTTCTTCCCATGAATGGAAATGTGACCACACATTCATTTGGGCACTCTGGATGAATGTATAGGATGTCTTCACTGTGGAATTGGAGGCTTTTGTCTGCCGCTTTGTTAAAACAAGTGTATTCATAACATTCTTGGCGAGCGCAGATTCAACGAGAGCACATAAAGAAAAATGAGTTATTACAGCCACACCAGAGGAAGGGGGGGGGGGGTGGGGTCTGGAGTTGGATTTGGGCTCTGGCTGTGGTCCAGCAGCACATCCACTGAGCAGCTCCACAGCAGTTGCAGCAGCTGGTAGGTAACTGCCTTGCTCAAGGGCAAACTGGCTGTAGTAGCTGTGGGGAGGCAGATCAATCCATATTCAAGTTTTCCCAGTAGATTCTCAAAGCACGACCTAACTTTACCCGTCTCTCCCAGCACCCCCTGAATCATGGTGCGCGTCCAAAAAAGATGGCGTATTGATTCCCACCTCTGTCCTTTGAATCACACGTGCCCCTGCCTGCCTTGGATCGAATCCTTCCAGAGATTTCTCTCCTGCGTCCCCGCCTCCAATCTGTATCCCTCTCCTTGACACATGAAGCTGCCGCGCCCTTAAAATATATGCGATGTTGATGTCACAAGCCGGGAGAGAATGTGGGACAGAGCTCCTGCTGGGTTGATCATGAAGTGCTATGAAAATCCTACCATGGGCTGATTAAGAGGTGTTAATGCATTCAAATTAATGCCAGCTCCTGAGCTGTTGTTTTTTTTTTTTCTCTGTACGTCTGCCTGCTGATGCATCGTCTCGCTGAGACACATGGCGAGAGAGAATTAGAGGGGGAGGCAGACAAAGAGAGAGAAAGAAAAAAAAACTGACCAGCAGCGGAGCTGAATCAGATGCTGGAACAGCTTTCAAGGCCTCCGCACTTAAAGTCTCGCCTGGCAATGAAGGTACAGTTACATGATCAGGTCACAAAGCCGGCTGCAGCACAACACTGCGCACACCTACCTTCACTCACATTTGTCCCTCCATGGCCGCTGTTGGAACCACTGTGCAAAAATATTCAGTACGCATACGTTTGCATTTTACACCTTACCTTCAATTATGAGAAACACTGCATTATTCATGGCCTCCACCCAGACCTCTGCATGCTATATACTACATTTTATACATCGCTTTTTAGTGCTTTTATAAGTTTGTATCCCAAGGTCCTGCAATAAATTACTTGTGCACTGCAGGCTGGCAGTTCTCCGATTGATTGACCATCATCAGCCAATATTCGCTCTAAAAAGTTTGATCAGTGGTTTCTCTAAAGGCCGATCAGAAGAGCTGATCAGATGAACAGGCAGGGGAGCTTTCTCTACGTGCCGCTGAAACGCAAAAGTGTCTGAAATCTTCCCATGGAACTAGTCCGTCTATCCCGTCACTCACAAACAGCATACTAGCAGGACTTTGCAAATGTGCTGCGCAGATTAAACTATGAGGGAAAAATCTAGTTAGCTTTCAGGTGTTAGCAGGCGGTGAGCAGCAGACTCCCGCGGTGTGTTTGGCTAAAAGAGCTAATAGCTAACAACAGAGCTAAACCCACAGGAATGAGAGTAGTAGTGCCCGCTTTACGAGTATTTTCGTCGTCTTTGTCTTCCAATCAGCGATGGATAGAGGGAGTAGCGTCTTGAACCAAGACGCAGTGTCGTCCTGCCGCGCACTCCCTTCCCTCCATCACAGGGATTACACAGGGTTTCATTTCTAGTTCACTGTCAGATCTCTCTTGTTGATAGCACCACCGACAAGACCCGACAGATGTACTGTACGCCATCGAGTAATAATCTGCTTTAATTATATTCCCCACAGTAAGTCTGTTTATTTTCTTTCATTCATTTTGTATAACGAGCATACGAGTCTCATTACTGAATAAATTACAGATGTGTAATCACCAATTTTTGCATTCTGTCAATCACTACGACAGGGAGAGGTAACTGGGGTGTGCAGAAAGTTTGCAGTGGAGATGGATTTGATGGATGTGTCTAATTCAGTGGTTCTAAAACTTTTGCGCGGCCCCCCTTCAGTAGATTACAATATTAACATATGTTTGTCAGCCTCTCAAAGGTGATTGACAACAGTGTGAGCGACATAAAAATTGACAGTGCGTACTTTGGGCTGTATTTAAAATTCATAAAGCAAATCAATCGTGCCACCCAGTTTGGGAACAATTGAATTGTGAAAAAAAGAAGAAATTAAAATGAAGAAAAACTAATACCTTCATCCAACATCCTGAGTGTTGTCTTTACTCCACCCAGTTCTGGAGTCTCCATTCCCTGTTACTTTTGTGTATAGCCTTTGTTGGCTTTGTGCTAATGGTCTAAAAAGCTACACCGCAACCCCTTAATGCACGGCTATAAATCCAAGTCAAGAGAAGCAATATTGTCTTGTCTAAGAAGCAGGAACCAGTGAATGATAAATGACTTAGATGATTGACTTATTATGTCTGCACTCGCGTACTTATCTTACATAATGATCCTCGAATTAGCAATAAGTCTGTGTACTCATGACAGTTGTTTCATAGATCCACAGCACTGCAGATCTTGAGGAACTGCACGGTTTACTGTAAATCCCGTGTTTTGATATCGGACCAAACAGAACAAAAGTCTCGACTCAGTCCCGAGCCTCCTTTAGAGCGGCTTGTCCCTCAAACTGACCATTTGCATTTTCACAAAGATGTTGAGCTGTAGTCACAAGTGAGCCATTTCTTAATGTTTGCTTTTTTTAAACAGCTCATTGTGGCACTTTGCTCACTTTATAACGCTTTATTACCGCCTTCCCTTCGGCAGAATTACAGACGACATAGCGGCCCATGGTGCAACGACTGAAGGTCTGGACTGGTGGCACTTTACTGGCCGTCACACTGATTTGGTCCCATTTGCAAATTCTGGCCCTGCTGTGGTTAATATTACCGAGCCACAGTGCTAGGAAACATTCCCTGCGTATAGTCGCCTTTAAAGGCCGGACGAAGCATCGCTTGTGAGCAGTGATATGAGATCTGAGTAGAATGAAACTCAGCACGTCTCATTTGATGCCCGCTGCTCAGTCTTCTGAGGTGTGAGAGTCTCAGCTGATAGGATTCTATGCAAAGCGTAAACAACCTGTGTACCGATAACGTCGCCTGTCTGTTTGCCGCGCTGCATTCTGAACTTTTCACATCTTGTGAGAAGACTCACACGGAGAGATGGAAGGTAAGAAACAACATTTATTTCAGTCACGTGTTTCGGCACCGTGCAGGAGAACAACTTGTACCCGAGTGGGCGGCACCTTCACCACACCTCCAGCTGGAAGTCACTCGACATCTTCCCACATTCTTCATATATTTATGCAATCTGTCTTGGCGTCATCCTGTTTCACCATATTGTAATTTTTTACTTTCATTATTTCAGTCGACTGTGTAAACTCAACATCTGTTGTGTACTGATACTTACTGGAAGAGGAAACCCTCCCGAGGTGTCGTCCTGTCTTTTCCTTGTTAAAGTTTTGAGGACAGTTTTATGTGAACTTTGGGTCTGAAGACAGTTTGGATCAGGATCTGTATAAATAAAATGCATATTAACAGTTGCATGCTACTGACTGGATGGATATTATCTTATGGATGTCTTTGCAAATGCAACCTAGGGTCTTTTTGTGAATGTACTTGAGTCAAACGTTTGTTTAAATGCATTATTACGACGAAAGCGCCAATTTTTAATATTGAGCGTATTTTCGTTTTCAGGTCGAAATCATTTTCAGTGGAGTGCTAGGGGCAAATACTATGTTAGCATCAAAATCTCTCTTTTTAAAACACTAAGAAGGCTCGACACAACATGAAACTTTGCTCGTAGTATCACCAGGGTCTCTACACATGAACACGAGCATTGAGAACATTGTTTGTGTACACAGAGTTTACTAAAAAGAACAACCCACGTTAGCAGTTGCTTGTTCCGCTCGCCGCCGTCTCCGAATGCGACGTAACCTGGAGGATAGTTAAGGTGGAACGCTCCTAAAGCTTAGTTCTATATAAATGCACAGATAATTAGTTGTTTTGTTGTTAGTGAAAAGCAATATTGACCTTGAAGTTGAAAAAGGAGCCTCATATAAGAAACAATACTAAAATCAAAAGCCGGAAAAGTCACGTGAGATATCACGTTGCGTTGTCGCCGGAAGACAGTAGTTCCACCTTAACTGTCCTCCAGGTTACGTCACATTCTGAGATCGATACTTCTCGGCTGGCAGGACGGCGGCGAGCGGAACAAGCTACTGCTAACGTGAGTTGTTCTTTTTAGTAAACTCCGTGTACACAAACAATGTTCTCAATGTTGTGTAGAGCCTTCTTAGTGCTTTAAAAATGCTAACATAGTATTCGCCCCTAACACTCCATTGAAAATGATTTTGACCCAAAATCGAAAATACGGTCAATCTTAAAAGTGGCACTTTTGTCCAGAGTTTCACTTTAAATTGGTTGCCATTTTTGCAGTGTGATAAAGAAAAAAAAAAAAAACCTTCTTGACACGGCTGAGAAGTATCATGCTCCTGTTTCTAATAAAAACGCATCAGTTCAGTACATAAACTTGTCAGAGTCGCTGTGACTCATAGAGCTGCAACATTAAAGACCTCCATATGAATAAATTAATCAGTGACTTTGCCCTGAAAGGAACTGTTCTTCATCATCAGCGTGTTTATTCCTCAAACTTTTAGCGCATCATGTCGCTGTATATTCACTTGTGTACATTTATGAGTAGAGGACTTCTTGCCTGTCGCTGAGTGTTTTACATTTTCTTTTTGTTTCAGCGCAGCTTTCATCGAACTGTCAATCCTTTAAGCTTGGATGGTGTGTAAGCTCCCAACCGCTGGCTTCAACAATGATTAGAGATCACTGCGGGGGAAACATATTTCTGCTTCGCCTGTGTAGCGCGGGGCATGTCATCAACGTGCCAACTTGTCACTAGCCTTTTCCAACAACAATGAGAGCCCTTTGAAAATGAGGCTGAATATGAGAAGCCTTCCCTGCAGTGGTACCAGCGTACTGCAGCATCAGTTTCTGCTCTTGTTGCAGGCTCAAGCTGTAACCAGAAACTGGCTGGAGAAAAAAAAGCAAAAAAAACACAACACAAAAAGACGTGCTGCCAAACGAGGCTGCGGCGTATTCAGGCTTTTTTCGAGGCAGGCCTGCGGTGTAATTATAATCATATCTGGCCATCGCAGTGGGCAGGTGATGAGACGGATGTGTCCAGAGAGAAGTGCGAGGCATAAAAGCTAAAAGACCCATATGCCCTTGGCAATTCGGGGGCTGTTTTCATGATGTGTTTGCAGCGGCATATTTCAGATGCACAGCAAGGATGCGTGGAAATGGATAAATCAATGAGGCCATCTGGGGAGAGGAAGTCAAGATGAGGAATGGTTTAATGCTGACGTTCATTCGACAGTAGCCTCACAGACCTAATTATTCCAGTCATTACCGAGGTACAAAAAAAAAAAAAGGAAAAGACGCACAGCCTTGTTATTTTCATGACACAAATCAAATGATTTTCCCTTTTCATTTGCCTTTAAGGGAGTTAAAGGTCAAGTTATTAGTCGTGTTTTTAACGGCATAGAAAGCAATTAAATACGGGGCGTATTCACGCACTCTGCCACAGAGCAGGGTTTGAAATGAGAACGGTTTGTGTTAGACTTTTTGGAAATAAAAGCAAAAGCAAAAAAAAAAAAAAAATGGAAAAGGTTAGTGAATGATGACACGCACGCGAGAAATCTGCCAAATGTACAAAAATAATGCAGCGACAGACCGCCAGCGCGTGAAACCAAATAGCCTTGTACTCGGTAACTGCAGCATGTCTAAATTAAGGCCCCGGTTGCAGCGAGTATTACTGAATATCATCATTGTCATTGTCTGCCCTCTCCAGCTGAGTCAGTCATCAGCACGCGTGCACACACACACACACACACACACACACACACACACACACACACACACACACACACACACACACACACACAGACAAAGTGACACCTCTCACTCCCACTGCCTCTTGCTCACACACACACACACACACTGAATGCAGTCTGATCAGGAAGCACCAAAATACTCTATACAGATTATATAATATATGAACTGAAAACAAAACCTCTACCGTGCTGAATTGATCACCAGTACAGTCATTTTTTAAAAAACAATAACACTCTGGCTTTATTGATCATATGACACAGATTAGATTGCATCATTTGATTAAAAAAAAAACCTGAACTGTCATGATGATGTCGTGTTGCTCATAAAACAACGGGCCCAGAAGTCATGACAGAGGAGACCAGAGGAGACGTTGATGAAGGAAGCTAAGAAGAGGAACACAGACAGTGACTGAGCAAGAAGCAAGAGCAGGTCTCAGACTGGCTTTTAGTCACCGGCGACGGCTTCACTAAATAATAGTCTGCAGAACACAGAGGCAGACTTGTGTCTCGTGTTGCTGTGCTTCCTTTTTGTTTTCTGTGTTAGTAAATCTGTTAGGATTTCCCATTTCAGCAGAGGTTTGGCAGACGGGATGTTACAGCCAGCTGTTACTGTGTCTGGTTCAGGTTACGTTAGCTTTACTGCACTGAGTTGTGGGCAACGCCTGTGTAAACTGTATGACTGTCGCATGAAAAAGAAATGGCTGGGATTCGTATTTAAGGCCTTTGTGTTGCACTCAGACACAGTAGTAAGCTGCCAGACATGTCGAGATCGCTGCCCCGCGTTAACTAATCCACAGGGCGACTTTTACTGTGAAGCCCCCGCAGACAACACAACATATTTGTCTTTCAAAACGTCCCCTACACAGCCGGACAACTTCTCAGCAAGTTCACCAACTTTAGCGTGACGTTAACACTTCACCTGTTATTGTGAACTATGTTCAGTAAAACAGATCGCAGCTGCAACACCTGACTGGTTTCTCCATTAAAACACTTCGGTTGGCTGCCCTTTAAACACACACTCCCACCCAGGGTTGCCAGACCAAGCAAGAAGTTTTTGTCTGTTGTTTCAGTAGACGTATTTTTTCATGCAAATACGGCATCTTAAGTCCACAAACGCAAGCACAAAGTCACAGACATGGACACATGCACCCAGACATGACCGCCACTTGCTCCCAAATCTGCTAATTAGCAATGCAAACAAGTGAACGACTAGCGAGCGATCCCTGGGAGAGATGTGACTCCTGGAGGAGAGAGTTTCTGTCTCTTTTTTTAATTCTAAGCCTGTTAACTTCCTGCAAATTAACCAAGATGATTTAAATTTAGCAAATACACAACCTATTAACACATATATGTATTGTGTATATCATTAATAAGCTGTGAATTAACAGGATAACGTGCATCAGTTGAAATAAGCTAAACAATAAATACATAGCTAGTTTTATGTATTTACTTTTAGGATATAAGTTTCGTTTTCAGTTGAAATAACTACATGACTACAGTCATATAGTAATAATATTATATTTAAGTTTCTAGTCAGGGAGGAAGATGGAAAAGTGAAGAGAAAGTGAAAAAGGACAAAACATAAGATTAGTTTATGTGTTTATGTTTTGAAAGGGTATATTTTGAGTTCCAGTTTTGGGCTGGTTTTGTCACACAGACCTGGCAACCTTGTAGCCGCTGCTGTATAAGAAAAATGACTGTTCAAGGAGAGTTTCTTTCTTCTAAACTCTGGAAATTAAACCGCACTTTCTGTTACTACGGTAACCATCAGGTCAGAAGCGGGTAAAACATGGTTTTGTTTGACTCATGCGTGTAATCCAGGGGCAAAGGAACCTTTCATTAAACTGATGAACTTAGCCTGCGACACCTTTTTACTGCTTTGCCTCTTCACCCTCCATTTTCTTCTTCTTCAGGAACGAACAGGCACGATAATTACCACCCACTCGGCCGCTGTGTGACAAAGGATACGCCGCTGAAGGTCACCGGTCCACCATCACTGGCAAAGTCAAGTCATACATTCAGCACTATAATGTTTCTCACTCACACACACACACACACACAAATCTTGAGTGTGACAAGCTGCACTTACAGAGTAGATGCAGATGAGTGGAGGGCGTCCGCCGCAACACAAACGTTACGGCGCCAAAACCACATCAGACGTTTACATCAACACCTCCAAATCACTCCTGGAGCAGCCGTCCCTAAATGTGTTACCAGAGGATCTGATGTCATTTCAGGCACAGAGCCGTAAAGCTTCCGCCTCCTTCTTCTCTCAAACAATAATTACTAAACGGACACGGTTCAGTCTGAAACTGGAAAAGCAAGAAACACAACCCGCTGCACATCAACTTTGTGTTTGTCGTTAAACTACCGCTTGTCTCCGGATTAGACTGAAAGTATGAATATAACCAGATGTAGAGTAGATAGATAGTGTGTGGAGTTATTGATTAAGTTACTGCTCAGTGTTTGAGCTTCCGGGCTAAAGAAGACAGTGCAGCCAACAACTAGTATTACTAGTTTTTTATTAGTAAGCAGCGGTGAGTGATGTCAGGTGAATAATGTGCTACATGCCGTCTCTGTATAGCAATTAGCTTAATGTTTAAAATAAAGCTTAATAAAGCCGTGTGTTTATATTCCTATTGTTAGCCGCGACACTTGAGACAACTTATACACCGCATATGTGTTTTCTACCCACTATAAACTATAAATACGTCTTTAACCTTTTGCTTTATGGAAAAGAGATTAAATTTCAATTTGTTGCGCTCACAGTGAGACCTTCTGAAGGAAGAAAATAAACATCTTCCTGTGGAACTCATTAGTAACAAACAAAGGCAGAAGAAGCAATTACATTGTGTCCTTAAAGCAACTTTATTATCCTGAAATATCAACTTCTGAATCTTTTTGATGGTACAGTGTCGTGTGACAGGGTGGATGGTGTCACTTGTTCCTGCAGTGAGAGGGCAAGATCACATTCAGGTTGACTTCAAGATCAACACATAACATCATAATGATGTCATGAGTTTTGTTTGTAGTTATCCCCTATGTAACATCTGACAAACTGTAGCACACCTGGGATTCGTAATTACGCCATCTGCAAGATTGGATCCTTAGATCCTCTCTCTAAATGAAGGTGAAACTACAGCACAAATGAATTCCGTCTGCCGCTACACAACCAAAACAGGAAGAGGCGTGTTTCCTCTTACCACCGGGGATTCAAGACGGTTCCAAACCTGCCTAGTCTGCCTCTTACAGAGCACTGAGATCGGGGTTTCTATAAAGAATCACCAAAAAATACATCCATAGTCCGTCCAACACATTTCTGCTAATGTGGTTTTGCTGCTGGTCATTGAACTACTCGTCTTCACCTCTGCTACCGTCAAAATATGCTTCAGCGTTTACCAAACTGCTCAGCACCGCTCGCATGATCTCGCATAAACCTCTCAGGCCACAAAGTCATAAATACACTTCTTGTTGAATCAATATTTATTCTTCACGTCCTGTGCTGAAGGCTGAACAGTAGAAAACCGACCATGGCAGCGTTCACACAGACGTGTTAAGTTGAATTTAAAATATGAGCAACATTAAGGGACTGCTTGTAATTTCCCTTCAAATTCAATTCCAGAATTCATTTATTCAACAAAAGCTCTGTTTTTTCTGTTCCTTTTTTTCCCGGCCAGCTAAATGTGAGGCTGACAAATTCAAATGCATGCGATACAAATACAATCTGTGCTGGCACTAATCTCTCTCTCCGTATTATTTTATCCGGGAAGAGTTGATTGAGCATGCACGCTGCGTTCCAGCAGCTCCCTCTCACGCACACAATTACACTCACAGCTGGGAGCTCCCCAGTACAGCCACAGCGCCGTACTGGTGAGCGCCGAGCAGCTGCATCGGAGCAGTGTGGGGTTAAGGGCATGTCGGCGCTAGTTGTTGAATTACTCATTAACTTTCCTTCCGTATGTCTGCGCTCCCTGCTGAGGGGGAACAGGTTTCTAACTACGGTCTCGATCCGGTTTTTCTGACCTGAGCTCTTCTGCCTTCATCCTCGATTTTCTGACTCTCACGTGATTTCATGTTCTAGCAATAACCAGCTTTATATTAATAACTCCTACAAAATAAACCCTTTTGTGTGTCAGCTCAAATGTGCAGTAGGAATACTACATTTTGCAGATATCAGGAGAGCCGCAATTATGCATCTGTAAGTTCTTTCCAATAAGTTTTAGGGATTACTGCGGCTGACTGCATTCTGAACCAGACAAAAATAAAAGGGCTCACGAAAAATAATCTTAAACATTCATAATGTTTCACACATTCATTATGTTTTAAGGGCCTCCAAAGCCTTTGGGAAATTTATTTTCACACTGAAAATTTGCCTGGGGATGTATTTTAATCATTGATTTGTGGACAAAACATCTTCTATCGAAAAGTGAATGTGAAGTGAGCTTAATTTGTTAAACATCTCTGCAATATTCAAGGCAAACTGCAGCGTTCTTATGATAACAGTAACCACACAGTAAGTATTCAGATCCTTGACTTGAGTAAAACTTCTCAAACCCCCTAGAATGAAAATTACCCTTTGTGCAGAAAATTGTCCCGTTTTCTGTTTTCTGCTGTGGATGTTTAAGGTTGAGCTCATTTTGTCTACTTTATATAGTGTTGGCTAGTTTGATACACAGCAATGCATCATATTCTATAAGATCATCACACGCTTGAGGCTCTACTATGAGAACCACATATATTTGAGAGCGGAAACCTTTCATGGAGCCTGTTTTTAGCTTTAAGATGATGCATTTTCCAAAGGGTAGAAACTCTCTTGGATTAAAGAATTAAAACTTTCAGTGGACATGAACGCTATGACATGATGCAAAAGTTATGTAGTCAGGATAAATATGGTATTGTCGGTCAAGTGTTGGATATTAAGATGTGATCACATGTGTTTGGTGGACAGTTTCAGACTCGTCAGCAATTTTTCCTACATATTCCTCAAAATTTGGACAAAACAATGATGCAAAACCTGTTTTTAGCAGAAGCTGGAATATATAAATATGAGGAACATCAGGTCATGGTGCAACGGGTGCAGCAGCACATCAAAGAACCAGAACAGAACATATTGTTCATGGTCTCCTGAATCTCATCCAACAATGTCACTGAAAGAACTACAAATACTCACTCAGATGCCCTTCTCGTGTTCCTCAGGCGAGGAGGTCTGATTCCAAGCAAAGTCAGTTACCTGGACACCATCCAACTTCGCCTTCTGAAGTCCAGAGTGAAGGTAAAACACCCTCAAACATGAAAGAAGTGGAGATGGCTGCAGTTCAGGTCTGGCAAGGCATCAGCAACGGAGATACCGGGTGTCTGCTGAGGTCGGACACTTCAGGCGTTTTTTTTTTTTGTTTTTTTTTGGCTGCAATAGATTTGCAACCGCGTTTTAGAAACAAGACGACTTTATGGTCATAGGTTTGGATTAAAGGGAGTTAAAATGTCCAAAATGTTCACCCAATTTGGACGTAAACGCCTTCAAATGAAAGCTGATTGCTTCCTTTCTGCCTGCAGTGCTCATCGCAGTACGGAATGGCACATTTTTTTGGCAAAGTTTTGAATATGTTTAGGCACAAAAACCACTCAGCTAGGGTTAGGAAAACATCATGGTTTAGGTTAAAGTACCCTAATTTTGTCGGCCAAAAATTGGTTGCAAACGCTAAAAAAATAATTGTTTCGTTGCTAGAAAACCGTCAGCAAATTGTCCCAGCAACTCACTAAATAATGCATCTTTTCTCACCAGAAAATCCGCTGGATATTGGCCGACACCTTGCTATCAAAATACCGGTTGTGTCACCAAACGTCGGTGTTAAACAGATGCTCTGCTGCTCGTCAGTCTGCCTATACGAGAAAAACAAACTATGCCATCTGATGCACCGCAGATGCATCCACAGCATATGTTCTGTTCTGAAGCCCTACTGTTGTCTGTGGTACCAGTGTGTCACAGAAAGTGCCAAGAAATGACTTCATTTCACACTAAAGGTGAAGATAATTTCATTCTAGCAGCAGTCAGTGGACTGACGAGAGGCTTCCTCGGGTTGGTGAGCTATAAAGTGCGATCGCAAGTGGAACCGAGATCTGTAAAACTGACTGAAAGGCTACAGAGCTAATGCTAATTGCTTGGAAAATATTTTCAAGAATATCAAACAGCAGGATATCTGGAACTCACCCAATTAATCAAACACTACATATGTCGTTTTCCACTTGAAGGGAAAAAACTCTGCATTTTATAAAAAACAACCAGCCAGTGTGAGAGAGACACTTTAAGTGGAGGAGGCCGTAATAGTTCGGCTTGATCAGAGCGCTGGAGTGTGAAGTGTGCAGGAGAGAACAGTCCAAACCCAGAAAGTAGGGGGAAAAATAGGAAGAATGGAGGGAAAAAGAGAAACTAAATAATGAATATGTTGTATAGCAGTGGTGTGCAGCTTTCAGCGGCACACTAATGAGCCCGTCGGGGGAGAAGAAGGGTGGATGAGAAATGGTTTAGTGCTGACGTCCATTCGACAGCAGCCTCACTGAGCTGATTATTCCATTCATTACCAAGATGAGGAAAAGAACCTTGTTATCAGCGTTGCCACACTGATCTCACCTATTTGTTTGTTTTTTCATAATGAACTTTGGACCGTAATCGGACTGAATCGCATCCAGAGACGTGCTCGCAGAAGTGAAACTTATGATAATTTGTCACAAATCGCGCTGTGAAATTAAAACGTGTTTATTTCCATTAAGGTGGCGCTGCCGCGTAGGTCAACGGCATTAAGGCATGAAGGCTGCGATTTTCACACAGCCGGCGCAGCTTAAAGTGGAAGTCAGCAGGAATAAATATTAAGACGTTGCTCTGAAGGCCAATATAAATGTTTGTATTAATTTCTGTATGTCACGATTTATGTTTTACGTTGAGTGCTGATGCAGGAAGTAGTGTGGCCAGTAGAGAAAGTGAGGAGGTGATGGAAGTACCTTTACCTTACAGCCCAATCCAAACATACCCCTGGATCCTTACACCTAATCCCTAACCTCCATTTTTCTGTGCATGCCTTGGCGTAGAGTGCTGGGATAGACATGTAAGGTTAATGTGTGATCAGTGCGGTCTTGATTGGCAGAGCAAGCTACACTTCTTAGAGGAAAGAAGGAAGTCCGGGTGATGTGAGCGACGTGTTGCTTGAAGGAGAGGATGCTGTCGAAACGACTCTGCGGCTGCGGTTGAGTGGAGAGGGAGTTGTTGGAAAAATGTTTGTAGAAGGGTTTGCACTTTCAAAATGTACTTTGCCGGTGATTGGACCGATCTGTCTCTGTCTGCCATGGACTCACCTCGACCAATCAGATCAACAGCGGGAGAGTGCTAACACCAGCTGTAGCTCGTTGGTGAATCAAAATCTCCCTTACGCTATTAGCATCCCCCGCTAACATCTCAAGGAGCCACCAACAGTCTCTACCAACTCCACCTGTAGCTGCCAGTAGCTCCTCATCGGATGCTGACTGGCCTGAACGACAGTGATTCGGCCACAAGCGCATAGCTTGAAGCCTGGCGAGACGCCTCCCGAGGGAAATAATTCACCATCTCTGTGTTTAAATCGCTAAAATCTGCCAGACTTTATCTCAAATTCTAGTGGAAGTCCCTTGGTTTCCAGGGATACAAAAGTGTCAGGCTGGATCCAGCAGAATGTGCATAACATAGTAATGCAGAAGGCATCCAAGATATTTCAATATGATATTAAACCGCTGCCATAAAAACACAGAGTCTCGGGTGTGAATACTTGGCACACTGTCAGCTTTATATACTGTAGCTTCGATTAAGTGCTGTAACAAGCAGATACAGAATATATGAGATACTGTTGTACACTGGAAATGTTTTTGGAAATGTCTTTTATTCTATAATTCAGGGAAGCCTAGGAGGAATCCAGACGGAAATCACGAGTTGAAGGCGCTAAGAGGATGTAAAGAAACTGAATCTGAGCTCTGCCCTCAGTTCATTTTGTTCTTTCGAGGATATTCTCACTATAAGATATCAACATGTGTCCTCTAATACCCGTAAAGCTGAGTGCACTTTGGCATCGCTTCCTGCTGCTGGTTTGTATTACATTGTCAGAGTCTGTGACCTGCACAGTTTGACTGGTTTTCCTCTCACCTGTCCGACTGATGCAAACAGAGCAGGGGAAGAAATAACCCCATATTGAATAAACCATCCAAACGCTCCTAAAGTGAATGTGGACTGCCCGGGTGAGGGATTCTCTCTACCACCGGGGCTTTAGCGAAGCTCTTTGCATGAAAGCGTCAAGCGAATGGCAATTTAACAGCATTCGGTTATAGTCAGACTGTTGGAGAATCATCCTCACACACTTTTGGCTTTTTTGTGGTTCAAGTGTCATTGCTGCTCATAATGGAGTTTGACCACTTACAGAACCATGAAGACGAAGGCTTTTTTCTGTCAATGTCAGAGTACATCTCAAGGCAGCGAAGTGACAGCGTATAATATCAGGTCCACTCTGCTAATGCGACACTCCCCCCTCCTCCTCCTCCTCGATGTGCACGGACCATTTCATTTGTAATGAAGCCCGTGCCTCCCACACCTAAATGGATTACGGACTTGTGATCCGTGAACAGCACAAGAAGTGAAAGGTGGCAGGGTAGCCTCGCGCTCATAAAGACATCTCAGTTATTAAAAGATCACAGGTTAGATCCCTCCTCCCCTCGAAGGCGAAGGCGCACCTTCGTGGTTCTCAAGCGTCCTTGAGAAACACTCCAAACTGCGAAATCACTCAAAGTCGTTCCTGTAAACTAAACGCCTCAGATGCAGGACGTGCAGACACTTCAGCAGCGCGTCAACAAGAACGGCAGATTCTCAGACGCCCTGGCGGCGTAGCTTCCTCTCCTACCGACGTTATATCGTCTAATTTGCAGTTCAAACGAGAGCAGATTTCACGGTCTTCTCTTTCTCCAACCTTCCCTGCTTTCTGCTCACAATCTCGCTCCTTGATCTTAAATTCCTAATCACTGCCTTCCATGCAGATGTGAGAGGTTTGAGGGGATATTAGCAGACTTTTTCCACATCACAGCGATTTCTCAACAGGTGAGTCACAGCCCAGAGGTGGATCATGAGCCTCACAGAACAGGATCAAGGTCAACAGGGGAATATGATCGAGATACCACACGCGGGGAATGTGTTTTTTTTCTCTTTTCTTTACCGTAGTGCGGTGAATATAATTTCCACGGCAGATCAAACGCACATCAGGCTTCCTCAGGTGTAGGATGTGTAAAACCTTTTTTTTTTTTTTTTTTTTGACGTCTTAGATCAGAGGAACACGGCTGAAAACCAACCGATTTATTGATTTTTATGAAATGTCAAAGAAGTGAGAATAACTCAGTGTAAAATCATCCAATCTGCGTAATGGAGAAATTACGTTCATTATCTATTTCCTGTCATCCCGCTGACTGTTTCGACTCCACAGGGGGGCATTAATTACCCCTGGCTGATTACATGCACATCCAGAGACAATATTGCATTACGTCTCGTAGCTCAGAAGCCTTTTTTTCCTCAAATTTCCGCGTCAAAGTTTCCCAACTCCTCTCTTCTCTTCTTGGACTTTCTAATCAGTTCTGCCATCTTTAGTCTCTGCTGCACTCTTTTTTTTCTGTAAATCTGTCTGCATCCTATTTTCTGCTCTCCCAAACACTGTGCATTTCATTTCATCATCTGTAGATTCGAGTTCATGTCCAGCCATTGTTTTGTCCTTATCTGCTCGTCCCATTGTCTCTTTCTCCTTTGTTCTTCATCCAGGTACGCTCTGCATTATATAAAGGGATAAACCATCACGCTTTTCGAGCAAGAAGCTTTTCTTAGATGACAATTACTGGTGTGACAGCAGAGTCATTTACAAGACGCAGCGCCACATGACAAACACTAGCACAAACACATTTTAATGAATATTTATGTTACATATGTTCAGACGAGAAAGTCCCACCTCATTACAGCTGGGTCTGTTGTTGGAACTTTTCTACAGAGGTGTTGATTAAATTTGATGACCACTTTAGAAGCTGCAGTTTGTTTCCAGTCGACCAGCATTCAATAAATCAACCTTTATTCGTATAGCGCCTTTCGAACAAATCAAAAAGCAATTCAAAGTGCTTTACGAGTGATTAAAAAAAACCAACAACATTATGAAATATTATGAAAAACTAATATGGATTTAGAGACTGGTGCGCACCAGGCGTAATAAAGTGAGTAGTTAGAATATCAGTAGATAAAGAATAAAAGATAAAGACGAGCATACAAGTTGATACAAAAAGTGTATCAATGTGTAAATAAAAAAAAAAAATACACTAATAATATTAACAGCTATAAACAGTAAACTCTAAATAAATAAGCCAGGCAGAATAGATTTTTTCTTATGTATATTGATATTGTACTGTGAGATATAAAAGTATAACAAAATAGGTTTCAGCACCAGCATGAACCACAACGTTTATCCCTTTAAAAAAAAAAAAAAGCAGCAATAAGTGAACAATATTACGCGCATGACAGCAGGGTTTATTGCAGGACTGCATTATTTTTGTATTAGTGTAGCTCATAAATTGGCAGCTGAGTGTAGAGCTGTCACAGCGCTGTAATGGCATATTTCAGGGTGATGGGGGGGGGGGGGGGGGGGGGGGGGGGGTCTGTAGTTCCTGCACGATGAAATACAGTCGGTGAAATGCTGCCGAGACGTGTGCGTAGGATTCTTTCTCTTCATCTGCAAATCACCACAAAATGCTGGCTGGTAATGGGCCTTCATGGCCGTCAGCGGCCGCGGTATGAAGTGAATAAAAAGTAAACACAAGTATCGATTTTCCGAGTATAATTGTTCGGATCTGATAACAGGCTTCGTTGGCTTACCTTGAATTTATCAGGTTAATCCTCAGCTGTGGAGAGGCTCAGAGACCAACAGCCGGAGTAAACATACTACGTTTCCATCTCATTGTGGAGGTGTGGTTGTTTGTTTTTCATCAGACATTATGAAGTAAGAATCGTTTAGATTTCTGATCAGTTGACTTTGAAAGTCCACATAGTCTCATTCCACAAGTCATCATATACTGACGATCATGGATGGCGACTGACCCGACCTACAATCCCAAAGCTACCGTGTTTGATGAGTTGGGTACGGAAGCCCTGAGGGGCAAGAGAGAGATTTGCTTTTTTTTCCTATCTGGTGCTCCATTTCCTAAGTTCTACATTGTATTATCATGTGTGAAACAGAGTGAAAACATTAAAGAGTAAAAATAAAAATGAAAAAAAATAAATATTACAATTTAGAAACTGGAGCACCAGAAATAAACAAAATGTCTCCATCGCGCCCTCAGGGCTTCCGTAGTTTGGAATGAGGCTCAAAGATCAGCTTTCTTACTAGGTGGACTTTTAAAGGTGCAATGTGTAAGATTTTTAGTTGTAGTGGACTAAAATGAACAATGTAAGGAAACAATAATTTTGACGTTTTGATGGTTATGTATTACGTTAAGGAGGTATCAGTGGAAGTTGCTGCTAACCAGCTAACCCCTGCAGTCCCAGTCCAAAGCTCCTGCACCAACACCCCCCAGTACTGAGTCACAGCAGCTACAGTTAGCAGCAGTTAGCGGCTACAACTGTCCCCTTTAATCCAGTCAAGCCTCATCAAATAAAACGTGTACTTACTCATAGATACCAACCAAATCGAATTGAAAATGTCACCACAGCGCTCTATCTCGCAATGTTAAAGAAAGCAAGAAAGTTAATGGGGTTGCTGTAATTATAACTTAAAAATGTTAATTGTGAAGGGTTGGAATCGTGCATTTAGCATTCATCCGATGGAGCGACTGTTATCTATTGACAGGTGAAGTTTGATTGGCTGACGTCTGTGAAAAAGTCCCACCGCTGCAGACTTCTCTGGCGATAACAAGCTTGTCTGAATATCCTCCGCTGTTCGTCTCCATAAATGAATTGTCTCTCAACTTGTTTATTGTATTATTTGCAGTGTCAACACACAGTTTGTATCATTCTCCAGCTGCCTGCTGGGCTGAGGAGAGAATTTCCTCTTTTCAAACCCGTGGAAAGTGTTTGTGTCACACTCCGCCCATTGAGATGCACATGACCACAGAGTAACCTGACAGCACCTCGGATTTGCATTCAAGTCTTTCTGATGTTTATAAGAATCGGGATTGGCTTTCATGCTTTAGCTGAAGCTCTCCCACATGACTGTCTGTTTCGTGGTTTAGGGCACTTCTTAAAATGATTTTTGCTGCAGTGCAGTTCAAACCGTCGGGCTAACTCGCTCTCTTTTTATAACATCAGCCGTTTGCCGGGCTTGCACGAAATTGCAAATCAGCGGCTGGTGACACTCTCTGTCATGTTTGCAATGAGGGAAGAGAGAAAGAGAGGAGGAGGGGGGCGAGAGAGGAAGCAGCATCGGTATCTAACACCTGCAAATGGAAACTGTCACAGCTTGATAACAAACCTAGAGGAGGTTGAGCAGAATAAACACTAAGCTTCCTAATGTCGCTGCTTAATGAGGTTTTCAGTGATACAATTCAGTGAGATGGAAAAAAGTGACTCGCCATCACGAACGTGATTCACGGGGCGCAGCAGGCGCCTGTGACCCCTGCGAGGATCTGTAAGTCTTAGCGGCCATACATTTCATTCCTCTCGATGACTGAGATCCTATAGAATATCATAAAAAGGAGTCACCGCCACGGCTGGGCGCTCGGCTCCCGTCTTTGATTTAGTGCACGGAGGCGGCCAGAGACACTGGCGCAGCCTTGCATGACCGGAGGCAAATGAAACAGGAAGCTGACCGGCTCATCTTCTCAAGGGTGTCTGCGGAGGCTGGGAGGGAGGCTGGGAGGGAGGGGAGGGGGGGTTCAGGTGAGCTGGGCTGGGGTGGTAAGGGTGAGGGAGTATATTTTACTAATGAGGACACCCGCGCATTCACCTATGCCTGAACAAACAGAAGAGACGGGGGAAATAAATCACACTTCGCCTGAACATGCATTCAGTTTGACACTGCTGAGCTGGAAAGCTACAGTATATCTATTGATTGCCTCTACATGGATGGTTAAAACTAGACAGAAATGACAGATACGGTAGACGGAAATGTATTTTATTGTGTAATGTAAAACTTTTAGGTGACAAAATGTCTTTCTTTCTTTTTCACCTGTGAGTGGTTTTACATTTTGCGATGACACTTACAGACAGAGACATGTCTGAATGCTACTCAGACATAAGTACCGTATCCAATTATGTCTCCCATATTCACAAACCATGACGGGAAGAAGAATGGTACCTGGATCGCTGAGCTGCAGTGTAAGGATTCTAGTTTTAAAGTTCTTTGTCGCACGAGAGCTAATGGATGCAAAGTGAAGGTTGCTTCTTTTGTGGTCTTTATTTTTCAGAGTCAGAAACTGTGACCTGACAGTGGCACTGGAGGAAAGACGGAGACGTCACCAACATTATTAGCGATCGTCCTCCAGCGACTATTAATTCAATTAATTACAAATGAACGTCAGCGGTGCATTTTAGCTCCGAGCCTGTCGTATATTCTTCATGCTTGTACCTTTCACACTTTTGTCAACCACTTAACAATATACAACTTTTATCTGCTCATTCATTGTTTAAGCCATCGTTTTAATGTTCATATTAGCTGACTTGTTCCCGCTGTTACAACTCTTCATACGCCGTCAGCAGCTTCTCTGTACAAGTTCAGGCTTGTAATGCAGTTTAGCTCCCAGCTTATAGTATATTTTGAATGCTTTAACCTCATCTCACCATGGACTCTTCAGCTTTTCAGTATTAGAGGCAGCAAAGCTAATTTAGCTTCAGCCTTTCAACATCCAACATCCAAGATTGCGCTTTCTTCGGAAATCGCCTTCTCTTGTTGAATTTAAGTTTTTAAACATAGGTCAAGTGACGTTGCATGGACCGTGAGAGGTCAAGTGAGGATTTGACCACAATAAATCAATTAGTTAATTTTCTTTGAATCAGCTACTATTCCAATAATTAATCACAGACGTTAATTTCAACTAATGATGCAAAATAATAGTTTCCTTCTGCTCGATTGTGAAGATTTACTACTTTTCTTGTTTGTTTTTTTCAAAATCAGGATTTCTGACTCGAAGAAAGATCACCAAAATTGATGTAACTTGATGACAAGATTTTCCCATTTTGGACTGATGCTTCCTAATTTTCAGTTGCTTATTATGTCAATGTAACAGTAGAAAAAGCAACCGAAAAAATACACGGTGTGCCTGATCAGAACTACGTCCTCTCTCAGCGTATACAGTTGCTCAGCACAGGCCGACTCAGCAGTGTTGCCCGTAGCATGAGTGCGGTGTCACGCTGCCAGAGTTAGGGGCCATTTAACCACTGGAAAAATCTATAAACTCATGTTACAGTAAAGTGCTTTGGGTGAACGAACGTTAGGAGGATCTGATTATGTCGGCCATTTTTTCGACCACACACACCCTCAGACGCACCTGTGGCGAAGTGGGAGGTTGTGGTTTGTGAGTGTGTGTCTACAGTACTCACCCTCACTGTTTGGGGTCATAAATATTCATTTAGCATCTATCAGCCTTTAGGGATTAATCCCAGTACGATGGATAAAATACAGAACACAGAGCAACACGACCGGCATGTTAAGTCCATTACATACTGTAAAGTGCCAGGTATTGCCCACAGGAGACTAATGGCTTTTTATCAAGGATCCCTGGAGGGCTGCAGCCCTCCACCCCCAACAGCACAGCTTCCATTAATGCAAGACAGGTTTAGTTCAAGAGCACATTTTACAAAATGCACCTGCTTTAAAAGTAAAATGAGTGACATTAGTGAGACAAACAACCCACGCCTCTGCTCTTTTATTTCCAGAGAGAGCCACCTTTAAGACTGTGGCTCCGGCGGCAATGAAAGGCTTCTCTCTGCCGCGCTTCTAATTGACATAGTTGACACAGTTGCTTTTTTGTGTCTTGACAATAAAGCTGCTAAATGTCACACAGCAGCACAATTTAGATTTTTCCTTTTATAAAAAGGGTCGGAAAAATGTGTCGAAATGCTAAGATACAGAAACTGGCACGGCCGTAAAAAAAAGAAAATTATGTCCAGCAGCAGCCTGTTGGTTTGGATTCCAACAGAAACGGTCACTTAACTCGACGTCCTTGTTAAAGCAGAAGAACAAACAGACCCGCCATTAAAACAGCTGCTTTTCAAGTCACCCGCATTTACGTCTCAATCTAGTTTATTAAGCGCGGACGCCGTAATCCGCATCATGTTTTAACAGAAGCAGCTCGGCATTAACCGCACCGCACACGCTTCAAAATCATCGGTTAAAGTGTTTACACGCGGCTGTCAATCAAAGCTCACAGCAACAACAGCGCTATAGTCTGTAAGGCACCTTGAACAATAAAGTCGAACTTATTTTGACAGTAGCAGCAGAAAAACAAGACGGCGGTTTACTGCAGCAGGAGAGACACTCGAAGAGGACCGAGCCACTGCAGACAAAATAAGCAGCCGGCATGTCTGTTAATTGCTATTTTCACAATCTTGTTTTTGCAAGTTTTTTTCCCCCCCGAGTTCCATCTTTAAATGTATTCTTTATTTTTTTTTGCTCCAGCAATTGTGATCGTCTGCAGAGGGAACTCATGCTTGAATGTACTACAAGGACTTCTGACTGGTTACGAAACAGTCTCAGTATAATACTGATGCCTCTCTACAAAACAACAGGAGACCATCTGCAAATAAACATTTGACTGTCTGAAAAAATAATTGCTGCGCCTGTGACCTCGATGACATGCTGTGATTCTACAAACCTGTTGCAGTGGTCAGAATCTGAAGGACTGATGAGGGCACAGGATGGAGAAAAGTAGTATTTGATTAGTATATGATGTATTTATATTTAATATATTCAATTTATGTTGACCAGATAGAAAAGTAGTTTTTCCTCCCTCTGTCTTCAAGATCGGGGGTCTCTGTTTCGTCCACGTTTCCGTGCACATTGTGTCTTCGGAATAAAAGAAAAGAACAACCTGTTTCCTCGGTGTTATGACCGACATTAGAACAGCAGCGCCGGAACAAGTCAGGACACAACAAAACATTCCCTCTTCTTTTTTTCCACAAACACCATTTTTTCCCCCAGCCACCATTATTGTGAGGGACCTCTATTACGTTCTCAGCGGTGTGAGCCTCGGCCCCAGCAGTGTCCAATCTATCCTCCACTTTACCTCCTACCTCTGTCAGCACCTCTCTGCCTTTATTGTGCTGGCTGCATTTGGCAATTAAGAGACAATTTAACAGCCAAAACAATAGAGGTGGCGGTTTGAGGAAAGCGGCTGACTTCTTTCTGTGGATCCGTCCCCCCCCCCCTGCGATCTAGGATGTGTTGAATCATAAGGATCATGAGCATGATGACTGTTATTTCAATTTTTTTAAAATGCAGATGATTACATACTCTAGTTCCCGGCGTTAATGGCAATATCTCATAATTACTCATCTCACAGCAGCAAGCGCTAAACTGATTTTTTCAAACAGTCCACGTCTCATTTTTGAAAGGAAACGCTTAATTTATTTGACTGTCAACCTTTTGTCAGAACTGCGTGAATCAGTGTTATCTTCATAAAATGTCAGCATCAGCCAAAAATCACATTCTTCCCCGTTCTCGCGCAGGCGATAACAAATTCCTTAAGAAGCTCTATATGCGCATTTTAAGACGAAACAGCAAGTCCGTCATTGAACATCCCGAAAAGACAAATTATTCATATTTTAAAAGCGTTTTGTGAGCGAAGGTCATCAGTCACCTCCTCACTCACAAAACGCTCTGTAATTTGTTCTAATTTCCTGCCGTCAGTCATTCTTGTGAGAAAATGTGTCGAGTTTCAGCCGAGAGCAGGTGAACCACGGCGGGGGGAACGGGGTGATGTGCTCTAGCAGACCTGTTTTTTTTGTTTTTTTTTAGGGGAATGATTGTGTTCTTGCGGGGTCCATCATTTTTAATTTGTGCGTCTGCGATCAACCCGAGTGGAAAGGAGTCCCCGAAGGATGTCATCTGGGTGTAATTATTTTTCCTCACTAATTAGCAGAGCATCAGAATTACTACTAATTGAATAAACTGCTGTTGCTGCCGCAGCAGTGACGGCGACGGCCTTGAAAACATTACAGCTGCATCTACCAGCCTTTAATGGATGCAGCGGACGTGATGTTTGCCTGTACTCGCCTCATTTTGTGCCCTCGTCACCTCGGACAACATGTACTTCAAAACATCTTACATGAATGTCCGAAAAACACCGAAGACGGTTACATCTAAAACATTTCTTTGTCACTTTCCAGGGAAAAAACATGGATTGGTAACCTATTGGTTTGCAGACTATCAAATTTGACGTTATGGTCGTCGTTGTTGGTTTGTTGGAGCCAGAAGTGACCGTATATGGACCACAAGGTTATCCTGATCAGATCTGACTGAGAACCCAAGGACATGCCGTAGTTAAAGCACAGCCTGTTTATTGCCTGTTTTACTCTAAATTGGATCATAATTTACAAAATGAGCATCATGCTGGATTAAAGATGACCTCGACACTTTTAACTCATTGGAAACTGTTTACTGAGGTAGTAAAACAAGTGAGAAGTAGGGTCATTTTAGCAACAGACCTGGCCTCCTCTACGTCTTTCTTCACATGTATGTTTTCACTGCTTCCCCCACATGCCTTCTTCTTTTTTTACCGGCTCTTCCTGCTCAGCCTCGTCTTTGTTCTGCAGCACTTGTGCACAGCTGCCAGTTAAACTGTCTCCTGAGTCCTCTTTCTCTCTCTCGCTCTCCCTCAGAGCCGCTTGCCGTCTCAGAGCTTTGTCCTCGGTGCCCGCTGATGTCATGTTGTGGCACATCCTTTTGTCCGCCGGCCCAAACTTGATGTCTTTTCTTCTGAAGGCTTCTGCTGCCGTCTGCTTCCGGGTCATCGGGGTCTGCTTCACAGTTTGGACTGCACTTAAACGTTCACGCTGCTGTTTTCTCTGGTTGGTGATGTTTCAACAAATAGCCCCCCAGTCTCAAAGACGGGAACCCACCATCTTACAGAGCTGCCTCTCATTAAAACTTGCAGGCTCTGGTCTATGCTGTACTGCAGAACCTCTCAGAGAGCAAACACAACCCCAGGTAGAAACTGCCTCAGCTGACATCAAGTCTGCGAGTGCCCTCTCGCAATCACTCTGGAGCAAACCGGCACTGCAGGGTGCTGCTCCCCAACGGCAGGTTACGATGCACGAATGTCCCACATGTTGGATTCTCAAGCAATCTGCTTTTATAAATACCATCAGATATTTCTGTTACCCTCTGAAAACCTTTTGGAACATCTTGGTTGCATATGAGGTAACAAAACCTACAGTCTTGTAGTCTATTACTATATATTTTTCCAACCACTCGCAAGGTCTTGTGGATGCACCGATCTGAATCCATCCGCCTCTTGAGACAAGTACATCCCTCTTGCAGGAACAAGTTTGTCTGGTGTTGAGCTGGAAGGGTCACGGGGTCTAGTGGCGGATGTTCTGGCTTCACAAAAGCAAGCGAGGAAGTTGGTGAAAACTTGCAGCAACTTGTGGACAACCCTGAAGAGGAAGTGATACTGTCTGAGAGATGGGGTGTGAATATCTACCTCCAAGAGAGAGCGATAGATATCGGTTTCATGTCTAACCATCAGAGCTTTATGAGAATCGGTTTCAGTAAGGTATCTGTTTTATAAAAACACGCCTGGAACAGAATGAGGTATTATTTGAGAATAGCCAGGACACCGATGTAAACACTGAGATGCAGCTTTGTTTTGGTGATTTCATGCGACACCTTCTCTTGGGAGCTGATCCATGAATGTTCAGATATTCACATACCTTTTGGAAAAGTCCTGCTGAGTTGCCTCAAATGGATTTTATATCTTAATCAGACGGGTAATGAATAGGAGGAGAACCTAAAATGTATTTATGAGTAGAAGAAACATGACAAAGTTCTACAGTGAGATCGGTTTGATGAGCAGCTTTCACGAAGGATCTCAGTAGATCTGAGAACAAGTTGTTTGTATTTACCTGAAGCATGAAGGTCACAGAAGAGCTCTTCTAGATGGTTGTTGAAGGAAGAAGCTCCTTGAAGCATTGTGTTATAGAATGTAAATAGAGCTCTTGTTTCAGACCAATCTTTCTGCCTCGCATGGCCAAGTAGGAATCCATCACCAGGCTCACAATGGGATCCTGTTATCTTTGAAGATCTTGTCCTGAATACCCGCGATAACCTTCAAGACTTTGAAAGAACCCAAAGATTCTCCCCATCAGTGGTCTTTCTCTCTGTGTTGAAGTAGCTAAGCAGAATGGAAAGCACCCTTTTAGTCTCCATTAGAGGCACTTTCATCAAGGTTAATGGAAATTTATCTGTGCCGCTGAGGTTCCTCTCAGAAAAAGTCAGTCCTGATCCGTGGACCCTTTCTTAAGATGCTGATGTGCATTACTGCCTCATTCTGCTGTGAGCCACTTTGTCCAGCCCCAGAATTACAGTTGCCACCGTGAAGGAGAGTAAATGAACCATCGCAAAACAATCAGCACAATCAATACATACAAAAAAGTCATATGAAAGTCTTTTTACCACTTGAAAAAAAAAAAAAGAAGAAACTGAGCCAGAACTGAACTCAGATCGTGTTGGATTTCCTTTCAGCTTCAATGTAAATTTCCCAATTAATAATTTAAATTCAATCGTCAATAATTAATTTTGATTTGTCACATCTACTGTAGTCTACTGTAGCTGAATCAAATCTGGCCTATTTAACAATGTAAACAAACCTCTGCCTACGCAACACGTCGAGCTACAAGCGATCGCGCTCACTCTCTCGTGGCTTCCGGACCCTCGGGATCTTGGGAAAACAGGCGTAGTTGTCATGACGGCGCCCCCTGTTTGCTTGTGTGTGGCAGCGTGACACAACGGTGTGCATCCGAATGTCGGAATAATTCATCACTTTTGAACAGAGGAGGGCACATCTGGCATGTCGCTGTTTGTCTACTGTCACAGAGAAATGGCCGATGTGTACAGGACTGTCTTCAGCCTCGCCCAGCTCCATTTAAATCTAGCATCTTCGTCAATGAGCGCTCTTATTCTGAAAAGACAATTACAAGAAAACAACTGACTGTCGGAAAAGTGCTCACAGTAGAAATAACATCATTCACTGATTTTATTTTGTATTATTGATCTGAATCTGCAGAGTAACTTGTAAGTGTTAAATAAATCAAAAAGTACAATGTTATCTTCGGAGATGTAATGAAGACGACGACGGGCGGGGGAGGAGATCGCCTTCGAGCGGGTGTCACAACGCAGATGACATAAAAGCTCTGGTTGCACCTTAGAAATGCAGCAAAAATGACTAAAACTACATTATTGATTGGGCTGATTGATGCTAGCCCGGATCTGCACGAGGGCAATCCAACTGAAAAGACAGCTAATGTGCAATTACAATCGCTCTCTCCTCTCTCACTCAGCAACCGTCTCTGCAGGGCAACGAGTAAAACCGAGCTGAATTCGATAAAAAGTAGAAGTATCGTGGATGTCAAGCTGACATGAAACCATTGTTCCATCAGCGCTTCGATCATTAGATTCAAACATGTAGTTCGGACTTGTTTCACATCAAAATATATGACAATTTTCAGTTGACTGTGGCTCATCTAGTTTGAAAATGTTCCTTTTTTTTAATAAACCAATTCGTGCCATTCTTGCATGCAGTCTCCGGAAATCAAGTGGCCCTGTGAGTCTCTGCTCGGGCGCAGGGGCACCTCGAGCTGAATGCTAATGTCTGCATGCTCACTTAGGGGATGACCAAAGTTATTACAATTCTTCCTGAGGGGGACCGTGAATGTCTGTAGCATGTGACATGGCAAACAGTTGTTGAGCTGCTTCAATAATAATAGAGAAACATCATGGTAGCACTTGAAAAAAAATAGTCAGGGGACCACAAGGCTCTTTAGCGGCACATTTCATGAACATCTATTCAGTTGTTTGAATGGTTTCGTCTGGAGCAAAGAAATATTCAGACAGACCAGCAGTTCTCTAGAACCTCGGGCATGGCTAAAACCTGAGAAACTTACTGATTATAAAATGTTTTTTTATGGGACAAAGTATAAATATACACAAAGCTCAGCACTGTAACTCCCTTCTTACTGTATACCAGCACATGAATTATGAGAGTCACAGATACTGTAACGAACAACCGTTTTATCATATCTCTTAAAACTTTAATAGATATTGACAAAATCCGCGGTCAGCTCACTCCGTGCGCAGCCAACAATTACCGAACAAATTAGACTCTGTGTTTCCGAGCCGCGCAGATGCTTGTCTATTAAAAAGCACAGATGACTCTTATTGGAAAAACGTCGCCCAAATTGAGGGAAAGCCTCATTATCAGGTTGGTTTATTTGCTTTCAGCTTGCTCCCCATTATGTGAAACGGCATTTTAGATGAGCCAAGGACTCCGCCATGGCTGCGCGCTCGGCAGCAAAGTGTCCTTGGTATTGTCATGGGAAGCGGTGTATTTGGCCTTCATGCTCTGTGAAACTCCCTCCCCGCCCCACCTGCATCAAACTTTCCTCTCCGAACTCGCTAATGAGGCTGAGCCGGGAGTCAATCAGCTGGAAGGGGCTGAAGGCAAACCTGCGCAGCTTTCCAATTCAACATTCTCGCGTCTTTGTGCACCTATCAGCTTCCCCCCCTTTCACGTCATTCAAGCTCAGATGACTATAGGTGGTCGGTTCGTTCATCAACCTCACAGGAAAAAGCACTTGACGTGGAGGTTTTCACAGCAGGAGGCCTTGAAAAGTCATTCCTTGACATTTTAGACAGAAATCTGCTCCCTTCTTTTTGAAAGTAAAACCACTCTGTCATTTAAGGACAATGTCTGACTCCAACACAATGAGCGCTCGAATTCGGTCTTTGAATAATCAGAATAACCTAATTTGAAGTCATCACTCCGCCAACCCCTCGTTTCACAGCCCTCTCATTTATTATTCTTTTACAACATATGACTAACTAAGTTTCCGGCCCACATTCACGCAGCTCTCTGAAGGGAGCCGGGGGCTTTATGGCGAGTATAATACGCCGCCGACACTGCTAATTCAATGGTTCGCTCTTCTACCTATAAACTGAGCTCCATTAAGTCCAATAAACGAAATACTTTACGATCCATCATCACCCTCTTTCTATTTTTGGCCTCTGCAGCCAAACATCTCCGAGCATCATCCCGGTAAAACTGCGCGAGTGAATCAGCAAAGCAGAGCAGCGGTTAATGTTGCTGTTTAATGTATGGAGGGGTCGCAGAGGACTCGGAAATGTCGAGGCACCGATAGTAGTGTGGGGGAGAGAGAGGTGGCAGAGTTGCCGGCGCTCCGAATCAGAGGAATAATTCATGTGCGGAGGGGGTGGGGGGAGGAAATAACAATCTGTGACATCTGCCTCTGGTAGTGATTATTGTAGATATTTTCACCGCTGCCACTTCCACTGAGCCGAGTGGTGTCTCACTCAAAAACGCATCTCGGAGACATAAGAATAACAGCTTTCGATTGATATTCTGGGTGTGGCGGTGCTTACTGTCAAAATTGCGAGTCTAAACAAAAATGGGGTCTATTGAAATTCTGATTCAGGCTTGCCCTAGTTTTTCTCCTCATATACATTTATATTGTTTGGGGCGGAGCCTGCGAATGGGGACTTATCGTGAGAGATATTATCGTATAAACAAGTGCGTGCCAGGCAAGTACCTCTCTCTGTTCTTTGGCGCTATGATACCTTTGGATGCTAAGAGAGACGGGCAATCCAGATAATTCTGCTCTGTAATCAGCTTCTTTTTTTTTTACGTTTGTTTGTTTGTTTGCGCTGCTGACAGCGGCGTCGCTGGTGAAGAAGTTCCACTACATGGCGAAGATAAACCTTTGCGATAGGAAAATCTGTGTGATCATGCAGAGAAAATGACACTGTGGGTAATTCTCAGTGCCTGATTCATTTCGCGAGCGGGGAAATTGCGGCGTTATCGCGGAGGAAACGGACGCCGGCTCAGCGCTGTGTTCTCCGCTTTAAACTAGGCATCTGCATCGCATTTAATTTTAGTGATGTGATTTCACAAAAGATGCCAGAATTAATTGAGGAGCTCAGCGGGTGGCCGTGCATAACAGGCTTATGAGTTCACGTCTTGAGATTGAATGTGACTCATGATGTGTAGTGAGGACATCGTGGAGACTTCATTTTATTTTCTGGACTAGAAAAAGGCCTTTTTCAAATGTTTTTTTTAAATCCTGGGTACCTATTCTTCACCGAGACCGGCATCAGATCAAACTGAGAGATAAAGCATGTTTTAATATTCTCATACCATCCTGGTGCGACCTGGGTCGGACGTACAGTAGAAGCCAATCAACTGTGCTCGCTTCCTCCTGAAGGCAGCAATATACTGGAAATGAAATTGAGCTTGCACAAAATTAAACTGCCGCTGAACTGGTTTCAAACACAGCGCTGCGAGCAAATATCTGTATACTCACTGCAACTGGATGTCTGTTCATTTAGCGACACTCCACGAGCCCTTTGCCAGATGGGGCTGCTCGCAAACTCCAACTATGAGATCGACGGAGAAAGAGAGAGATTAGAGTCAGACAGATTAATGAGGATACAGGAGATCTCAGCCTATACAAGCTGAACATTAGATTGAGCCGACATGTGCAGGTTAAATATCAACAAATGATATAAGCCATCAATATGCAGACAGGGCTAAAGCTTTATTCAACAAGGAATATGTAACTTATGCTGCCAGAGTCTCTTTCAAAACAGAACAAAACCCAGAGTCACATCGGATTCTGCTCTGATCCGAAGCTGAGAGCTCAGAGATGACTTTTATAACTTCACTCCTGTTTATCAACCTGACTGCAGCAGCGATCTGCAGGGACTGACCTCCATCGTCGGGTGTTACATGTGCTTTAATGTTCAATGCAAGCTAGAGGGAAAGGCAACGTTACGGAGAGGAGAGGGGAAACGGAGAGAGTGTGTGCCGTTGCCTGCCAACGCTAGCTTACAGCTAGCGTACAATAAATTAATCGGGCTGTTTTGGGTGGATAAACATTGAACACACATGATCCTGTGGTCGAACTCACTTCACTGGTGGTGTACAAGCCATTTAATAACCAACACTGCTGATGAAAATCTATCTGACATGACTCTGGCACACATGTTCTAAAGTTTTCCTCATGTTAAGTCTCGTTCGCCAAGTTTCTATCCCAGACGTAGAGACCGGCAACCAAATGAAACGCTTCATTACCTTGAGTAAACTTGTGGATTTCTCTGGGTTTCAACTCTGTTGGAAACATCTGGGACAAGGTAAGTACACGACTCAACAAACTATATAACAAAGACTGAGCTGTTTAATGCAGAAATTGTTGCATACATTATGTCTGAACTGATACGAGAGTTATTATGGTGCAGTGAATTGGTACGGTCATAACAACTACACCAAAATGCCAGAATTAAAACAGACAGCCATAAATGTTATTATAGAAAATGGCTGTTGAGACAGCTTTTGTAAGAAATGAAGGCTCCATTTGCTCTTTACTGTTTTTGCTTCATTGCTAATTCACACTCAGCCTGGCAGACTCATAACGGTGTGCGCCTGGTGTACAGCATGCATCTCTCCTGCATGTGATCACTAATATGTGCAATTTATACGTCTGGGCCCCTGATGGAGTAATGACTGAATAAATGGTATCGATGAATAACCCTATCAAACTCCCACTGATACACAATGAGCATTTGTGCTACAGGCAGCGAGTGAAACTGAAAAGAACAAATTAAATTTCATTCAGCCGGCATTGAGGTCATGAAAAACAGCTCAGGCTTTAGACTTCCGTCCTTCAGCTTTTCACGAGTCTCTTTGAGAGCGATCAGAGCGAGAGTCGAACCCTCGCCGGCACGCCGACACTTATTAGTTTCTGCAAATATTCGCATTGAATTCCTCTCGTTTGAACATGCAACAGAGGAATTTCAGACGGATGCATTTCCACTTGACGTCAGAGGTCAAACGAATTTGCAGATCAGCGATCAGCCCTGTTGAATTCTGACCTGTGAAATTAAATCTTACAGCTCGACTTCGCTGTCCAGCCACGCTGAGAGAAGAAGTGGGACGGAAAAGGTCTTCAGGAAGCATTGATCCTCAGATAAGTGCTTTCTGAGATGCAGCAGTGTAGGAGGGCTCCTGCGCAGCTACAGCAGGGACAGAAGGTAACAACAATAAATCCATTCAGAAGTAAAGTTATGGTCTGCAGCTTGTCCAACCCTGCAAATACAAATACAGAGAGCAGCTCTCTACAGTATATTCATATGTTTTCACCATGTGCGTTTGTTAGTTGGTTGGTTGGTTCGTCAGCAGGAATGCACAGAAAAAACTACTGCATGGATTTCCACCAAACTTGGATGGAGGATGGATCTCAGCCCACAATAGACGCCATTAACTTTTAGAGAGGATCCTATTAAAAAGGACAGATCAAAGAAGTTTAGGGAGCATTAATTCTCAGGGGGCGGGGCTTACCAACGCGTCAATTCCTGTCAGACCGAAGCTGCATTTGGCCAATTACAGTCTCAGCTGGAGCTGAGCAGTCGCACCTGCAGCGGTCTGAGGGCAATGCAGCAGACAGGTGCAGAGATAATTTGAAAACAATTCTCTTCCCTTATGGAGACTAAAACAAACGTCTCTGTCTGCCTCCACCATTAAAGGTGTCAGATATGTTTAGCGCCGAAGGTCATCCTGAGGCATGCCCGGACGCTCTGCGGCCCGGACTCGATGATGCAGGTAGATCCAATTGAAACGCCACAAAACGAAAGTCCTCACGAGCCTGCCTCTCGCTGTCCGCCTCTCCCCCCTATTCCTCATCTCGCTCGCTCGCCCACTTAACGCGGCAGAAATTGAAACGCGACTGAAATTGTGCAAATCGATGTTGTTGGGCAAGAAAAACCCATTTAGAAAAAAAGTACGTTTTTCAAAAGATGCCTGCAGTAGAAACTATATTTAAGATTACCTGATAGATTTTAGAGCAAAAAAAAAAAAGAAAAAAGAAATCCAGCCAGCACTTTATTTACTGTGTAATAACTGCTATGTGGCTGCTTCTATGACAGCGGGAGAATTGTATGTGACTCACCATCTAAGCTCCCCTCCAACATGTTACTCTGTCGAAATGAGACACTGTACAGAGCAGTGAAAATCATGTGAGACCAAATAAATCAATGTATTGTTCCCCCCCAAACTTCAGCGCTCACATCCCCACCTCGGATCACTGGGGTATAACCTAGATGTTTCAGGGACGCGAGTGAGAAGGGAATTCAAACAGGCGCCGGTGGCTTAGCATTAAAAATAGCAGACTTGTCTTAGCCTCAATGAATACATGAATAATGAAACAACCTATATAAAAAAAAAAAAAGGTTTGATTACTGAAAGGTGAAATACAACAGCTCAGGTTTGGATGATGAAATCCATCTATCACCCGTCCATCCGTTCGCCGCCTTCGCGCTGCTTTGTAGCCGCATCACTCTGCTTCTGTCCAGAGGCCTCTTTGAGACGGATGATTGCTGGTTTTGGCGCCACTGGTCCCGCTGTGATTGGCAGGACAACTAGCAATATCGCTACATGACTGGCAGCTGATGTAGCCCAGCGGCAGATGGGTGATATATGTGTATTGGACAGATGGAACAAGATATGGGTCTAAAAAGGTAAACAGGTACGGCTGTCGGTCCTGAGGTTCACACTCTTGTCTGATTGCGCTGTGTGATTGGACGTGTCAAGGCCAGTGATGTCAGAGCTCATGTGACCATTAATAGGCTTGAAATTCATGCACTGTCGCTGTCAAAATAAAACCTGTTTACCCATCCAAAAGAGTTAAAAAGCAGCCACTGCACTTCCACATTAACGGCGATGAATATTCATATATGTATATAAATATCTCTGCACCTGGCATTTCCTGCAGAGCTCTGACCGGACGTGGATTTATCTTCACGATGTCATGGTAGCGCAGAGTGTGATACATCCACCTGGCGGAGAAGTATGCAGTTTATTACGCAGGTCTTTTTATAGATCAGTTCCATGTATGTGCATCACATCCCCCGCTCCTCATGACATCTGTCATTTAGTCATTTAGCAGCATTTTCCTCCCAGGCTTAACGCGGCCTCTCAGCACTACCTTTTCTCTTTGTGCCCTTCTGTTTTCACCACTCGCAACTCCACGCGCTGATTGAATGTTGTGTTGACGCGTGTTATGACAGAGATCATACCATCAGGTTAAAAGCAGGCGGCGAGGGGGGTTGATGGTTTACAGCTCTGGGGGACTGCAGCTGCCCCGCGCTGCTTTCTCTCTGATTTGGGCCTCTTCATGTAATTTAGCATGTTTAAGCACCAGCTTGACACCGAGGCCAATCAGATTGGCAGACGACCAGGAGTTCCTCTGGTGCTCCCGACGGCCAATCTGCGCCTGAGGTCTGTGGAGTTAGAAATACGTGAGCTCTGTTGGCTGCTGCTCATCTCAGGCTACAGCGGGCTCAGTCGCTACCAGCATAACAACAACAATTCAAACTGTCCATCATGTGTCCGGGCATTTTTGAAAATCATTGTGCAGAACTGCTTTTTCGTGCTTTTCGCATCATGGGATAAAAAACTTTGTCAGGTATTTTTTTTCCCCCAACTGGAATAGATAAACATTTTTTAGACTTACACTTGGATTTCTATAAAACTTTTCAAGGCAGCTGACGGCTCAAAGCGCTTCACAACAATCGTCATATTCACACATTCATACACTGATGCCATGCAGGGTGCCAATACTCTTCAGGAGCAATCCTGGGTTTAGTATCTTGCTCAAGGACACTTTGACCTTACGATAACTGGACAACCCACTCTACCTCCTGAGCCACAAGCCTAGAGTGATTTTGTTCAGAAAACTTATAACATCACCACATAAAATTCGATATGTAATAGAGGATTTTATTCATGGGCTCTGACTAAATACTCTTCACTTCTCTGTCTTCTCTTTTTTGACCGATCAATGCACCCAGAAGGGACATTCTAATGTGCAAGGGCTAAAAAAAAACAAAAAAACAAACACAAACGGAAAAATCATGACAGCTTCAGGATAATTAAACTAAATAAATGTGTTTATTTGATAAATGAAGACCGACTCTGCCTAAACAACTTATGCTCCAGCTCGCTGTTCATTCTGTGGGTAATTTACACCCACTGTGAGTAATTAAAAATGATCTACTCCTATTCCAACGGCATCAAGACTTGTGAGATGTAGTCATGGATGTCTTCCTTATTGCTAGTGTTCATCAAATATGACACAATAATTCAAGTGGTGCAGATTGCAGAATGCAAAAGTAAAGACACAAAAGACGTCAGGGACTGAAATAAGAATTAAAAGGTTAGTGAGCAAAAGTTAGACACTTGTGCAGTTGTCTACTGGCTAAAGTCCAGGTTGCTGAGCAGCTGCGATATGAGACTATCAATTGAGAACAATCAAATAAACAAAGTATAATCCCCAATCCTGCTTGGAGTGGATTACCCCGCCTTAAATATGACCACCTGACAGAAATCAAAATACAATATCTTTGTCATGATTTTTAACATTTGCCAGAAGCCGAGGCCTTCCAGCTCACAGTGTCAACTCACGATGATGAAACTGTGCAGTTGCCTGTAAAAAGACCTCAAAAAGACAGTATAAAGTATTCTCCTTGGTCGTGGTAACAAGTGGTTTTACCGGACATTTTCCCACCAACCAAAAGATAAAGGATTCACCTAGACCCTGATATAGCAGACAATGCATTATTTAGTCGAGGGTCTGGGTTAGTAGCAGACCGCCTGTGCTGGTCAGCTCCTCGGTTTCAATGAGTGCAAAGCAGGATTTTGCCAAACTTCACTTGCTCAAAAAGAAACATCTGACCTCGACTACTCGTACATTGTTAGATCTGTGATGTTCGGCGCCTTACGGGAGGCGCTGATTCTGTGATGAAGTGTTGCAGTCGAGCTCTGCCGTGTACTGCGGTGAGTTGCGTATGGAAGGTGAGGAAAGTGAGAATTTATCTCACATTTCTGATGGCTGCAATGCATTCTGGTTTACTGGGGCTACGATGGGGAGCTGAAAGTGGTCTCTCTGCTGCTTTAACAACATATTTCGCCCTGTATAAGTGCTGAATATCTTGAGAATAAGTTAAAGGAGCAACATGTAGAAAAATGGCCATCTGTCTAATTCATACTCAAAACAAATAAGGGGCGGCTAGCTGTAGCTGCAGCTAATGGTCCGGACTGGGAGTTCAGGAACCAGCAGATTGTTGTTTACACCTCCAGCACAGGAGCCTTGGTAGATGTTTTTAACAAGCGAGGTTAGCCTGTCAGCTAGCCGAGCCCGCTTCCTAAAAAGCTATGCATATACACAATAGTAGAACTGTTCACCTTTCTCCCTGATTTGTGATTTATTCAGCAATGAGGTTTATTATAGACTCTATTAAAGACTAAACAAGTTAACCACCTTTTTGTGCCGTGTTGCTCGTGGTTACTGGAGGAAAACAGAAGGTGATGCGGTTCTTTGGCACAAGTTGGAAACACACACAGCTAATAAGCTACATTTATATTAGTTTCCTCCGTTTCCGGGCTCTCTGTGAACATGATTATTTTTTGTATTGCACATATTTGAAACAAACTTTCGCTTGATGTAAAAATCGTGCAAATGCAAAACCTTCTCAGTTCCATTTGTTAAAGATCTGTACCGGAAATATCCTCATGTGACAGACTGAGACCATCGCTGGCCGCAGAAATAAAACAAAAACCAAACAAAACACCGTCTTTGCGGTGTCATGACTTTGAATGCAACACCACTGTCATACCTCTCATACCTCTTTTCCTGTTTTGTCTCTAAACACCATCCTATGAAGCAGAAATGCCATCAAAATTCTCTTAAAAACAGAAAGAGCAGTATTCCCTGGGACTCTCTTCAAGGGCTGAGTGAAACGTCACCCAAATGAAGAATGGCAGCGATATCCAGCCAGAGGACAGCTTCCTCACTCTCCCTGTTTTTCTGAGCTAGATAAATCAGCTCAAGGTTCCTCAGTGATCCTCTGTGTGGCAGTGGTGGGGGATTTATCATTCTCAGATAAAGGCTTGGTCCTCGTCAACGTTCGCTTTCACCCTCGGCCGGGAATTTATGGGAACGGGTGGCATTGTGTGTGCAGCCTACCTAGTTACACAACAGAGTGCAAAGGGCTGCACAACAAGACAATCCGTTGTGTTCACGCTATTAATTTCTACCCCGAGGATGTCTCGCGGACACTTGACAAATGGTGATTTACACCGTCATTTGCAACAGTGCAAAAGCAGCAAAGGCACAACCGGTGTCACTGCGGTGTGCAACAGTTCACGGTGCACTTCACAGAGTTTACATATTTCAAAGAGCTGCAGGATCTGACTCAGTTTACTTTGAGCATCAACGAAATGGTCTCACTGTACCTCTATATACCTTATTTCCTTATCAAAAGGCTACCACGCTCAGACAACACAGAGCCGGGGGTCAAAGCAGTACTCGTCATTTACCATTTGTTTCATGAGAAACAAAAAAAGCTTTAAGTGGTTTCACCTCCAGCCATCGACAACACCAGAAAACATACAGATCATCAGAAACAGAGCAGTCCGACCTCGTCTTTCAAGCTTCACCTCGTCTGCCAGTTACCTGCTAACTGCAGTCAGTAAAAATACCATCTGTACAACTGTGCTTTTGTAATTACCTAATTACAGCCGTTAGACTGACAGAATTAACCTCTGCTCGTGCTATTAGAGCAGTACAGTCGAATACATAAAGAGTGAAAACCATTTAGAAAAGAAAAAAAACCCAGATGAATGCAACAATGCAAACAAAAGGCTGTCACATTCATGGAGAAACACGTTTTCATCTTTTCTTCAGGCCTCTTCACTCGAACGAGAAATGTTGGCTTGAGGTATGTATGAAAAGGATTTACGTGTAAATGTAGAGGAGCCTTTTTCTATGTTTCTGAAATGATTCACAATTCATGAAAAAATCTATTCTTCCGCATGTGTAATGCTGTACTTTCTCCAAGATAAAGGGGGCAGAGAGGTGAAGACGGAACGAGTGCAGCTGCTAACGACTGTACGGTGTTACAAAGAAGTTATTCGTCTCTTAGATGTGCTGTCACGTTCAAATTTGCACGTGTCATATGTACCATATCAGAAATTTCTACTCTATGTGTCATATCACGTTTAGATAACACGTGTATGAGCTGGCTTTTCTGGTCAGGAGGCGGAGGGGAAGCTAGTGGAAAGACAGCTGCCATGCCAGAAACCACTTTTTGAGACTGACCGTTTCCTCACCCGAACCAAGTGTTTTTTGGGCAGCTAAGTAAGGTGGTTGCCAAGTGAGAGACCGCTGCTTGAGACAGCGTTTCAACCTCTGCAAGCGTGAAACCTCTGGATATTTCTAGCAGGACGTCAGGACATTTTCCAGCTTATTTGTGGCAACAGAACCAACTAAACTAACCAAATAGTTTTTGCGGCAGCTGGGAGATCGGTTGACAAGTGAGAGACCACTGTTCTAGACGCCATTTTTACATTTGTAGGTGTGAAACCTCTGGATATTTCTAGCAGGACGTCGGGACATTTTCAAGCTGTGTTTGCGGCAACAGAACCAGGTTAAACTAACCAAGTAGTTTTAGTGGCAGCTGGGTGATTAGTTGCCAAACAAGAAATTACTGTTCAAAACAGCATTTTAACATTTGTAGGCGTGAAACCGCTGGATGTTTTTATCAAGATGTCGGGACATTTTTACAGCCGAGTTTGTGGCAACAGAACCAGGTAAATCTTCTGCTAATCCCAACCAAAACCTAACCAGAGCAGAATCACACAAGATGTAGAATTGGAAGTTGCAGAAACGCACATTGCCGACGGATATTCTGTTGTTGTTTTTTTTCATATGTAGCAATGTGCACCAAACCTGGCAGATTGGCTAACTGCTCTTGTTGCATTTAAATTGATTTATAAAAAGGACACATCTGGTAATATCCTTCATTTTAATGATGCTAAACAAGACTAAAACCAACAGCCAATTTATCCTACTAACATCTCTGTGCAGCCAAAGCCTGAAGTTTATTATTCCTCTGTCCCAAATAGCTCCACTGTTGTCCAAAATCTATTAAGAAGACATCAATGAGCCACACTGTTGCATGGGGTGACACGTTCCCATCATTATAATAAACAAGGGCACTGTAGTTTATTTTGAGTGAGTCCCACATTCACCGTGCTGCTGCCATAAATACTAACAGGAGCACTTAATGTGTATTAATCTGCAGCTGAAAATAGTCGCCGACAGACACACTCCTTACTCCTGTTTGAGTAATGTTTCTACAGTGACCAGCAGCTTCTGGAAATAATTGAGCATAATTAAAGTGAAATTTCCCTTTTATTAGCCATTTTTTTAAAGATTTAGTTTAGATTACATTTCCACAGGAGGCTTTTTTATAAAGAGGAATAAAAAAATAGAGTGAGAAGGAGAGAAAAGAAAGACCCACCATTCGTGAAATCTGTGTTTTTAACCTTTTTAAGACTTCTAGACATCTCCATCTGGATTTCTGGCCTCCAAAACGTATTTTCATCCATAACGTGATCTTTTTTTCTAACTCAACAAGAAAGAATTGCAAAACGAACCTCAAGAATTGTAAAATTGCCACATAAAGAATTGTGAAGTTGAAACATATCAGTGTTTTTGCAGAAACAGACATAGCCAACAGTTTTCCCACGAGACAGGGTTGAGAATAACACAAACCTTTTCCCTTTAAGTCATGTAACCTCAGTCCATTTGTGACAAGAATCTCAATAAAATTGCTTAAATCTGTCATTTCTGTCATTGCATTAAAGAGAAGTGCTATTACCAAATTTAAATTCCATCGAGGTGAGTTAATCAGACCGTCACCTGCAGTGGACTGTTTCCATAAAAATCATCGCTGGCGTGCAAGTGAAGCACATCAGGCATCACTCAAACCCGACAAACTGCTTTTAATGACGGACTGATTCCTGCCTTTTGAGGTAATGATTGATGATTTTTTAGGAAACTAAAACATTCCCCGAAAATACACCCCAGACTTTTGGCCTGAAACCCCTCATTTACAGAATTATTACTTTCCCTTTCGTGTTGTTTTTTCCTTTCTGATAATGACGGATCATTCGCCACGGACCATCAACTTCCGGCCTCGCGGTCACATCATGTGCTCGGGGGATTCTTGAAACGAAAGACTTTCCCTGCTCATTAGCTGATGTCCTGAGGCACAGCTGCCTCTATCTTTGCTTGTGAAGCTTTGGTTGTTGACCTGCGGGTGCTTTGGCCACCCCTCTCTTCTTTTTTTGCGCTCCTCTTATTTGTCCTCACGCTCACTCAGTTCATCCCTCGATTCGCTTCGATCGCCTCCGGGCAGACGGGAGATCTTTTTTTGTATCTCTCGCGGATGTATGTTTGCGCTGCTGCGTATTGAACGTTTGAAGCTGTATCCTTATTAGGTAATGACGAGGGTGTAATACAGTATCTGCATTAACTACGTAGGCGTTGAGTTTTCAGCTTGCAACCACATTTAAACTTCCAACTTTTCATGTAGCATGCAAAAAAAAAAAACGATAATCTAAAGCACTGAGCGTTTCATCCTGGATGTGTGATCGCTGCCGTCCTCACTGAGTCTGCTCTGGCTCGCTCAGCTAAAACACTTTTCCATCCCGCTTATTGTTATGACAGTGGGGTATTTGTTTTTCAGCTGACTCAGGTTCCTCTCCGCCTCATTGAGTCATATCTGCTGAGTCACATGAGGGCCCTGCACCGTGTCTCCTGATCAAAGGGGCTTGACCATCAGCAAAAAAAAAAAGAACAGCAACTTTGTCCAACTCCAGCGGGCTGACATACGGCGCCGTGATCCGTTCAAACTTGTACTGACACTTACAGTAGGTGAGCTGTGTGCAAAAACGTCCGATTTGCTCATTGGATTTCAGACGAGGCGTCCGATCCCTCTGTGACAGCCCTCTGAGGCGTCGCTTTGTATGCCGCGCATTCTCGTAATTAACTTTAGTCATAATGCTACATGACAGACCAGTCAGGTTTCGGCCTCGAGGTGGATGCGAATTCTCCAAGGGTGAAATAAAAAGTGCTTGCTCAACAGGTACAGCAGTCCACATCAAAATGTCCACACATCCGTGTCAGGATAAGACAGCAGGCTCTTGTTCACGCGGAGACGTGGCTGCTTAACGTTTAACACTCCACCATCGCCCACGCTCGTGTTACCTCAGATTAACACTCGAGGCGTAAAGCAAAGCTCACACATAGACGCTTAAACAGCCGATGTTGACATTTGATCCTGTGAAAAACAGATGTGATGATGTGATAATGAACATTTAAATTAAACGCCTGATGGTGAAACTACATGAACTCACCCCAGCATAGAAATAAATGGACTGAACGTCGAGGTTTCTAACCTGGAGGACTTTGAGACAATGTGGCTTGAACACCATACGCCCCCTACTCCGACTTGCAGCATCCAATGAGGACCTTGTGACCATGGCTGTTTTTTTCTGCAGCCCTGTACCCGTCTGTGAAGAACCTGTAGGAATAAAAACCAAAGTAGAGAGAGAGAGAGGGGGATCACAGCTGAGCCCAGCCTCACACTACACCCCGCTGCCTCCTGTAAGGACAGACTGCTGTGAAATCTCTCATCAGTAATGACCAAATTCAGCTATTGCAAAAAAAATAAATAAATGTATCCCAGTTCTGTTATGCTGAGGTAAAATTCAATCATGTTGTTGTGGCTGTGAAGCGGCAGAAGGAGACTGTCAGAGTGACACAAAGTCAGCTGAGGGGTTTTTATTGCAGGGTTTGACACAGAGGCTGTGTGTGTGTGTGTGTGTGTGTGTGTGTGTGTGTGTGTGTGTGTGTGTGTGTGTGTGTTGGGAAACATTTTCTGCAGTACCGTTGGCGTTTCTAATCTGCTGCCTGCAGTGCGCCACAGACGCATGAATTGACACCATCAAATGAGGTGCGTCAGTTACTGCATTTCAGTGCGTTTGGGCCTGAACAGCTTTCCCCAGCTGCAGCTGTTGACCAGGAGCGTTACACAACTGTGTTATGCAAGTTGCAATCCAAGGAGTTTCATGCACAATGCAGATGCAAACAAACAAGTCAGGCTACAGAGAGCGGCATGTCTTAAAATATGAGCTGTAACACACTTTTGTATTGTATTTCTGAGGGAAACTGTGTGAAAAATCCAGGCAGTCCTCATCAGAAAGGACACAATATAGGTCGACTGTGAAAGCAGCTTATTATGACCCATGTTCACGTATTTAACCTCACTTTTGCGATTTGACTGAGCACATTTTTGATCCAAATGATCTCTTTTCTTCTTCTTCTTCTTCTTTTCTTGGTTTCGTCGTATCATTACAGATCTCCAGTACACAGTGTCCCGACTTTCATCAGAACTGTGAAGTACAAAATCATGTTACAGGCTTTAAGAAAATGTGTAGGAGCATGTGTGAGAAAAATGTGCTAAAAATATTTGATAATTAATCAACAAAACTCTTTAGAAATGAATAAAACAGACAGAAACTGTTACTGGTTCAAGTGTCTGAACTGTGGAGATTTGCTGATGCTCTTTTCGTCTTTATATATATTTAAAATCAAATATATAAGATTTGAACCGGCAACCCTCTCACAAAAAAAGCCCACTGCTCTCACCTTCAGGTTGCTCCCGCTCACCTTTAATGATCCTGTTCTATTTGTAGCTCTACTCAGACCCAGTGTCGGCCACAGTAAATGGGAATATATTGGTCTGGGGCTGATGAGGGGCATATAAACGGGACTGTGAGGAGGAGGAGGGTGTCAGAGTGTGTGTGGGGAGGGCAGACCTGACTCAGCTGAACGGACCGTCGGTGACACAGACTCCTGGAAGTGGGTCAAGTACACACACCTCCATGCTGAACCGCGCAGACAGTCGGCGCCTATTAACCCAAACCCATAAATGAGCAAAGCACCGTACGACTTGTGAATTATCATAATATGTAAATTAAAATCAAGTAATTATGGCAGGCCATAGAGGTACAGCATTTTTAGCCAGTTTTGCTTTAAGTATCGACATTAGCTTAGCACAGCGTGCCCCCCAGCACATGATAATAATGATGATAAATAATTCTACCCCCGGCAGAGCCGAAAATACTCCTCCTACGGCAATTCTAAAACAGGTAACAGACTCAGCTGTTAATCCTTTAAATGTGAGGAAGAGATGCTTATACATATTCATGCATATTAATGCAGTGCTGCAACCCAACCTGACAGGGGAGCTTATTAAATTCTGGTTCTTTAAAACCACCATGACATTCAGGAGTCTAAATCCTGTCCTAACCTTGTTAGCTTGTGTAAATAACAACGATGTGGGGGAACCGCAACACTGCGCCCCTCGACGCAAGCCGCCAAATTAAGATGTGTTTTGGCATTTTCACCGGGGACAATCAGTCAAAACACAACTGGGACTGTGCACTTGTGTGCATGAAAATCAGCCGGCAAATACTAATAATAAAAGCACCTGCAGCTCCTCTAAGCAGAGCAGTAAACAGAAAAATGGTGATGTAACAGAAATATAGTGATAATAATGGAAAATAACATTAAAACTCAGCCACAAAGAGAGAAAAAACCCATTCAAACTGCAGATGGAGGCTGTTTCAGAGTGAACTCCTCCATCCTGAAGTAGAGGTGACTGAGTTTTCTTGGCGGTTGAAGTTTCAAGGACCTGCATGAGTCACAGATGTTCCGACTCAATGGAGGCATTATGGAGCAGTATCCCATCAGTCTGTTCTGTGTAAACTATGTTATCAGGCAGCGCACACAAAGGCCCCGATTCTGAACCTAATAAAGTATAATAACACGCCTGTAATGAGGAGCCACTTCCTGACTGCACATCATAAATTATGCAAATCTGCAGGCGAATAAAGGGCCAAAGCTTAATTGCGATAGTGTGAGGTCGAGAGCGACGAGGGAACATCGTGGCCTTCTTCCCACTTTCATCCCCACAGATACCAGAAGAGGAGCTTCTGTACGCGGCTCTGAAGCAAATAATGATAAAGAAACCGGAGCTAAACTTGCACTCTCATTATTATTTCAAGTGTTTGCCTTTGATAAGTCTCTGCTGTTTGTTTGTTTCGCTAATTTAATGGTGTGAAGTTTGGTCAGCGGGTTGACAAAGTGCAAAGACAGCTGATGCACACGCTGAGGTGAGTCAAAAGAAAAGCCCTCTACACAAATACATCTCAGCACGCCGGGCCGACGGAGCGCTCAGAGCTAAGTAATAAACACATACACAGAGACTTCTGCCTCAGTCCTCTGCTGCACAAGGTCAAAAGGCTCCGCGGAGCCTGTGGGGATCTTCAGATTGCAATTGCGCGTCGAACGCGTCCGTCGGGGATCTGGAATCCAAACAGAGTCAATGAGCACTTGAGGGTCCCTCACAGGAAGAAAGTGCAAACTAACATTTATACAGAAGTTCTCTGTAGAAAATAAAAGGCTCTGAGGAACTTAAATGGTGTTGAGCTGAATCAAATTTAGTTCAAGAGAAATTATGTAACTGAAAATGCAACAAGAGAAACCAGACATCTTAAGGGTTTAATGGTGTTTTTGAAAGTTTAAATAAGAGCTATTCAGATTCGACTCCCTTAGAATCGAGACAAGAACAGAGACAAGTATTTAACAAGTCTGACCTGCGACAGCCTCTATTCCAAACATACAGAAGTGTCAACACTACAGATGAAGGTGCGAGTCTTCAATGGCCTCATGATTCAATAACAGCTCACCTGTCCACAACGTGAATGCACGACTCTCGTGTGTGTATCACATCCTCGATTTTCACAGCAGATACATCTCAACTCCATTTTTATTTTAGCAAGTCCTTTGATATTTGTGTAAACCACCACAGAACATAAAAATTACAAAAACAAAACTTAAAGATAAAAAGCACCTTTTTCTACATCATGTTCTGTAGAAACAAAAAAGTTGCATATGGTCTATACAGATACCGGTTTATCTGTGGGTGCCCTTGATTTTCAGGACCACATTTTATCATGTGTCATGCAGAGACTCATGCTGGTCTTTGTCTTGACTTAGTCTCGGTCTTGATACGCTCTGGTTTTCGTCAGGACCACCTGAACCAAGGCTGAGACAATACAAGTAAGTAGTATTAAACCTTCAAAAGCATATTTAGCGGCACTGTTGACATAAGTAGCTGAAATACATTGTTTTTGCTCTTATAATCCCTGGAGACGTTTTTTTTTTTTTTTTTTCCCCGCAGGATGCTTTTTTTAAAGGCTTGCTGATCTCTGACTGAACCTCCACAAACCTCTTTTACACAAAGGTTCATCACTGCACCTTTTATAGTTTTCTCTGTGAGGCTTCATCTTAAAAAAAAAAAAAAAAACCCTCCTGATCAACCTCTCACTTCGAAAATGTCAAATCAATACGTCTCTGCGATGATGGTATCTACAAATGAAATGTGATATCCATCCCTCTGGCTGCAGAGTCATTACGGGGGTTTAACTGTACATAATTCACACACTATAATTGCATTTTGCAGGCGGGCTTTGCTTTCATTACTCCTGTTAAAGCCACATTCGACATGCCTGTGGAACAGAAAGGGATTTGTACAACTTCACAATGAAAAGGATATTAACTATTCAGTGGATTTGATGGCTATTACACTGTAATGAGCCCAATTTTAGTTGGGGAATTGACGGCGAAAGCGTTACATCTGTCCTTGGCCGGTGTGATTCCTACTGACGGGTCTCAGGACATTTGTGATATATTGTTGTGTGACGTGACACATGGTTGAGCAGTTAATCAGTGGCTCACGACAAGGATCACAGAATCTATTGAGACATAATAAGAGAAATAATCGGATGCGTATTTATTGAGACTTATAAACAAATAGCCATAAAAGTATTGTACTGCTCAGGAAGCCAGAGCATTTCCACCTTCAGGGCCCTCTTGAAGTCGGCCTAATGGTGGTTTACATCAAAGCTAATCTGGGAAACAGCCCGTCTCTGACAGCTAACCAAAGCAGCGACCTCTCAGCAAAAAATCCTGCTGCTGAGTCTGAAAAACGCTGACTTACAGTACATTTAACTGTTATTTAGCACGGCAACTTGACTAAGAACACAGTCTAATTTGCTGCATTATTGCCTGAGGTAAAAAAAACACAGAGAAGAGAGAGAGAGAGAGAGAGAGAGAGCGGGGAGCTGCGACGTGGCATGGTAATATATTGTACTGTTAGCCCGCTCGAAGCTTTGGGAGAGAGCAGGATTTTTGTGCTTTCTCTGTTGCAGACTCTGCAGGTCGATGTTTAAAGACGGACGACTGAAGGCAAACAAGAGTTTTTTGTTCAAGCGCAAACCACCGGTCACAGAGCGAGTTTGTTAAAAGACAGACTTTTGTAGTGACAGAAAATAGAAGAGAAAGTGTTAATCAATAATCCATCAGGACTGTCCAACTTGGTCGGGTCCTGCCGGGTTCAGACCGGTCACAGCGAGGAGCTGAAGGAAAAAACACCTATTCTGGAGAGGAGGCTTGCAGACAGACGTCAAAGAGAGGAGTGAATAACCATGTGGAAGAAGGCGAAATGTGCCGAAACAACTGATGAATTTAAAGTTATTCTAAAGTTACAGTGAGTGTATAGTATAAGGTGGATGACGATGATAAAATGCCTGTCAAAGAAGACGTAGACTACACAGCAGTGCTAGCGGCTGTAGCAGCGTGTTGAGCCCTGAGTACATCAGTGAGCTAGCAATGCTAATGTGCTGATATTTAGCAGGTATAGAGAAGAAAAAGTCACAGGGCTCAGTCTTATGCCCGGCACAAATATCACTGCTAGTTTCAGACCGAAGTTGTGTAAATAGCAAATGCACTGGTCTTAAAATGAGGTGTGGTCCGGTGCACTGATGGCACCGCAGATCAACAAAAAGCCGGCCTAAAGTAAATGGCACTGAATTCTTCCTGCTATTTAAAGAACAGCAAGATGTGGGAAGGTGGGTTCACACAGGCCTGCTGATATAATGATTAGAAGAGCTGCCTTCAGTTATTTTAAACATTAAAAACTGTAGCTATAAGCTTGACAGGACATAAGAAACTCTAAACTAAGGTTTAAGCATCTGAAATGAGTACTTTTGGACAGCTTTGATGAAGCTCAGGAGGACAGCAGCTTCACTCCAAAATACTTTAATGTACAAATCTAAATCGTGTTTGTGACCTTTTTGACGTCTAACATGAAATCCTGATTGTTCCTCTCAACGTGTCTGGATATTCTGATACTCAGTGAACAGAAACTGCTGCTTTCTTAATGGGCAGACACACTTATCAATTTCAAGCTGGAGAATCGTGGCAGGAAATGTAATTGATATGTTCTTCAAAGACATAGAAGTCTGGCAGCCCAAACCGTGGGACGACATTAGTATCTGACACATTTTGATCGAAGAAAATCTCACATTATTCTTATTTATCCTAGATAAAAGGGTTGGGAGATCTTTAATATCTGTCACACATTTCACTGCTTACCATCCAATAGAAATGGTATTGTTTACGAACTTTTATCATCAAACTCAAGATTCATAAACGTCTGCACCAAACTTCATGTCAACATTCAAAGGTTGTTGAGTTAATTCAGTCTAAGCCAGAGTGACTTTTGACCAATACAACACTGCCGTCCTTAGAGCCACACTGCTAGCATGGCTAAAAATAAACAATGACTTATATCATATACAGAATATAGTGTGTATAGGTCAATCACTCCACTCTACTGCAGCTCAAGTTTATTTCTTTGATGATACTGCAGTCTGACAGATTCATGGATTGTAGGTCAGGTGTTCTCCTTTTACTGAACGATGTGGTTGAACTCCAAAACAAATATCCATAAAAATGGACGATAAAGTTGTGCTGTGTTGCAGGTAACAAGTAAGCTCTGAACAGCCCTGCAGATCCCTGCAGTGCAACCCAGACAAGTGCAGTCAAGGCCCTCTAATGAAATAAGAGCTTTTACTGGGCGCTGAGACAGTTTTCATCCATATTTTTCCTTCCTTTGTGCTTCCCTTTATAAATCGTAGAGCAAAGTGATAGCTAGAGTCTTTGAAAATATACTCCTGGGGGTGTTGCCACCTACTGTACCTGGAGAATAAAAGAAAACAAGTCGTATATTGTAAAAGAGGATGTTCGTATTAAACACCTTTGCTCTTGCTTTATGTCACACAGATGTATACAGCCAACGGCCTTCTTGTTCTTGTACTATATAGAGCAGGCCTGCCCACAGAAATAAGTGGGCCTCTAAAAGCGCCCGGTGAATGGGCCCTCCACAGATCTGCTTTAATCGTATCAGTGAAATGGATGCGCTCTCGCTCACCAACATAAACACATGCAGAGCGTCTTCATTAGTATCGACATCATCGTCTTTCTCACAGGTGGTGGTGGATCTTTAACTAACGCTAGCTACCTCTCGGCTCAGCACGTCCTCATCAGAAAATTGACCATATAGGTCGAGTGTGAAAGCATCTTATTATGACCCATATTGATGTTTCCTGTTGAGACTGATTACAATGCAGAGTCATGCTGCCCCTCCGTACACACCGAGCTAGAACGTCTTGGTTTCAGCAAGGTGGCCTGTCTGTTCGCTCTAGAACAGAAACAGTTCAGCAGCGAAAAAGCTCTGGAAAAGTATAACCGAAGAAGAGCAGCGGCACTGAACAGGGTGGTGTGTTTACTGGGGAAACTACAGGTCACAATCCATAGTATTAGCACCACCGCTAACCACTGGAAGAGTTGTAATATGTTGTTTTAGGAGTCAATGCCAATTGTATTGAAACGTTTAGGTCTGAGGATGTGCTGCTTGTTTAGTTACGTTAGCTTTAACGGTAGCATCCTGGCTATCTTTAGGTTATTCAGCCTGGCTGGGAGAAGTTTTCTGAGCCGACATTGCATGATTTACCAGCTCCCTCTTTATCTTCTCCTTTCTTTTCTGGCATTCCATTAATTTGCAGGTCAGGGCAAAGCAACGAAATCCCCTCCAGCATTAGCTAGCAGTTAATTTACATCAATTAATCACTCAGGCCAAGAGGCTTTTGTAGCGAAACTGACATTACAGAAGAATAGTGTCAGAAAATGTTTAGATCTTTTCACTGAATTTGAATTTGTGATTGACGCTTTGTCTTGTAATCTCACACCCCCAGAAGCTTTACTCGGTTACTTTGCCGCATCTTCAAATACTTCCCGTGCATCGGCGACAAAGATTCATGTGAACATTGTTGAGGCAAACTACAAAGCTCGACTTCTTTCAGATACATTAGACACCTCATTAGGCACAAACAGCTGTGGGTCGCTTCAGCTTCACAATGCCACTGAAGCGAACTCACACATTTATAACAGCAAACAAGGACCTTTCAGTAAATCTGTCGTTCGAGAAAAAATATTGTCACTGAAATCAGACGTGTTGCTGCTTCATCACAGCGGCAACCAGGCCTACGCTCGGCACTTTCAACAGGCCGACATGGGAACTTCTTACAGTGGAGCTTCACATAGAGTTTAACACCCTCAACTATGGATGCTATAGATGTAAAAAGATCTTAAAAAGATGTGGGAAAGTGATTAAAGGGATATTTCTTAGATTTGACACATCAAGATCAGCTTTTTAGTCAAGGGAAGATATACTCAGCCTGTAAAAACAGTTCCAGAATGTAATTTTAGCTCTGGAGGAGCTTTTTTAAGTCTGAAATATACCGTACTTTCCGGACTATAAGCCGCTACTTTTTCCCCATGCTTTGAACCCTGCGGCCTATACAACGGTGCGGCTAATTTATGGATTTTTACAGCTAACGGCCACTAGGGGACCTCCTCAATCTATGGATTGTACAGGTTACGTCCCTCACCTTTAACGCCTGGTTTATTATTATGCTTCTGCGTCGCGGCGACAGCGTAGCTACGTCGTCGACCCTACACCGTCATTGAGCATTCGGAGTTCTGCGTCGAGGGAACGCGTTGTTCTGTCGGTGGACGTCATCAACGTCAGTGATTCAGGTTTGTTATGCTAACAACACATAGTCAGACAGGTGGCGGTGCTAACGGAGCTAACAGCTGTCTGTCGGTCTGACCGAGAAGTTTCTCACTTTACTCGCTGTTAGTTGAATTAAATGACATTCATGTTGTCTTTAACTGTCCGTGCGAACCAGTCCGCAGCTTTGTGCGTCTGTTTGTGCGTCTCTGACTCTTGCGTGTTGACGTTTGCGTGGTCATAGGTTATGCAAATATGCAACTTGTTTGTTGAAATGTTAATAAAATGGAAGCTTCCCCAAACAGCAGTCTCTTTCCCGACAATCTCCTCTGTGCACGAGCCTTTACATATGGTAATCAAACGCTAAAACACCTGCGGCTTATAATCGGGTGCGGCTTGTATATGTACACATTTGTGTTTTTCCCTAAAATTGGCTGGTGCGGCTTATATTCAGGTGCGCCTTATAGTCCAGAAATTACGGTAACCCAAAGGTGGTGCTGTTCGGGTTCTCTCAGCTACAAACAGAACATCCAAAGTTACAAGCTTGGGTGTGGCATTTAAAAGACATAGATGATTACCACACAGGGAGGGTTTAACAAAGAAAAGCTATTTAGTTGCGTTAATCCCCCAGACTGCAAGAAAACGGTTATGGATAATCACGACTGCAGTGAGTTTGGTGGGTGAAAATTGAGCTGAGAAGTTGGTCTGTACACTGAAAAGGATCTCTGGAACAGGAAGCTGGCGTAATAATTTTACTGTTCGCCTCCTTTGATTCAAAATTGGCAGCTTTTTTTACAACCTGTATGATTGTGTGACCCCCTCTGCCCGCTGTCCGTTCTAAGATCTCGGCAAATACTTTGGGAAGAAAAGTGGCCTCTTTGGAGACAACTTACTGAACTCACATGAACTGTCTCAGACTCATACAAGAGTCTTTTGCCATGTTGTGCTTGTGACATTGGCTTGTCCTTCATCTCCCGCGGCTTGGACTGCACCCTCATTTGTGTGTGGCTTCGGACAAAAGCGTCTGCCAAATCAATGCATCGGAAGGGTGGCTTTGCTAGCATTCACTCTTCAGACATACACCATAACAGAGCATTCATCTTGCTACATGAATGTGCACTGAGAAGGCTCACAGCATCAACAACAGAAGAATGCTGTTCTCTTGAAAGACGTGGAAAGAATCACCAGTCATCTTCCAGAGATGACTGACAGCATCAGTCGTTTCAACAAAACAGCACGTGTTTACTTTGAGGCAGAAGAGTGACAAAGTCCATGTCAGAGCCGGGTTTGCCACTGATCTTCAATTCTAGTGCACAAAGTACAACTTCGATTCAATTCAGTATTGTTTTGGTCAGGGATATTACAGATATGACAACAGTTTTGCCTGGAAATTAGTGATTCCGAAAGAAGTACTGCTGTGAATTATACAAAGGAGTCCTCAGAGCCGACACAAGTAGCATATTCATCCGAACAAATGGGTTATTGTTATTTTAGCATCTAATTATTGGAAATGCTGGAGTGAAAGAACAATAACAGATGAAGGCCTATAATGTAGGTCATTTTAAAATTCCCTTTTTTTTCTTAGTGTTCATTTGAGTAGAAACATACTCTAATTCCTCTAAAACCTGACGAGTCGCTCCTGTGCATAAACCGAAATCTACATCTTAACATAAATTTCAAATATAGATTTTTTTAGACAGTGTTAGAAGACGCTGATGAATACTGGCCTGGCGATTGGGGCATACGAGGACTAAAAACACTTGACATGGCTTGAACAAATAGCGTATTTTGTTATTTAATTTGGAGGACTTGTTGGAAATCCAATTGTGTATTCTCACACTTTCCTAACGCTATTCTCTTGAAGCTCCATGTATTGTTAGTCTACTTTGAACAACGCCTTAATTGTCCTGATGTAATAAAATCCGCCATCGTGGCTCTCACATCCTGTCTAAATCAACCACAAAGTATTTGAACTTGCCTTTACCCTGGTCTGTTGTTCCATAGAAAATTGTGACCCCCGCTGCCTACTTTGAATCTCTCCCCTTTGTTGTGTGTTGAGAAAGGTGATAGCCCAGATTTAGTGTTACACGGTCTGCCAGCCCATCAAGAAGCCTGATAAGCAGCTCAGCGGCACTCCTTCAAGCTGTGCGCTGCTCTCTGATGAAATCCCTGCTTCTTTAAAAAAATAAAAAATAAAAAAATTGCAGAAGCCTCTTTTACCCTGACATTTTTATGAAGCTACAGAACAGGTCACGACACTTTTTATCCCATAAATAGATAAATAAAGCTGCACTTTTTGTGTAAACATGAAAATTCCCAGGACCAAAATCTGGAGGGTTTTTTTTTTTTTTTTGCTTAAAACATCAGCAGGGTTCTCGTCAAAGAGCATCATTGCATTTGTCACGTCGAGGCTCCAACCTGCAAGGTTACCGCTTAAAGAGAGCATGGTTTCGTAAGTGCTAGGCAAAGCAGAGCCAACGTGAATGAGTAAATCAATCAGGTGTCACGAACATCATTGCATCATCATCATTTGCATCCAGCAGCCGTCAGCTGCAGAACGAGATTTGTTTAACAGGAAGGAGGCAATAATATGATGCACATGAGGCTCAGTTTTTATAAAAAAAAATCAACAACCTTCTTTTGTGATCGATTGTCAATGATGGAATTTCCATCTGAGAGGAATGTACTGTGAGTTTAGAATGAAAGAACAGCTACTAAGTGGACCTCATGGTGAGGCTACTATTTCTAAAAGGTCCAGAAGTTTAATCTGAATTTCTAATTCTCTGTGGACGAGACGTTCTTCGAGACACATGAAAATTCGACAATCCCCAATGTCAGAGATGTGGGCAAACTCCATAAGCTAATGCAAACCACAGAGTGTTGGCCCTGATTAGCCCAGTTGTGAAAGGTTTCACTGATAAAATGAAACCAGATCAGAGTCAGGTCAGCACTGGCTCCCATGTGCAACGATCTCAAAGTGCTAACTGTTCAAAGACACAATCCAGAGCTCTACCGAGAGCTCGTCGATGCCTGCTGGATGGATTGTGCTATTAGCAGGCAAACTATAAAATGGTGTCACTGCAAATGGTGCTCTAGAACAGATACCAAATGGGCCTTGTGATGAATTGATTGTCAGACATTAGATATGAACATTTGATCATATAATGTCCAACGGAGATGCTTCAACTTTAAAACCAAACTTTCATTTTCATGTAGTAATTTGTGGCTATAAAAATAGACACAGTTGCAGTGTATCTGGTCTTTTTCTGTTATTTCATGTGCACAATCCACTGTTGTACTCATAAGACTCCTTGTTATCCGCTGTTGTTGTTGTGTCCTCCTCAGAGACACGTTCTCTGTGCCCTTACTTGCCAGAGCAGAGGTGCAGCGCTGGATGCAACGCACCATCATTTTCTCACACATTTTGCTCAACATGAAAAGTGTCTTTCAGGATCCGTGCCCACACCGTGCGTTCAAAAGACGTTGGCTCTCTTTATGCAGCTGCTTGTGGACAAACTCTGAACCATCATTACCAGGCAGCATGTGTTTGTGCTTCTTCTTAGATATATTCCAAGACATATGATCATCTGCAGCATCATAACCGTCAGAGAAGTCTCTGATCTGGCTTGTTGGAGGCTCCTTAAGGAACAGCCATCATTTAGTGGAGTTGCTGTGACACAGACTCGCCGGCTGATGTGGGTTATTTCCACGAGGTAAATCCACATACCGATGTTTGCTGCTCTTTGCAAAGAGCTGCCCTGTTTACATAGCCCACATCAAGCATGTTTAATATTTTAGCACTGTTCTGTTGGGTGCTTCTGGGAAAGCATAGTAGAAAATCACCCAAAAGTAATTTTCTTCCCGTGCTTACCGTTTTTCCAACGAACAGAAATGTTAAGTGTGTTAACGCAGAGCGCCAAAGCGATCTGTAAGAACGACTTCAGTGTCCTAAATCGCACATTTTCTCTTCTCTCCTCCGGCAGAAAATAACGTGCACAATAAGTTTACAACAGCACAACTCAGCGGCCACTTTGCAACAATCTATAAACATGAGCTGAAAACTGAATATGCCTCTGATCTGATGTGATGATATGCAAAGCCTGAGACGCGAAATTCGCTCCCAGCAGGCGGCTACTGCGGGGACGTCAAATCTAAAAATGAAAACTGGTGACTATGCAGGGCGCTGCCAGATGTGATGTGGGTGTAAGATCGCAGCTGTAACATCTCCAAATTAGAATGAAAGATCACTGTATGCTGGTTTTCATGTACAATGAACAAGACTGATGTCACCAATGTGCTATGATGGGATTTATTGCTTTAACATGGAAAATGTTTTGTGTCGCTAATAAGCATGATCATATTGTCATATTAGGGACATAAGAGTTGAGGACCATTACACTCATAAGCTCATTTGGAAATCTAACCATTAAGCTTTAAAGGAGACCTATTATTATGCCTTTAGTGTTTGATACAGTAGGAACACAAACTGGAGCATGCTATGACACATTTACGTTGCTGCTGTTGTGAATAGCTTTGATGTGACATATTTGCACGGATGTATTATTCGTCATGTCCCTGGAGTGTGAACGTCTTAAGCCAAGAGGAGATAGTGGTCCTGTAGATGAGCAGTTCCCAACCCCAAAACCATAATCTACCCCCAAAACAACTGGTCTTGGAAAAAAAATGATATTCGACACCATTTCTATACAACATGGGAGGATGGACCCAACGTCGAGGACAATTTAGATTCTAGTAGCAGAAAACAGAAGAATGACTTTAGGAAACATTAAAGGTATTTTCACGTTTGTGTGTTAACTGTGTCAGAGAGAAGAGAAGGTGAATAAATTACACAAGTTATTCTGAATTAATCAAGTGAATGCAGACTTACACACAAAGCTGAGGGGAACTTCCACATACACTTGATGAGGATAACAAATATTTGTGGAAAGTGTCTAAATTTGCTCTGTAGTTTGAGATTGTTGCTTGTGTTGGATAGACATCACCATCTTCAGACCGAAGCACCAGCAGGACGGAACTTATATAAATCTTAATAAAGTGGTCAGCTAAAAAGAAGGGCGAACTGATTCGACCCCGGTGGTGATGTACCGGACTCTACTTGGCAGAGCAGGGAGGCGTGAGCATTAGGCTGGACTATGAAAATTTAATTCTGCTGAAATCCATAAGCTTTACCCTGCCGGACCCTCGCAGGGAAGTTAAGTAAAAGTCTACATTTCAGTGGCTGACAGCCTGACTGATGCTATCCGATTTGTCTTGATGCAACGAACCGCACCCACCCGGGACCAAAAGATTACGGGAAATGTTAAAAATCATTTGTCACAACTCTGGCTTCATGCTCGCGTGGACTCAGATTTCTCCTTCCATTTCCATGAGATAGCTGTGCATCGGGATGCAGCTCCTTCGATATCAACAACCTCATGAAAATAGCCATGCTTTCCACCAAACATTTACTCGCCATATGTGTGAATAATCCGTGGGACTGCTTGGGGTGATAGTTGGAGATATAGAGGCAATTACACAGTAATAGATTCAATCTCAGGCCAAGAGAAACATAATTGGAGAGGGAGCTCTCGCCTACGGGCCAGAGTATTGTATATTGTCACTGTGATTATAGACACTTGGCACTGCGTGGTGCTGTTAGCAATTTAAAATCAGCCCATGAATGCCTGACATTAAATAGAACGTGTTAGATCATAGCTTTGATTGCGCTGTAATGTTTGTGTCAATTTCAAAACAGCCCATTTGTTTTCCTGCCCGGTCAGTTGACTGTCATCAAAAGAAAATAGCAATCTACACGACGCCGTTGTGTTTGCAGCAAATGCAAATGTGATAGACGGAGTGGATCACCAAAAGAAAATGAGGTATTCAAAGGAAACGGCGGAGGGCTTTGGTACATTTCAAATTGGACATGCCAAACATCTAACTGAATGTGTTTTGTCCAGAGGCCCTTAACAAAAGATTCAGTTGTAAAATCATTGAAATTACAAACAAGTGGTGAAGAAAAAGACTAAGGAGACAGAGGTCTATATCAAGTGATCGTCCCTTCGAGAGAGATTTTAGAGAACAATGCAGCAAAATCAGGAGCAAGTAAAGTGGGATATATCCAGTGACAGCGAGGGAACAGGGTGTGTCAGGACTAACACCAGAGAGCAGACCGAGGTCAGAAGGTCACTGTAACACTAGAAGGGGGGGTGGTGTGTCGGGACATGGTGGAATAAGGAGGATAAATCCACAGGGAAGGGAGGACAAAATGGCACAATATGCTGTCGTCGTATGACACATGTCAAGTCAGTCACACTTGTTATTTTCTGTTATGTGAATTCTGACACCGGCAGTCTCGGGGTTTGTACCACTTGTCGATTCTTTCCTTGTTCATTTATTCATACTCCTTGCCTGTACCGGCCGTGTGGTGTAAACAGCGTGTCAGCAGCAGCACCCTCTGTCTTTATTGGGTCTGCTCAGCCACAGTGCTGCTGTGCATTCAGAAGCATTTCGGTGGAGCACTATGTGCCACTTACATTGTTAAGAAGGGAAAACAAACTGACTTGGAGTCTAAGTCTAAGTTGCATTCATGCATATTAAGCGTGAGCCACCAACATGGGCGGCTGCACTCATTTAAACTGAAGCACTGTGTCCTGGGAGGAGGACAAATCGCAAATGTGATGTGCAAAGTGGACTGGGAGTCAGAAAGCCCACAGTTTGGCGAGCTTGTAACAGTAATTAACAGCCCGTCTTCATCAGTAAAAACTCAAATAGGATGACTGTGAAAGGAGCTTATAACACCCAATATTTCCAATTCTTGTTCAGTGGCAACCTCTAGTGGTACTAGTATGTATTACAGCAGGAAAGGAGGAAGTCAGGCAAAGAAGTATAAAGAGCAAAAAAGGCGCTAAAAAAAGCAGACATTGTCATGCCACTAATAATCCCTTTACTTAACTGGAAAACTGCATGTGCACAATAATGGCAAATATGTCAAAGCTGTAGAAGAAAGATGGTCTATAAACCAGTTTGGATGTGTACACTGGAAAGTTTAAATGATAATCGCAGTTTGCCTTCACTTGTTTCTCGACAAACCTGAGGGTTTCATTACGACTTACACAATTCTCTGACCGCTCGTGCTTGATGCCCCTTTACATCGATTATGAGTTATGCAGCCATGCATCAAGATCTCAACAATTACTCTGGAGAGCACAATGAGCCGATAGCCAGAGCTGTGCAGATGGGGGTGGTTCCAGATGGGTTACAGTCTAAAAGGATTTTGTTGCCACCCTAATACCAGAAGGTTGATGCCCTGTTAGTCTTTTTTTTTTACAAATTGGTCTGGAGGTAGTCGAGTCTGGATATTTCAAACCAGAGTGGTTTATAATTGCGACAGGGTGAGTGCAAATGTTTGTATAATCAGTTCAAATAACTGTGTAACATTCAGGCATTTCAGTAGCTCAGGGATTCTTTTTAAAGAGCTACATCTAAAGAGTTGTGGTTGTAAGTTCAAGGCCTGTTTTACCTCTGAGCACACCGAGCATGTCTGATACATGTGGTCAGGGATGTGCTTTTTCTGCACCTGTGACCACACACAGCGCTGATGACACAGAGTCTTGAAGTGTGCATCACTGTAGCAACGTACAACAGCGTTCAAGTTACAAGTCCACTAGGAGTGTACTCTTGCATCTATTCACAGAAGTGCCTTGCCAGATGCAACAGAAGCAGAGACCGAGTTCTGCTGACCTTGTGTTGTTTTACCGGAGGTACAAGATTCACTTATTTATCATTCTACAATGCAGGGTTGTACAAAGAAACAGAGTTGTAGTCCCTTTGTGCCACTCACAAAAAGCTTATATATATGGATGAATAAATAATAAGCAAATGGAATATTATTTACGGTGGACTGTTGAGGATGCCCTGTAAGTTTGGTGGTGTGGCAGCTGATATGAGCGGTGTCACTTGCCAGATGGCAGCAGGGTGAACACACTGTGGCTCTGGTGGGTGTCGTCTTTTACTATCTCCATGTGCTCTGCGTAGGCATCACACTTTAACCTCCCGCTGTGGAGCCTTCCTGTCCTGAGCCGTGCACGATCTGTGCCAGTTCGTGATGTTTCCAGTGAGGATGCTTCAGTAAAAGTAAATAAGAACTTGGCAAGGGGAATTTTGTCTTCAAAAGTTTCCTCGTGACAAAAAATCTTCACCTGCTCCACTGATGCAGACAGGGGTGCGTGTCTTTGAGTCCTTTTTTTATAAAAATCAACAATCAGCTCCTTCATTTCGTTGACAGTGAGCAGAAGATTGTTCTGTGTACACCATGCTGCAAGATTGTTGATTTCCCTTCACAGCAGAGCTCTCTCCGTGTCTGGGAGTGCACTCATGGGTGTAGCGCCTGGACGGGAGGGGGCTGAGCACACGTCCCTGGGGGGCTCCGGTGTCTGTTTGTGAGAGAGTCCTACATCCGGTTGCATGGGGAGTTACTCAAGCCCAGAAGATTGCCAATCAATTTCATGGCAGAGCTGGAGCTGTTGTTACTGAATGCAAACTACGAACAATAGTAGCACTACGTCCAGCTGCTCTCAACTCCTAGTGTTTAGCCCATACATTGTCCTTCTTCCTGCCAAAAAAACAAAGATCTCGCCCTTTTAAAAACACACACTGAGACAACAAGGTGTAAACACTGGAACTATTCTTTGTGCACAAAGAAATCAGAGTAAATCACACACTGTCATGCTCTGATTTTTGCAGCAATGAAAAGAGCCGGCAGGCCACACAGTGTGCAACATCACACATTGTGAGAAAGCAGCAGTGTGACAATCAGTGAGCAGTGTGCAGGCAACATTGCCACAGGACCAGTATATACACAGCTGCAGGACACTTGTTTCCCAGAATTCACGGCGGCATGCAGCACAAAGGAGAGAGACTTGACTGACTGCAGAGGAGGAGAAAGTGAACAGATGGATGTGCGTTGTCCTTGGGTTTGAGGGTTTGTCTTTCCTCACGGCTATGCAGCATATTCAGTACATGTACAGTACACACACACACGCACACACACAGACACCGACACACAAATTTAGAGCATGAATGGGCATGATTAACCCAAATTACGATGGTAATTTTTTTTGGGGGGGAAGTGATTGTCCAGCAGCAGGACAGCTGGTCAACATCAGAATTACCCGCTGAGAATCTCAATGTATTAATAATGCTAAACATGTGTTCAGGTGAGCTGTTACATTAAGGGCGCTTTGTTGAACGCCGCTGAAGCGAGCAGCGGTACAATGCGCATAATAAAACACAAACAAAACACACATTAATCACTATTCAGGTCAATCTGTCTTTTGTTCATGTTTGCAGGTCTCCAGATCGCTCAGAAACCAGTGTGTGTGTGTGCGTGGGTGGTTTGAAGCGGGAGGGTGCGGGCGCACTTCATGTAGTTGACTTGATTGGTATTTGCAGAGCGCCAGAATACCGTGGTGTGAAAAAACATTCCCTTGTGAGAAAATTACAGCATTATGGCTGACTCAAAGTGGTAAATACATTAAATTTTTGATACTTACTGTTCATATAATATTTATGCAGCTTTGAGTTACATTAACACTACATTAGCAACAGAAAATGAGGCCAACACTGCAATAAACACCTACTAAACAAAGTTAAGAAAGTTAATGTTTGGTCTTGAAATCAAATATTACTTTTAGCTTTTGTTGGCACCACATTAACACAAGATAATGCAGAAAGCATGGGGGAGCAGTGGTTTGCACAGTTACCCTGGGTTACCATAACTTCTGTGTGGAGTTTGTACATTCACCCTGTGCTTATTTTGAGTTTCCTATATGTGCTCTTGTTTCTCCTATAATTACTGTGCCGTGTCACGTTTTCGTGTCACGAACTCGCCAGAAAAACAGGGAACAGTAAAAAGTAGAAGATCATAAACCTCATCAAACCACTTCCAGAAGACATTAAACTTAGACACGTCGTTGTTCCCAGAGCTGATGATGGAAGTTGCTAACGATTGAGACCTCTTGATTCTTTATCGTCCATGTTGAGAGGTTTGCATGCGCAGGCAGCTGGCAAGGCCTGGGTAGTGACACTGACAGTGCAACAGTGTTTACTTCAACAGAGATGGATGGAAAAGTATCGACAAACCAGCCTTCATCGCGCTTAACACGTGGGAGAAATTAGCGTGTCCATACCAGGTGTTGTGTTTTCATCACAGCCAAAAAACACCCATGAATACCGCAAAGTCCTGGACGTAAATGCTGGTTGTACAGATTCACATTTAGAGGGGTTTTTCGTTCCATGTCAAAGGGGTTTACGTTTCATTGGTAGAAATCCAGCAGTTGTTCACGTAATTAAGATAGAAATGCTTTTACCTTGCCGATTACAGTTCATATGGAGGACAAATCAGCTATATTTAAATACTGACTTTTTCTTGGCATTGCACTTACATTCACTACACCACCAGAGACTAGATTGTAGTTTTGGGATATTTGATTTTAACAATATCGTTTTGAAAACTGTACTCTCCATGTCAACATACGAAATGCTCCTGCAAACCTGTGCTTACAATTAGACAGTAGAACACGGTTCCATACTAAACAGCGTTTTAAGATGAACATGTAGTGAAGCTATTTCCATGCCGCCCAGAGGGGTCATCGGTCTGTCTGTCTAGATGGAGATAAATGCCCAGCGTTGCCCAGAGGAAAGCGGGCTGCTGACTGATAAAGGCTGTGTTTGGGATGAAGCTCAGCTGTTAATGTTTACTTTAATTGTCCTGTAATCACCAGGTTTCCGGGGGTCTCCTGCCGAGCTGCACCTGGACCCAGTTCCAGACCGATTATTCCAGCGGTGGAGGAGACTCCACAGTCTGATCAAAACGCAACAGGAAATCAGTGGGGGAAACACAGGACAGATGACATTATTAATACAATGACAAATTCCATGTTTACAGAGTAAATTGCAGATTTACAGACTGCTTGTCTGAGAGAGAGGAAAATAACAGCAGAGATTAATGGAAAACAGAGCGATAAAAAGTATAAATGTGTTTTTGTGTGTGCCAGCAAACAGAAAACGAAAGCCATAATAAAATGAATTGACTGCATAATTGGAGGTGCTACATGTAGCAATTTCGCATCAATAAATCACTACAAGAATAATTTGAGGTGTCATTTTAATTACAGTAAACAAACAGGTCCATCATGAGGAGAATTAGCATCCCGCACCAGCCTCGGCTTTACCGCACGTGCACTAGACATCTGACAGAAAACGTGGATGATTAAGGAGCAAAGAAATAGTAGGAGGGTGCTGTTCACAGTCTAGACACTGTTTCTCATTTTGATCAAATAATTCATATCTCAGTAAAGCCAGAGTGAGCGTATGCTGTCTTGAAATGGAATTTGTGAAAAGTACATCTGTGACATGTTTGTGACCTGAGGATGTGAACGTGGTTTTAATGGTTTAAGACATTATTTTTTTGTTATTCAAAAAAAAAAAGCGAATGATTTTATGTTGTGCAAGAACAGCATTTATTAATGAATGAAACTTTTAGCTATGCTTGCAGTGTGGTATCTGTAAAGTGAATTTCAATTTGAAAATGGATATTTTCCAGACGTTAATCGGTTTGACTGTAGTTCATCTGACAGTTAGTCAGATATTTTAAGTTCTGGTCAAAGCAGAAGACCAATCACACAGGACCAACCTATCACAACAAACGCTGGTATCTTTGGAGCCAAGAACGCAAATGTGAAGCATTCAATGAATCTGGAATAACGGCTGAATCAGTTCTATATCAATTCAGTTTCTCACAGAGGCAATGGATGGGAAACTGTTACAGATTTTTAGCTTCACAAGGTTGTTGAGAGAGCTATTTATACGGTTCTTTTCCAATCAAAGCGCTTTCCAACATTGTCACATTCACCCATTTTACACACATTCATACACTGATGGCAGGAGCCTCTGCCTTGCAAGTTGCCAACCTGCTGATCAAGCGATACACCGCTTCCTAATGAAAGCATCCCACAATATTTCTATGCGCCATTCCTACAACTACTTACACACCAATGGAACAGTCACAGGGGCAATTTTGAGGTTCAGTATATGGCCCAAGGATGGCACCACTAACCCTCTGATGAGTGGGAGACCCGCGCTTTCTCATGAATGCCCCGAATTCTAGAAATAGTTAGTTAGAGAGAGAAGAAAATGGAGGGGAGATCAGGACAGTGAGTTATATTACACAGTCCATGATAAATAACAACAGGGAGGATAGAGAAATTGAAAAACCAACAGAGAGCAGGTGTTTATAGATTAAAAAATAATAAAACTGGAGTGGTAGAAGAGATGGGAAGTGCAAATAGACCAAGTACTATGAGCCCACAGCGAGTAAGCAGACAGACGGGAAAATGAAGCTCACAGAAAATCTTTAATTAATCATATGATCAATGAAACCCACAGAGACACGTAGCAACTCGTTTCCACCACTGATTGGTTTCAGCTGGTCAGTCAGCACTCAGGTACATACAGGAACAGAGTGAGGTAAACTTCAGCTGAGCTTTGGGTCTGAACTGCATGAGCTGGATTATAAAACAATACTCTAACAGGTTTGGGTTTTCGATTAAAAAATGTTTAAGTCTTTGGCAATAGTGACTCCAATATCGCTCTGCTGATTGGTTAGATGGTTGACAGTTCTGAACGCAAATATTGCCGTAGTTGGATATTTGTTCAATGTAAATGTGGACTATCAATAAAGGCAAATACCATACCACGTCTGGCCAAACTACTCAGGATAACAGACATGCATGAAACACACCAAACATTGGGGAAATGTATTCAAACTGATGCCTTCAATTAAACTGCAAGACGCGCTGCAAAGCTATGCGGGACATCTCCTCTAAGAAAACAGAGAAATGTCTGGTTAAGTCCCTCATGATTAGTTATCCCTCAATCCTCTACCGAAGCTTCAAATATTTGCTGTTTATTGCTACTGAAGCTCCGGAGCCCAAAAATTGGCATTTCGAACGGCCGTAAAGATCAACTGAGTTGCCATTTTGTCGATTTTTATCAGTGCCAGTCAGTGACATCTTTGATCTAAACACAGTTGCAGTTGTTGCTCTATTGGAAGGTGTTTTATAACTAAATGCGTATTTACTTCGTTTTAGAATGAAACTGGATGTCTTTCCATGTCTAACCAGGTTGTATAGTCGTGACATCACAATCTGACAGAGATCCCGATGGCTTTCAGGACTTTGAGCATTTCTCTGTGGATTGAGTGTTTTGATGCTTTTGCAGTATCTATACAGAACCTAGACCTGCTAGAGCTGTCATATTTGCAAGGAAACATTAAGCACGCTGCCTCAAATTCCTGCCGCCTACAGAAGTGCTTGTAGCTCACTGAAAGAATATCTGTAGACTCTCAGTCATGTTTCTTGTCAACCATTTTCTGACCTTGTAATTAATGCTTAAACAACATAACAATCCACAAATTAAGAAATTAATAGATGTTGCCCTCCGTGTGACAGCTGGGCAATGATGAGATCAGAAGGCAGACAGATCCCCTCCGGCACAAATCAGAATTATGAGACAATCCAACAATGTCCCCACCCTGTCAGTTTATAAAATGACTTAAGGTGCGATGGGGAAAAAAGGTTAGTTGTGTGTGTGTGTCAGTTTTATGCATAAAGGAGTACAGTGAAAGGTTGTTAATACCCAGACTCTCGGAATTGCCTCTGATGTGATGGATGAGGTTGTCAGCTCCAAAATTTATGGCTGGAAATATAAGTGTCTGAGAAGTGTGCGTGTGGCGTGGGAGTGGCCGTTTATCTGCAACAGTTCAACATCTCTGACAGGTTACATTTTTCCCCCACAGTCCTCGGCTTCATCGCCACGTTCAGACCGTCACATGATTCCAGAGCTGTTACAAAACGTCCTCAAAGAGACGTCGGGAAATCTGAACCTAATTGCCTCTGATGGTGCCACTCTGACGGCGTCTGTCCTGCTAAAACTGAAGCAGCAGAGTGATCCGTGACATCTGGGAGCCTGTAGAAGGTTCAGGTAATTGTGCTGCACTCAGTGGTACACCCAGCCACTCAATGGAGTCCTTCAGAGGGGGCCAAGGGGATGAGGGAAGAAGTAGGGTGACTTTGGCGGCACCAAAGAAGGAGGAAAGAGGGAGTTGTGGTATTGCTAATGAGAAGAAAGGGCTTTAGCAAAGAGCTAGAATTGGTGGTAATTGATACGGTCTGTCAGAAAGATAAAGGAAGAGCGATAGTGTGAGGACGACATGAGAATCAAAGTGAAGCCCTGAATACAGCGTTGAACACTAATCATATTATGATGCACAGGAACACTGACTTCATTTTGATAATGATACTGCAGGAGAATATGTTCATCACATGTCTTGTACAGGCCTTCTGCACAGCATGTGGGCTCCCCTCTGCAGTCGTTTATGTCACTCAGATGATATAATTAGGTTTCACCCCATATTTTCGAGCGTGAACCGAAGACATTGACTCTGAAAGGTCCTTTGGATCAGGCCATGAGGTATAGAGAGGAAAGTGAAGGTGCACAGCAGGAGGGAAAGTATAGATGAGGAAGGAAGGCTGTTTTTATAAGAAAGAAACAGTAACAGGGCGCCAAAGCAGAGGAAACCTACACAGCACCTCATTTTTAAAACCTACTCTTCCATCCACTTGTGACCAATGAGAATTTTCCGCTGTCACAAGAACGGATTTTGACATTTACCTGCATGATACAAACAGAAAATGCTGCATCAGACACTCTTACTTGATAGCTTGGATCTAAGCAGACAAACAGGTCATCTGTAAACTCAGCAACATTCAGGCTTGAGCTGAGAAAAAAGTCAACTGAAAACAAGGTTCAAGGTTTATTTCATCAGTCATAGTACAACACTGGGTTGTGTCTTTTACGGTAAAGTGTTGCGGATGTGTTGTTACTTCTGACAGCAGCATAACAACAAAGCCAACAATGGTTTTTGCAAAAAAATGCTGATGAATACCAACGATACCAAAGATTTAGAATCATTAGAGATACTGTAGCTGATCCTGCTGAGGCAATTCACAAAGTCTGACGGGCACTTTTTTCAGTGTAATACTTGGGAAACAATTGCTAGCCCAAAGGCTCAAGTAATCTGGTGTGTGGTTCACAAATGAGGGCTTTTTACAGGTCAGTCAAAGTTCCAGTCCTCACCTATGTTCACAGGCTGTGGGTAATGAGCGAATAAATGAGATCCTGGATAGAAAGGGACTTAAATGAATTTCCTTCACAGGATGTCCGGCCTTCGGGACACTGTTAGAAGCTCGGAAATCTAGAGGGAGTTCAGAATAGAGCAGCTGCTCTTTCACACGGAAAGAAGCTTGCGGGGGTGATCCGGCCTCCGATCAGGATGTTTCCTGAAGGAATTCCAGGCATGTGTTCGACTGGGAGGAGACCCCAGGACACACACAGAACACTTGGGAGGGATTACATGTTCTATCTGGCCCGGGGTTGTTTTGGGATCCCCCAGGAAGAGCTGCAGAGAGTGGCTGGGGAAAAGAGCAACATTGCCTAACCTGCTAAACCCACAACCCAGAGACATGAGAAGATGGAGCGTTATTTTATTAGCGGCATATCTATCAAAGGTGTTGCACATTTTCCTTGCCTTTATGTGAACAAACTACATTTGTTTTTCTCACCAGGGTCATTTGATTTGGTTCTACTCAATATCTTGGCAGTCTAAGATGACAACATGGACTCTAAGGTTCTTTGGAAGAGGCCAAAAGGTATGAAGATGAAGGGAGGCGATGTGTCAAGCAGGGATATAACTCCATCTCCTCCTGAGGGATGTATGGATTTTGCCCCATGTATCTTAACACATCTCATAGCACTGATGTTTTCAGGGCTTCTTTTGCCTCTTCGGCTGAATCAAACAACATCTTCATGACCTTGTCATACACTTCCAAAAGTGCCAGAATACAAGGAACGAGTCAGTCCCTTTCATTTTATGCTAAGAATGGATCTCCGTGTACTCCTGCTGCTCCTCCAGCACCCTTGGGGCTGTATTTGGCAAAGATCTGCAGCTGACTGACGTTTTACTTATGTTGCATCCTCCAGGACAATTGATGTAGTGTAGAGGCCTAAAAAACATGATCTGTAGGTGTTGTTACAAATGATCCGATGTGCCCTATAAGTCTCTGGAGATGTGCTGTGGTATTTTTTGAGTTCTGGGATCCAGTTATGTAGTGACTTTTGGAGGTAGCCGGTCAGATTGCAGTCCACAGTGCATGTTGTCGTGCACTGTTTCTCCTGGATCTGTCCACAAAGACTTTGAGCTTCTTCCGTAACTTTAGCGAGACAAGGGCTATTATCGTTCTCGTTCTTGCATAAGCTAGACTGTATATTGTCTGTTTTGTTGAATACTCCTTTAATGACTGCTGATTGTTGCCATTCTCTGCCATATATATCTTAATAGGGTTGACAGCTTATGCCTACAAATCTTTTTAAGACATCTTGCAGAGATTCCATCTTCATTCTCATGGATTGCTTGATTAGAATGGCTCCATCTCCTCAGGTGCATTGTTAGCTCTGCGCCGTCTGCCAGCGTCTTGTTTCCTTGTTGCAATATGTTCAATCTTCCTCTGGACCATCTACGAGCCCTTCTGAATGCCGAAAAGGAGAGTTTGTCTCCGTGCTTTGCCGCCATGTTAACTCTTGCCCCATCTGAAGTCCCATCGGGATGCAAATAAAGACTAATAAAGAAGCTCATGTTTCTACTGAAAGAGCGGGCAGAGAATATGTTTAGACAGCATGTTGACACAAAAACGACACCACAATTGAACAATTGCTCAATATTGATCTTGCTGACATGCTGAATAATGGTATGCCCTCTTCTTTGCACTGTATGTGAGGACATATGGCATTTGCTTTATATAATTGCTCTCGACTGAATCTCGCAAGGCCGCACCCAGGAGAGTGACTCCTCAGGGTCCTTGAGAGAGAACCAGGAGGTTCTGAGTGAGGCAGTATGTCGAACTGCTTGGAGGGAGGGAAAACATGGAGGGAGGGAAGGGTTATTTCTGCTAGGAAAGAGCTTTAGCAAAAGAGCTGCAAGCATATAATTCCCTTTGCCAGACAGAAGGAAGAAAGGGGAGAAAAGGCAGAAGTTACGTGATCATTTGACACATAAAATTGTTGACCTTGAAGAGAGATATATCATTAATATGCTTTTTCTAATGTTCCTTTGCACTGCATGTGAGGCCCCTCGGCATTTGTTGGTGTCGCAAGCTTCATCTAATTAAGTTCCACTCGATATATCCTGCAAGTGACGGACTCCTCTGGGTCCTTTGGAGGAGGCCAAGTGGGATAACGTGGGGGAAGAGGGTACTTGCTTCCGAAAAGGAAAGGCCCTTTAGTTAGAGGCTGGGAAGCATATAATTGCCTCGGTCAGACAGAAAGGAGGAGAAAGAAACAGAAAAAAAGACAGGTAGGAAAGTAAAGGAGGAGGGGAGGTAAAGAGAGAAAGAAGAGGAGGTAAAGGAAGAAATGAGAGGAGGAGAGATCTGGTGTATTTATTGAGCTTGGAGGATAAAGTGATTCTGACCACGAGAGAAAATACCAGAGGAAGATAGAGATACAGGTGGGGAGAAGATGGAGAAAGGGAAGAAAGACAATAGGAGCCAGACGAAAACCGGCGAGCCAGTTCCATTACCAAGGCCCTCTCTAACGGGAGGAGAGGCCAGGCTGGAACAAATGGACTGTAATTGCACACAATCTGTCTTCAGAGCTCAATCACTTTACCCTGCGGGGACCATTGGTGAAACACTTCTCTCACACTAATCTAATAACCTTCTCCCTCACCTTCCTCCCCACGGAGACGTTACCTTTCACCTTCAACACGGACGTTACCCCGACAGAGGAGTGAGACATTAATGCGATTGCTGCTCGTCATTAACCGGACACATAATGAACCTCGAATATATTTGCATTTCATATCAATCACATGGCGTGTTGTAACTGCAAAGTGGAGCTGTTTGCTGACTCTTGAATTCCCCTCCTCCTCGCTATCGTGTGAGACAGACGTTTTAAGTAATCATGTTGCTCCAATTGTTTGTTTTGTTTCATCATTAACCCGCTGAATAATGAACATTGCATGAATTTACATATCATTTATCAATCAAACCCACTTGTTTCTACACTGGGAGATGAGTTGAAATCACCTACTACAGCGTATTTTTCCCACAAACATTCATTTTTGTCTTTCAGGTTTCCAGTGTTTACTTGTGTTTCTTTATTATAAGTGTTTTTGCCTTCTTCATTTATAAATGCTTCATTGTCTGCAGGGCACGTTGTGAGTCTTTAAGTTTGATGTCAGTTTCATTATTATTGTGTGGCTGCAGATAAAAATTTCTGGAGAGCGAGATAACACCCTGTTCGGAAATAATGACACTTCAGCGATTGCTTATGTGAAATGGAAACTCATTATGGCAAAACTTATTTCAAGTTACAAGCCTTTCAAGAGTTCTTCATCGTCGAATGATGACATTTTTGAGGGCAGCAATAAATTCTGGTCTTATACGTTGATGAATTTTAAGTAAGGAGCTTAAAGATATCAGAAATCTTTTTTTATAAAACGTCATCTTTGAATTTGGAATACCATAACATAGCAACCAGAATTTCATTTGTGTCTTTTTAATAGAAGTTTTCTTTCTTAAAAGTGTGTCTTTTTAGGGAAGCAAGTATTTCACTAATAAATTCACTGCATCTCATTTTTGCTGTTAGTTCTTCATATATTCATGAATTAGGTTTGCAGCGCAGTCTACTCTGTCTCAACATGGTTATTAGCATTTTACTGAATCCTAAAAAATGTCTTATTAAGACTTGTGTTTGGCAGTTTGTCAAATATGTTGAGATTTTATCTGAAAGATAACAAAACAACATGCATCAGTATTAAGAGCCTGTGTGAACATATTGCCAAAATATGAAGAAACAACATATATTGCTGTTACCTGCTGCACCATTTTGCAAAACTGTAATGACATTATCTTTTTTAATTCAATTTAATTGAAAATATTTAAACAGCTTCATGTTATTTATTGAGGGCAATACTACATTTTTGTTTGTGTTGAACTTGGCTGCTTGCTGTGCATCACTGTCCCTCAAGTGCATGCTGGGCGACGGCTGATATGTGTGTGTATATCCCTCTGTCCCTCTCTGACCGTCTCTGAGCATCCATGCAAATTTAATTTGCATCTGCCTGTCTGAGCCTGTGTGTGTGTGTGTGTGTGTGTGTGTGTGTGTGTGTGTTTGTGCATGCATGCTGGTATGACGGACACGTGTATTTATACGTCAGCTTGTGAGTCCGTGTCCGTGTCTGTGCGTCTGTCTGTCTTCCCATTCATTTCATTTCCCATCGTCTATCAGGGGAAAAGGTCTGAGGAGCGTCTCCTTGCACGGAGCCAAGGGATACCGGGGATATTAGAAGCAATGAACCAGCGAGGGCCAGTCATGCGTGCTGACTACAGAGACAAACATACATAGCGCTCCAATAACAATGTTAGTTCCTCCGATCGAGTGAAAATCCCTTGATGTTGTTTTCTTTGAGGGGCCGAACAGAGCTGTCTCTCTGGTTAAGGACCAAACCGACGTCCCTTTGTGTCAAATATGCACAGATTTAGTGCTTGCATCCGGAGATTGTGTGGTTATATTCCATGCAGATGGAAAATATTTGGACACTGCGCACATTGGATTTGAAATGACAGAGCACCTTTGAGATTTAACTTCTGACTTCAACTTTATTTTTCACATCCACAGGCAGTGCCAGAGGTTTTCTCTTATTGCTTGAGGTATTTTGGGTTTTCATTATTCGTGTGGGGTTACAGAAATTATAGTAAATACACTATTATTATATAGAGATGCACCATTCCAACTTTCTTTTTATTGGTGTTGGTGTTGATGGTCGTGCTGATAGTGCTGTTGGTGGTGATGGTGGTGGTAGTGGTAATTCAAGTGTTGTTGGTGGTGGCATTGGTGATATTGTTAGTGGTGTTATTGGGGTTGGTGGTATTCATGATGGTGTTGTTGGTGCTGGTATTAGTGGCATAGTTCTCAGGGATGGTGGTGTCGATAGTGATGGTAGTTTTGTTGGCATTGGTGATGTTGTTGGTGGTAATGATGTTGTTTTTGTTGTTTTGTTGTTGTCATTGGTAATGTTGGTGATGTTGTTGTTGTTGGTGTTATTGGTGGCAGTAGTTTGGTTGGTGGTATTTGTGTTGTTGGTGGTGTTGATGGTGATGGTATTGCTGGTGGTAGTGGTATTAGTGGTGGTGGTGGTACTCACAATGTTGTCATTGGTAATGTTGGTGGTGATGTTGTTGGTTGGTGGTGCTTTTGGTATTGCTGTTGGTGGTGTTGGTGGTGTCGATAGTGATGGTAGTTTTTCTGGCACTGGCGACGTTGTTGGTGGTCACAGTGCTGTTTTTGTTGTTGTCGTTGGTGGTGGTCGTGCTGTTATTGGTAATGTCGGTGGTGATGTTGTTGGTTGGTGGTGCTTTTGGTATTGCTGTTGGTGGCGGTGGTGGTGTCGATAGTGATGGGAGTTTTGTTGGCATTGGCGATGTTGTTGGTGGTAACGGTGCTGTTTTTGTTGTTGTCGTTGGTGGTGGTGGTCGTGCTGTTATTGGTAATGTCGGTGGTGATATTGTTAGTATTGGTGAGACAATTTCACAGTACGCAGTGGAAAATTAAAAATCGATCAATCAGACTATGGATCAGTGACATCAGCCTAATATCTGATAAGTTAGTTACATCAGTATCAGCACCTGATATGGATATTAGATCAAAATGGTCCATACTCTCATATCATAGCAAAAAGTTGTATCATATAACCACTACAAATGATGATTTATTTAAAATAACACACTAACGGTCAGTTTTATAACACACACACACACACACACACACACACACAATATGTGCAGTACACAGTATATACACCTTCACAAACAAGCAAAATGGACGGTGACTGCATGAGTTTGTCTACAAAATGCTGCAACAATTAGTGACAGAATTTTCCAGGCAGGAGTTCTGTTCACATCAGCTCTGAATAAAGCTCCTTTGCCGGTTGTGGCAGACTTGCGGGGGGTACTTTGGGCACCGGCTTCTTCGTCTGGCTGCCAGCCGGCTAACATCAGTAACATTTCCAGGAGCGAACGAAGCACTGTAGCAACTCACAGGTGGTCTCCTCAGGCTGTTTCTAACTCTGTCCTCAGATGCCTCTGCTTTCTCTCTTCTGTTCAGTTTCTGTTAACTCTTGACGTTTGATGCTGAAAAAAAAATATTTTTCTCATGTACTAAGGCAAGCTCAATGAAAGATCACTTCAACAAATTCATCTCGTGTTAACACCAGCAACGTGAAACTGCCCAGATGATAGAAGTGCATCAGAGGCTGCTACGGCAACCGGGGACACTATCTGACTGCATCAAGCAAAAAATGGAAATCAGACAGGACTTTGTGCTTAATGGCAGGTTATTTTTGGGTGGAGCTGCGTCGGAGCTGAGATACAGCCGTATCCAGCCTCCCACTACCCTCAGGTGATGGCAGAAGTCTTCTTTTGCTGAGACTTGTTAACATAATTGGTTTTGAACTAAGACTGGCGCTTAGCCTGTATGAAAGATGAATCCCATGTTTTTTCACATTTACAAGCTGTAACTGCATTTTAGTTGCAGTGCTTTGGTTACACAACATTTAGCATAACTGTAGACGCTCCTATCATGCAATCACTCAAATGTTGTAATGATTCATAAACATAAACCATAAATATAAACTGCTCCTACAGGCACAGAGTGAATAGAATACTTGAAGTTTGAAATTTAACTCAATATATATCTTTTCATTTTGAATTAGTAGTGGCTGGTCAAAAATAAAGGGATCAGACAAGAATACTGAATTACACCAGTGGATATTTTTAAGAACCCCAGAGATTATTCCCAGCCTATTTTATGGCGACAGAAGCAGGTTTTTTTTAAAGAGCTGCGGACATTTCCAGCTTTTTTTGTACCGACTAAAATTCAGCTGTTTTTCGCAGGAAGTCCGTCCAGCTCCACCTCAGATCCTGTCGGCATCCGAAACAGGTATTTAAAGCCAAAGCAGAATGTTCTTCTAACCCTAACAAGTGTTTTTCGTGCCTGAACGTAAGCAGAACATAAATAAGCACAGCGTGGTGACAGGGGAGAAACAGAAAATTCAACTGAATCAAAAAGCAAAGTTGCAACATAAAGAACCATTTATTTGTTGTTTTTGGTTCTGCAGAAAACTTTTTGCCTTCACTGTGGTCTTCAGGGTATGAAGTTGGATTTAGTCCGTGACTGATACCAAAAAAGAACAAAATAATATATATATATATATAAAAAGAATGGGTTCTACAGTGTAAATAAACAGTTTTTTGTTTTGTGGATAGCTCACTCTCGAGACTCGTCTTTTTCTTTGTCCGACACTAACGATGGCTCTCTTAAAACCACAGTGCTGTGTGATGTGTTGCTGCTCCACTTTCATTGTTTTCATCATGTTAAGGACTGGAGCTGCAGCTGAGCCTCATAGCGGCATATGTAAATTTCTACAGCGCTTATTAATGTTTTACTATTTTCCGCTGTGCTATAGGATCCTTTTCAGCAATATTCATGAGGATAACCTCCCCAAACGCCACCGAAAACACGAACACCCACGCTACATATACAAAACAGCTGTGACTCTTGTTGCATCTGTGATTATGCGCTCATTATTGGGAGAGCGGATTCTCTCTCCATCCCCGCGTAGTTTTTCCCATCGATTCGGAGAAAAATTTCAATTCCCTTTTCCTCCCTGAAGGTGGGTGTGCGGATGAATCACAGTCGCAGCGCACGTCTCTGATGGAATGCTGATTAGAAGACACTAATCTGCAATAAGGAATATTCATGCGTCTGTGTAAGTGATCGGAGGAGCGAAGCAGAGCTGCTGTTGTAGGTACAAATTAATAGCGAGGCAGCCATTGTCTCTGCTGCCACTGGTAGAAATGTGCTCATTAGGATTCAGCGAGTTTCCGAGTACAGATGCCTGGGCACGCTGTGTGGAGATTGAAGACTCCTGACTGTCAAATTAAGTCCTGCTAAGTACTGTTTGGGTTATTGCTTTGCAGGCGTACAAGTATTTTTAAATAGTCGTGAATTTCTGCAGCGGGCAGAATGATTTTCAGCTCTCAGCAATGCACACTGGGACGTATTTTTGTGCCACTGAGGCGTAGCTTTTCTGATGGATAAATTTGGGGTATTGTAAGTGTTTCAGGAAATGATTATTCATCCAGCAGAAACACGCTGCGGCACACACACATTGTGCTCGATGTAGATTGAAGTTCGATATGTTTACAGTCGAGTAATCTTCGAGCAGGAAACACAGCTAATGAGCTGGAAAAAAGGAAAAAAAAATCAAAGAGAGATGTTAAAAAACCAACAGAAGAAAGGGGAAGAAAGAAAGAGAAGCTTAAGGATAAAGTTGAAGAGAGACAGAGAGGAAGATGAAGAGGAAGAGGGCAGATGATGTCGCCCTCCAGGCAGTGATAGTCTTAAAGTTCACCCGTAGTTCTGCTCCCATCTGTCCCGGCCCGGCCTCTCTCCTCTTATGTCTACCAGTCATGTAGTGCACACAGCCAAGTGGAGCTTAACAAACCTTTTCCATTACGGTAATGACCTTCATGACTGAACACCTCGGGAGCCAGAGTCGGTACAGGACTGATTCCACAGCACGGCCATTAACTCGCTCCCCATGGGTCCGCTGAGATCAGATCAGCGAGAGAAGAGGCTGTAGCGGCGACATAAGCCCACCATCGATCACAGCACCAGTACAACAACCGAGAATCCAATTCAGGCCGTTTCCATTCAACCGAAATTGGGTGCTCCGAAGACCAGCAAAGTCAGCGCGGAAGATCAACAATTTAAAGTTTTATTACTATTTTTCCCAACTCATCACTGTTCACACACTTTATTACATCTTGTAGACTTTCCACCATCGCTGATCCAAACACCCAGAGCCAAGAAAGGGTTTGCAAGGGAAAGAAAAACATGTGCTATGTTGGATCTTTCAGCACCAGCTGTTATTGAATAAGTTTGTAAGTCTCACCGAATCAGGTTGCAAAATTAAAACTCTGCGAAGAAAAACATAAAGAATTAAAAGGGTGCAGAGTAGTTGCTCAGAAACATCCATTTAACTTCCAAAATTTTAGATGTGTGTTACTTTGTAAGCAAGCAGTACTCATCCAGTTTTTAATGAGTGAAACATGATTATTCAAACTGTTCGGCCAGTTGTATTTCATTTATCTCATCACAGTTGCCTGTCTTGCCAACACAAGATGTAGTGTACGTGGTGCAACTTGATGACGTATTGCTCTCCATTTAATAAATACTTTCTTTTAAATGAGGCTTTGTTTTAACTAAAGACGAGCTGCTCGGAAATTCCACCACATGCTGTAAACGCCTGCTGATTGACTGACAGGTGGTCTTTAGAAAAAAAAAATGCAGCACGGAACCACCACAGACAGAAACCACATCACTGAAGTAAAGACGAATGCAACACTAGTGTATTACAACCATACACGCAGATCACAGTGGTGCTTAAATACGATCAGGGAGAGAAAAGCAAGAAAATGATAGCAATTGTGTGAAGACAGGAAGTACAACTTGACAGTAACAGTCGGCTCCACTCAGCACGTCTTTGATCAGAATCAGAAAAGGATTTAAAAATTGCATGGATGCCATATTTAGCGAGAGCCTCTCCACTACAGAGCTGATGTCGGTTGTTATGTTCGAGTCCGTTTGTGTTCTAAAGTCGAGACGACGCAGAACGTGAAGCATGCTCTATAAAAGATCAGGGAGATTGTGACACATTGTTATTCTGGTTTTGTAATTCCAGGAAAGGTTTGCTGAGCGTGCGTTTTTCCTCTCAGAAACACAACCCGCATCCAAAATGATAAGTTGCACTGCATTCATACCTGGTCGCCGCCAGCTGAACCACAACCACTGTGAACAGCAGAACACTGATACAGGAGTGAACATTTGTCAGGGTTTTTTTTTTTTTTTTGTAAAACCTCCAAGCCACAATAATCCTGGCAGTCATAGCTAAAAACAAATATGTGACTTTTCATCCTGCTGCATCATTTATAAGTTTTATAAGAGGTCGGAAGGGTTTCAAAAAGGTAAATAGTAAATCTCTCCCCTTCACACTGATGTATAGCAAACCCCTTCCAACATCCACATTCATAAATATACAGTCCTTCTTCTGTAGAATACAATGAATAATTAAGTTTACTCAAACCTATTTTGTGTTGATGTGCGTCACGCTTCGCAAAAGGACACACAATGTCCGTTGGGAAGCAGCAAGAGGGACGGCGGAGCCAATGTGTTGCATTAGAATGGTGAGCGACCAGTTAATAATAGATGAAATAAAGCAAAAAACGGGAGCTTCTTAAAATCCCAGAGGAGTCAGGCAAGGCCACTGCATTGTGTAAACATTGTGACCTTGTTGTGACAGATACAAATCTTTAACCTTCCTCCACAACTCCTTAAAGCCAGACTGCAGTCAGTTTCTTCCTGTTTAACAGACAACTTCCTTTTTTTTCAGCAGATAACAGGGGTGTGGTTAATAGTCAAATAAAAGCATGGATTGCAATAGCATGAATATTAGCATGGATAACAATTACATGGATATTGAACACATGAACATTAGCATGGTCAGTAATAGCATGGATATTAGTGTGGATAGCAATAACATGGATATTAACATGGATTGCAGTAACATGAATATTAGCATGGCTAGCAATAGCATAAATAGCGAATACACAAATATGAGCAGAGATAGCAATAGCATGAATATTAGCTCGGACAGCAACAGCATGGATATTAGCTCGGACAGCAATAGCATGGATATTAGCTCGGACAGCAATAGCATGGATATCGGATTTATAAATATTAGCATGGACAGCAATAGCATGGATATTAGCATGGATAGCAATAGCATGGATAGCATGGATAGCAATAGCATGGATAGCGGATGTTTGAATATTAGATTGACAGCAATGGCATCGATATTAACGTGGATAGCAAATGCATGGATATTAGCACGGATAGCAATGTATTGATGGAGAATGCATACAAACTGACACTGCAAAATCTACATTCGATCGGGCTGCATATTATGGTCAGAACAATCTGTCTCATGGTAGATTGTGTTGCTGATCTGAATCAAGGTTCTGAGGTTCGAGGGTATTGTTTGCGGTACAGATTGTAAAGCCCATTGTGATTTATGAGTAAGTAGGCTATGTAAATAATGTTGACTCGACTGTAGCGGCTTATTTGTTGTTTTGCCAAAAGATCTCTGCAGTGTTTCCTCCTCAGACTCTCCTTATTCATACCCCACTTTATGGATCTGCTGCCAAATGTCAGTTTTTACACCACCAGATAAGGCCCTGTGAGTTTCACCTTTCCGAGAACTTGGACAACTTAAAGCAGAACATTACATGAAGCTTTGGTGTGAGCAAGCAGCCTCGGTCTCCAGAGCCTACCCGACTGCTCTCAGAGCCTTGGCCTGCTGGCCAAATACAACTGTTAGGTTGTGTTAGGCATCAAACGTCAGTTTTTGTGAAAGGCATCTGCAGCCAAGAAACTTCTCTCCGAGGTCCCATGTGGAGCCTGATGTGCTGTTGGTCTGATCCAACACACTCACAGCGAGATGCTCTCTGAGAGATGTTTTCTCTCTCTCTCATGTTCGGTCTCCCTCTCTCTGCCTCAACCCCCTCTTTCTCCCACTTCCTCTGTCTCCTTCCTCCTCTCCTTCCTTGATCTCTCTCTCTCTCTCTCTGCCTCTCTTGCTCTTTTCACCACTTCCACCCTCTTGTCTTTTCTCCCTCTGTGACTTTTCTCTCCCCTCCTCTCCCTTTCTTCCTACCCTCCATCTCATTTCTCCAACCCTCCAGAACACTTACATTGCAATACACTCAGCGTCTCACACACTCCGAGGGGAGGTGTTCAACTGGTACATTATGTCTCTTGAGTATTTCTCAGACTAATGGAAAACACTCAAAATGCCTCAGCATTCCATCATTCTACTGGTAAAAGAGAAACTCTCAGTCCACATATTGCCTCCGTAAGGGAAAGTTTCTACCAACAAGCTGCAGCAGGCAGTAGTTTTTCAAGTTTATTTTCTCTTACAGGTTCTCGTTCTGTGGGCCTTTCGCGTACCGGGTCAGGAAGTGGCTGATTGAACGACATTTGTGTGATCAACGTAAACAAATCCGTAGAAATTCATGACATTTTGTCAAACTCCTGCTGTGGTGAAGATCTTCAGAAACTCATTTTCAGTGTTCATGTCTGTACTTACATCATGTGATATGATATAGGAGTATTTGTACTTTGACGGAGGGGATGTTTTATCAATGTTTTCTTTAACTACATGAATTGTCATGGGATGTGCGTTTGCGATAGTACGGATGTAGATTATTTCTGAAACGCCGCTTAGATGTTCGTCAATCAACGCCAATATCTTTTTTACAAGAGAGAACCCATGAATCATACAACATCAGGACAAATCTTCACACATGCTGCTGCTTAGTCGATCAGATGTTTGCATACCACGACTCAAGTCGGCGAGTCTTTTACATGTTCATTTCTTCCCACTTGGCAGCTTAAAACCAGAACGCCTCATATTCAATATTTAGCTATTATTAAAAGCTCCGCTACGATACAGAAGGACAGAGCTTCTTTTGAGCAAACATACTGTCATGCACAATCAACGTGCCCTCAAGTCCACACCGAGGGCACAGAGAATAAAATATCTTTATTTGGCATTGAACTAAAAAAACCCCTGCTGGGTTTAATAGTATAGAATTACCTATGTTTTTCATGTGGGGTTTGAAGGCTCAGGGCTTTCAGTTGAGCTGTGATGCAAACAGAACAAAATGCCTTCGAGCTTTTCATCTGATCGGCTGAATAGCCAATCAAGGTTGAGCTCGACTGTAGAATTTCAAGTGGTAAGAATCTAAACAAGCCGACACCACCAACCTTTTAAGCCGCAACGTGTTTAGTTGTTATCTCACTCGGTGCTCGTCTGGTTTTTTCACATCACTGTCAGCTCTGCACATACGGTACGTAACTGGAACAGCTGGAGCAGGAGCTACACAGTTCAGTGAGGGCATCCAGACACATTCAAGTCAGTGATGAAAGATGTAAGTGCCCTATTAACCCACCAGGATACTGTTTTCCCCTGCTGCTATGATTTCTCATACTAATTATGCTTTAATGCAGCACCGCAGCTTCTGTATATAGGCCACTATTATGCTACATCCCTATGGGGATTCATTAGAGTAAATGTATACATGTATCAGTATTTTATATGCATAAGATACTCAAAAGTGAGCGACGTACCAGAACGAGGATTATAAAACAAACGCGAAAAAATGAGGTCAAAAGCAAAAAAACAGGGTGGAACATTTGGAGACTTCTCACAGTGTCGTCTCTTCTGATGAGTTTAAATACCTCGGCTGTGACGTCACTGGAGGGTTTTTTTGATCGTCGGCAGGAGAAAGATGAAACGGATTATTGAGGAGAAACAAAATGACATGTGACAAAGGTCCTGTTCCAGATTCAAACAAAGGGGACATGCTGGATACACGACTTGTATCTGAGCCACGAGGACGCCTCAGTGCATCGCTTTGAAGATTACACTTGGCTGGGAGACCATTCCTGCAGGGGGAAATGCAGCCTGTTTATCAGGGAAAGATAAAAAAGCAAGGCAGCGGCTGAGACTTATTTTGATAAATGAAACATGAGTGTCAAGGTGCCGCAAAGATTTGGATGTGATTTTTGTTTAAGTGTCGGTGTCGGGACAGAAAATTAGCTTTTATTCGCGCTCGGTTGGACTGAAAAGGTAAATGTGAGTGTGTTGCCAGAGACAACACTGTGATTATGATTCCTGTTGGGGCATTGATGTGTTGAACTTTGAATTGTACAACAAACATTCATAAAGGAGCTGTCAAATTCATATAATCTATTCAGCAACATCCAGATTTGTTTAGCGTTTCTTTTAGATTTGATGTTTTTCCCCCGCAGCAAAGTGTGTGAACGCACTTCTTTTATTTAAGATCGTGTTTTTTGTAAACCGGCGAATGAATGCACCGGCAGTGGTTTTTGTTGTTGCTGCAGTTTCATCACACCAACAAACTATCTCTGACAAAAGTAAAAAGAGACTATGACCAGAATGAAAGCATCCGTCCTCCTCTTCTACGGGGGGTTATTCTCCTGCTGGTTGCACAAAAGGAGGCAATCTCACCGCAACATGAATTGCATTTTCACAACAAAAAATCTATCCAACACTTTTATAGTACATTACTTAAGTCGTTACATGCAGAAACAGTCGTATTCAGCGTCTGTCATCAGCATCATAGTTAGCTCATCTCACAATGTATGCTTTTCTACTGCCATACCTACTTTTCGTGTCAAAATGTAGTAAATTTCACCAAGCGAAATGTCGTCAAGATGTGTTTTGTGCCTCCTCTGCCTCCCTAGAGCGACAAGCCGAAGTTACGAGGCAGCTGAATTGAAAAAAAGTCAGTGCACTTTATGAACGGGGCTTTAAATGCATCCTAATGATATAATAATACATTGTAATGAACTATTTAATTGATTTATTCCAGTTTTGTTGCTTCTGTCACCTTCATGGTGACAGTAACGACCTTAGTTCAACATTAATCTTCAATATTTCTCTCACAGATCATAAAATAATCACTGCATGCTGCCACAACCTCCAAGTAAAGAACAGGATTAAGGCATGAACACACAGGATCACATGACACGGACTCACCTATTCAGCTAGAATACAAATGATTCTCACAAATGACAAGTGACCTGTGTAAAGTCCACGAGTCGGCAAAAAGATACAGCGACATACAGTATAAACTCATGGTTCGAGTGCAACACATTAAAAATCTATTTGTATGTATGTGTGTGTGTGAGCTGAAAACACTGTGTGCGGCAAATTCCTCCGTCCTGATAATGAGGCCCGGAGTAACAATACGCGGACGCTCCCGCGGTGATTGTGCTTGCGTAAGCTCTCGGTTTCACCAGGTGACTCCTCCAAAATATTAATACATCTAAAGAAGCCGAGGACAGGCAGAGAATCAGGCCAGTGCACATTACTGCTAATGATCTCTCTCAGCAAAATCACACAGACTGACACACACACACACACACACACACACACACACACACAGATAGACGTACAAATGAACACCGAGACACCCACGTTAGCACGGGCCAACAGACAGGAGTGAGCATTTGCACTCAAACATACTCACGCAAATAAATACATGCCTGTGTGCAGATTAAAAACACACGTGCACAAACGACTGATAAAAAAGTGTGCAGCACTTCGGTGTCACCACCGCGAGTGCATTAACATTTCGTTCCATTGCGGGGAAGCAGCAGCAGCAGCAGCAGCAGCAGCAGCAGCGTGACGTCAGCTTTCTCAGGGTGTTAATGAGGGACGGACCGGGTCCATGATTCAAATCCAGCAGGGCTGGCTCATCACAGCCAGCTTTATTAAAGAGGACGCTCGACTGTAGCAGAGCTCGTTTATAACGTCGGCCTGTCACAGAAGGTTTTCACAGCAGCTTCCAGCGAACAGTGAGGGGGGAGTTCAGATTAAGTAAATAAAACACCAGGGTTGGACAATATGACGACACACTGTACACCAACACACAATAGCAATTTGTTTTATCTTATCTTTAAACTGTGAGAGCAATCTCCATCACTCCTGGTTGCTCTGTATCAGACCACTGTAGTCGATGTTTCAAATCAATACTTATTTAAGCCACATGTGGATTTTGCACCAATGCCATGAAATTGATTTTTTTTTCAGCATTCATTTCACCGGACTACATGCTAAGGAAATAAATAAATACAAGATCACATAACAACGTCAATATCAACATCATAAAACATTATCGTCACGTCTTCCTTCCTCACAACAAGGCAGGAGGAGGACGGAAGCTGCCCGCTCGCCACAGGATGCAGTAAGAGGAGAAGTTCCTATGTACAGTGATGGGTGTGTCGACCAATAACAGATGATTAGGCCACTTTTCTTTACCTCTAGTTAATTGTAATAATTTAGGAGGTCGTCTGTGATCTTAATCCCTTGCAAATCTGCCATGTCTGTACCAAACACACAGGTAACGTGACAACAACACTCCCGTGTGAATCATCACGTCAGTTTCCTGATCTTGTATTTCTTTTTAAACATCTGTTTTTTTGTTGTTGTTTGACAACTTAACAAGTAATTTGCTAGAAAAAGTAATCACAGCTCATAATATGTTGAACAGCAGTCGGCAGCTGTGCTGTCAGAGCGACGTTTAAAAGTGATGACAGCGACTGTAGGAGAAACAAAAAGTTGTGATATTCATGTCCCGCCACAAAGCCTCCGCTGTCTGATCTGAATGAGCTTCACATCGGAAAGCTGATGTTACATCGAGCCTCGACATCGTACATATACTGTCAGTTAATACGAGGAAAATACAGGATTTGCTTATCTCGTGCAAAAACACCGCAGGAAACGTGGGGTCAGAAGTTCTAAATCAAGGACTTTAGAAGGTGTTTAAAGAAGCATTGGCATAAATTAAATTAAAGTGTAAACTTGAAAGCAACCAAAAATTAAGTTGTGTCTGTCATGCTGAGATAAAACCAACAGCAATAATGTCTATTAACATAATCTGTTTTTAAGATGTGCCGTCAATTTAATTTCAGACGTCAATTAGGCATAATGTTGGTCTGTCAGCCATTACTTTGATCCAGACTGAAATATCTCAACTATTGGATTGTTTGAACACATTTTTGTAAGAATGTTATGATAATATTTGTTGACAACAATCGGGTGAGCTGCCACATTGATGCAGAAACGTCTCCTCCCCCTTGGATTGTAATAACTTTGGTGATCCCTTAACTTTTTAAAACCGACACCATCATCAGCGTCTTTCAAGCAGCTGATGAATATTCCCATCACATCTAGCTGTACTTTATGTAATGCTAGAAAATGTTAGCATGTTAACACACTAAACATTAAACTACCTAAACCTAAGCATGTTAGCACTGTCACTGTGAACTAGCATTATTAGCGTGCCGATTTTAGCATTTAGCACAAGAGTACCAATGTCCTTAAGTCAGCTTAACCTCCCAGAGCTCCTATAAAAACTAGTCTTGATCTTTTTGTGGCCTCGTGTTATTGATCACACCTTTCACAGTATCATATCTTATGTGTCACGTTTTGGATTTTGTAGCTCCATCCAAATCAAACCGAAGACATACAGTATCCTGATACCTGACGACTGGGAGTTCATGGAACAGTTCAGAGCAGTAACTTTGGAAAGACGCAATAAAAAGCAATATGAAACAAACTGAGAGCGAACCGCAGTCAGAACTGATGAATGAGTATGAACACAAGAAAAGAAAATTACAGCCAAGCATGCAGAAAGCTCCGTCATGCTACAGGGAGTGGATGAAATTTGTTTCGACCAGTCTGCTTCTGCCTCCGTAATCTCCATATGAGTTTTGTTTCGGGGGGCTTAGTTCACTCGGGCTCTGTTAGAAAAGACGAACACCATTTTCTACAACGGTTTGGGGTAAAAGTAATGTGCGATCGAAACCCTAAATAGCCACAATCGATATCAGGCAATAAGACAACGTGCACCTCTAATTAAAGCAGACGGTTGGCAGCAGCGGAACAGGACTTGAGCTGTTAATGAACGAGTGCATGCTGGGAAAGTTGGCAATCAGAAGGCGTGCTTACAGGCTTTCATGAGACAACAGCTGTGATCAACACATAAACGAGCTCTATGGGAATCTGAATCAAACAATAGCTGCAATCACATCAAATAGCAGGTAATGATGCATCTCGACAGGCAGAACGCGTATATTGACTTGAAAGCTGAGATGACAGCAAAACCGAGAAAGCTTAAGTCTCAAAGAAAGACACTCAAATGAAAATGAGAGTTTCTATTTGGTGTCTTTACAGTTTCAAATGGTTTCACACCTGAAGTAACTGGACAGAGGTTAAATCTGGCATTACTTTCATCTGAGTGCCACCAAACTCAATGCAAAAAAGCCTCAATTTAACGGATTGCTCGCAGGTTTTAAAAGCTGCAGCTCGTTAATAGGATCCGTATGGTGACGGGTCGCTCATTCAGCTTTTTGTGCACAGCTCTGATGTTGATGGACACTTTACACACTCACACTGTTCTACCAGTCAGAACTGTTTGGTCTTTTTTTTGTCATATTGTAAATGTCAATGTCATTACTGGCTCAAGAAGGACAGCGAGTTGACCGCTAATCATCGGATGGCTATTTGATCCCACATGCTGAAGTGTCACTTAACCTCAAATTGCTCCCAGTGGTCAGGTCAGCGTGTGTGTGTGTGAATGGGAGACAAATTTCAAAGCACTTTGGGTAAAAGCACTATATTAAAGCGGACATATGCTGGAAGTCTTCGTGATGTAAATCTACTTGTTATTACTTAATGCATCTTTATTCTGAAATATGTGAGCACAATAGAGATTAAAATAATTAAAAGAGTTATAACTGGATTTTGACATCAGGCGCCACTGCAACACATCACCTTACATCATCAAACAAAGCATGAATTGATCAAATAACCAAAAATCATTAATCATACAGTGAACCTTGGCGGTTTGTCTGCATGCAGCTGTCCTTGTTCTCTGTTAGCACTCCCAGTGTCTGTACTGTGTGTTGAGGTCGCACACTGTCTTTGATTGCTGCTACAAAAGAACCGCGCGCCGCTCTGATGAAGGCTACTTCCAATGAAACAATTCACTGAAGGTTTCGTTTGTTTGTTGGCACAGACACATGCTCACTGCACTAACAGTTATTTATAATCTGTGAATCTTTCACCAGTGTTTGATAATGTTTAAAATTCAGTCATATATTTCCTGTCTTTGTCTCTTTCCCATCTTTTCCCCCGATTGTTCTGTGTTACTTTTTTTGTCGCTTGCCTTTTTCCGATTTTTCCTTTATGTTATTTAACCTTCCCTCCTCTGTGTCAGATGTTTTGGCCCCTTCTTTTGATCAAACCAAACAAATTATTAGCTGATTAATCGAATAGTTGATTTACAGAAAGTTCTTAGGCAACAAATTTGATAATCCATTGACTGTTTAAATCATTTTTCAGGCAAAAATGTCAAAACTCCACTCCAAGATTTTCCAACTTCAGGGGAATCATAATGATTAGTCTTGTTACTAAATATTTTATAGAAAGAAAATCAAGAAAATAGTTAGTTAATAGGTAGATTAATTAATGAAGGCAAAAATTGAAAGTCGCAGTTGTAGTTGTAAACCGTGATTGTGTGTGGGAAGCCACTGGGAGCAACTTAAACCTCAAAAAGGGAAAGGAAGGAAAAAAAGGTTGATTTCATTACGTGTTTATGCCGGCATTTTCAAGAAAGCTTTCACATTGAATTAGGACCAATGAAATCATGCAAGACAAAGTTGTATTGTTCTAGTATGCAGGAGGAACCCGAGTCGGTCTTCACCTGAGTACACAAACAGCAACACAGATAAGAACGGTTTGTCTCCGCACTCTGAACAAATTATAGATTTAACTGAATAGACTTCTAATCCTGGGGCCGGGTCAAGAGATTGCAACATCACCATTACAAAGGCCGGGTCAATATGTACAGTATGAAGCTCTGTTTCCCCCCATTCTCTCTCTCACACATACACACTCACACTTCCGCTACGTCTCTCTTTCTCAGTCCTCTCATCACCGCCAGCCTCGGGCATCCTGCCTTCACCACTCTGCACAGACAACTCAGCAGCCATATGCCATTAGGGAAGAGCCCACAGCAGCAATACTCATAAATATTGACTCGGTTTCAACATATCCCCCAGGAAGTGTTCGAAACAGCAGGTACTGCATTAGCACACCAACAGCAAACACAACCCACGGTCAATACTGACGAGTCGCCGCGGCTAAGCTAAACTCTCTCCAGCGTTTCACGGCTGCAGAAGGAACACGAGGTGCTGCCGGGGGGCCCGCGGGGCGGCGAGGTGTTGTTACGGAAAATATTTAATTAGCGGCCGCGATAAACGTCTCTCCGATGAATGATCACAGCTGACAGTTAAGCATCTCGCAGGCCTCGTGGATTTCTTTTAAAGGGGCAGCGTTTTTTTTTGTTTTTTTTTGTCGTAACACACAAAAGCAGGAAATGAATTGCTGTGACACCTGGAGAAATTGGGCTTTCAGAGGCAACCCGGCTGTAGTGTGACGCTATCAAATGAAACGCAGCAGCACCTGAACACATTCAATTCAGCGGCTCGTATTCTCCTCTGCCCCAATAGGTACGGTTAATTAAAAGTGTTTCCTCAGCAGCCGCGTAGAGATTACGCGTGGTCCCCATTTTAATCTGCCGGGGAAGTCTCTGGGTTTAGGGTTCTGTTAATCAATCTTATTCGTGTGTTAACTAATTACATTCTCCCATTCCAGCCGATCAGGAACAGTGAATTATTTGAGGCAAAGCTGATTACCTGAAGGTTGGGGGAGCAGTCGGGTGGAAGAATTAAGTCATTTACTAATGAGAGAAAATGTGATTTGTTACTTCCACCGCGGTTCATCGGCTCCAGCTGAGTGGAGGATGAGGAGGAGGAGGGCTCGACTCCGAGGTGTCGACGTGGGAATCAGGTGTCGTCTCTGAGGCCGGGACTCGCTTTCCAAAAAACGTGGAGTCTGACTCCGCAGCAGTTTTCTGCATCACACCAGCGCTAATACTCTTCTCTGGATGTTTTTTCTGGTGGTGCACTGGTGGAGGAGGCATCAAAAAACATGTAACGCCACCAATTTGGATACTCAACAAGCAACTGTGTTTGTGGTGCATTTAGGAACAGCTGGGACACAATCCTTCCAATTCTACCTTTAACTTTTCTTTAAGTTATATTTATTTGACGTGAGCTTCAGTTAGCTTTGCACAGAAATGGTAAGAAGAAACGTCCTTCAGAGGGAAACTTTTTACTTTTATACTTTTACTCTTTTAACACAAGTATCTGTCCTTCTTCTTGAGTAAAGGATGTGTGTGCTTTTGCCACCTCAGGAGCACACACACTCCAACCGAACACAGAGTCAGCCTCGAGAGATTTGAGTGCAAGACGTGTCGAGGCTACAGACGGAGAGAGAGGCAAGAAAAGAACTACTTGATATGTTGTAAAAATGTGAATGCATGCAATAAAAGAAATCAACATCTCCACCAGTCAGACATACGTCTGCGAGGCTCCGGGGATCCAGATTTGGACAAGTTAATTAAATCCTTTCTATTGACCAACGGAAACGTATTACACACTGATCCACGTAATAATTCTGGACTCTCTTTTTGCAGAAATTCCTTGAAACGCTATGACAGCAAACCCCCCCCAGAAAAAAGTTCCGGCAAAGCAGCCACCAGGAATGACATCAAACTGACAGTTTAGCTATTAGTGTTTGTTCAATGCAGATGATTTGGGCATTTCCTCCCGCCATGAGTCACATCCTAATGGCGTTCGCGTAGATGACGGATCACACAAACATTATAAAAATGTTTTGACAAGGAGCATCTCACTTGAAGAGCTCCTTATTAAGCGAGGATGAATCTCCCTCCTTGGAGTTAACTAAAGTAAATGTTTAATGATGTTTCTGATTGTGTCGGAGCGCGGCGAGCGTCCTCGGACCTGCCAAGAGCGCGACAGCTGGAATCTACAGCGGCAGGTTGGTGCGCTGCACTAATGTAGGACTGAATTGAAATAACAAGGAGCCTCATTTATTGATTGTTTTTTTTATTTTTTATTCAGGAATCATCAGACCTTTATCGGTCTTGCAGCAACGGCAGGCATTGTGTATTTTGTACATTCCCTCATTAATAAGTGATCCGAACCATAGTTGAGTGTTGCCTATTAAACAACTCGCCTCTGCAGTGATACTCCGAGCACACTCCACGGCGTGCGGGGAGAAAACTCAGGGCTCCTCAAGGATTCCCACTCCTTCACAAAACAATAAATAATACATCATATTGGATTTGAGGGAAGAGCCACACATTTCTGCAGAGGGGAAATATCATAATTCATATATGTGTGAAGCAACAGGGCACGGCGAGGACACAAAGAGATCGAGTAAATGCTTAAAAATGGTATCAGTGGAGTTCTTCGTGTTGCCATTACCGGCAGAGATAGCTGCGCCGTCCTCTCGAGCCTAATACATAACGTCGCTGTTACTCCCTCGTCCTCTCCTGAGCAGTTTCAGCTGCCGCATAATTGAATGTGAAACCAGTATATTATTCTGTCTGCAGGGAGGGAATTGAAAAACATCAGAAAGCAGGGACATAAAATAACATTTTGGGGCCTGGCTGTGTTATTTTATTTATTTTCTTATTCATCTGGTTGGAGTCTGACCACATCACTGAGCAAATGTAACCCGGTGATCCAGAGAGCAGAGCGCTGAGGCATAATGACGCCCTGCGCTGTCTCTGCTACGTCGACAGCCGTCACGATTTATTGTCATTCCATCGGATGCGAGGATCTTCAAAGATACACTTTTCACCCTTGGAGTGGGAAAGCGAAGAGGAGGCGACAGGATTGTTTGTGTCTGTGACTCCAAAATGCGGCCAAGAGCAGCTCGCTCACATCAACATGGAAGTTATGTTGTTATCTACACGACTGATTTTATAACTGTGGGGTTGAGATGAGGAGACGGCGTTGGGGGGAGGTCGGGGTTCGTGAGAGGAACCCTAGACTCTCCGGACTCGTTTGATTGGACCGACTGTTCTGGTTGTCTCGACTGCAGCTCATCCCTCAGTTAGTGTTTGGTTTTGTTACCATAGAATTTATGTTTTCAGCCATATCAGCTTGTCTCTTGGTTGGTTGGTTGGTATCTCAGCAGGATTACACAAAATCTCCCGAAAGGTTTTCCACAAGACTTGAATGAAGAATGTGCCGCGGCCAGAATAAAACCCTCTGAAAACAGTTTTAAAGGTGCACTTTTCAGTTTTAGTATAAACCAAATGTCAAAATCTATAAATACATCCTTCTACGGCTAGATTGTATTTCCTGTGCTTCTAAATAAATGTTCTTTTTTTTTTCTTACTGTTTCTTATTTTTTCTGAGGGAAGCCCTAGAAGACCTGAGTTTGAGAGCCGCAGAGGACCACAGAAGTCCTCCTCCCCGACCGCCACTGATTAAAAATTTCTGAGCCAGATGGTCATGAATTTTTCACTCTTCTCCTGGCAAAGATTAGTTTCGACATTATTTATTAATATGGGAAAACACACATTACTGTAGGTGTTTATACATAACAGCGAGCAGCCTCAATCTTCTACATAGCACATTTTCACTGCGTGTTTATGGAACTTTTTACTTCAATTCAAGATATCCTGCCGAAATGACACCTTGTTGGTCGAACAGTGAAGTTGCAGTTCGCACCGAGCGCATTACTACACAAGTAAACTGAATCGCTCGCTGAAGACAATATTAGCTCGAGGAGTCATTTGTGGTTGTTAAATATTGATTCAATCCCTCAAAGCAATATCTCTGTAAACACACATGAAGCATTAGGACCGTAATACCTGGAGTGGAAGGAGAAATCGATGTAATGTGACAGCCGACCCAACGGAAACAAGACAGACAAAAACATCCCTTGTTCCTTCTCTCGTCAAAGAGTTTCTGGGTTATGGTTAACAGCGCTGGGCAAGTTACTCCAAACACGTAATGCATTATTTATTACTTGTTACTGTCATTTCAGAGTCATTTGTTACATTATATTTCTGTCTTTGAATTGTAAGGCATTACGCTACTGTTGCATTACTTTATTGCATTAAGTTATTTTCACCAAAATTCACAACCACCAACACTGAAAACAGTCCCATGAGAAGAGGTGCGGGTAGCCTACATTGTATGGTCCTCTAGCTAATGTTTATTGTGTTTAACAGAAGTTTTTGTATGTTTTATCTGGATACAGACTGACGTGAAACAGATTGACGTTATGTTGCTGTTCTGGTGGCTATTTATATTGTGGTCAATAGTCCAGTAGCACCAACCTGTTGAGGCAATGATAGCTTACCTTGTCGTTGCTAGCCTGGACGGGGATCTTGCTCACAATTGTTCTAAAAGATGAACAATCTCTCAACCTCAGTTTGCTTTCTCTTGGTTACTAGCTTAATGTTAGCGTGGCACCGCTCCAGATGTTTCGTTAAATTACTTGTGCTATTTCGCGAGGTAGAGAGACCTTTTGGTTTCGCACACAAAGTGCACTTAACTATAATGTTCTTCACATCCTGCAAATAATGAGCGCATGTCCATCTCGCGAATGTAGAGTCCAGCTTGTCTGCTGCTGCAGTCATCTTCTGTTACTGTGATTTGTACTGAGTAAAATATTACCTTCTTTTTTTTTTTTGCAATGCCTTACTTTACTGCGTTACAGCAAAAAGTAATGCATTACAGTAATTGCATTACTTTTGTAACGCGTTACTCCCAACACTGATGGTGCAATATGTAGGACTTAGTCACCAGTAAAACTCCAAACATAAAGTGGGCACCACATCACGAGAGTGGCCTTAACAACTCTGTAAGGACACTCCCACACAGGGTGCAAAAGCCTGTGTTTCCCCTCCATTTAGTTAGAACTGAAGTAGCCTGAAACGTCTTTAAGTCCATTCGCCTACGATACAGCACGTGAGTTCATAGTTCATCTATTGGACGTGACAGGAAACGTTCACGGACGAGGGGAAGTTTGACAGTTTTATTCACGACGCGGAAGTTGTAGCAACAGGAAAGGTCAACATTTTAATTCAGAAATGTTAGGATTTAAGAAGCCTTCGCAAGAAAGCTCTCCAGTATAAATGCCATGAGGTCACACACACACAACCCCCACAGCCACAGTACAGTCCTGTGTACATGGATAATGATATGTGTGATAACTCAAAAGTTTCAGAAGGTGAATGGAAAAACTACAACAACTCTGAGCAGTGCGCTTTAAACAGACATCCATTATTCAGAGGCTGCGTTCTGCTTTAGATTAAACACATTATATATTATAATTGAAATATGAAAATGCTCCAGAAATACATTACTGTGGACGGACTCAAAGACTTCTTTTGTCCATTAAAACATTTATGACTCATCGATAATGAGTGCACGGCTGTTTTTCACAGAGACCATAGGACCTTCAATTACTCCATAATTTCTGCCATCAGCGGAAATTATTTAGCCGAGCTCAAATTGTGTCTACGTATTCAGAGTCTCACTTTGGTCGTGTTAATTTTTTTTTGGAGCAAAGACAAAAGGATGTTTAACAGCCACCTTCCAGAGGTCTTTATGAAAGCAGCCTACATGTAAACTCTTCAATACCACCTTCATGTAAACCCCTTTAATACCACCCACGCTCTCCGCGGAGCCGTTTCTTTCTTAAAAACAGCCAACCACGGCGCTAACAAGCCTTTACAAGAACATTATGAATTATAATTTGAGAACATTATGTGCTAATTTCTCCAGGGGTAGCTGCAGCAGCTGGATTGCGCTGGGCTCTGTGTGAGGCCTTTTTTCCGTCGCTTCTCCTGCACACACACAAAGTCACAACAGAGTGAAACCATAGCATTTCTCTCTGCAGCCTATATTTTCATGCTGTGGTGAGTGGGAGCCCAGTGGACCATGCTGGCGAGTCTGACTCATTCTAGTCATTTTTTAAGTCTTGAGCATTATTCCAAGAAGGAAGACACTTATTACCACAGCCAGGCAGTTTCTACTCAGCCTGATCCCCTGACATCCTGCTTCGTGAATGAATTCACAGTATCCACACAGCCTGTGAGAGCAGGACACACGGGTATAGAGTCATGCATGAGCATACATGATCCGTATAAACACTCAATCAAGGACACAAAGGCTCATTTACACAAAATGGAAACTCCACCATGGCGAGTCTCTCGCTGCTCGCCACAGGAGGGAGATGTATATATTTACAGCCTTTAGAACGGATCAGTCACGGACAAATGCTGCACTATACTTTGAGGCAGCAAAGCTCAGTTACTTTCACACTGCTAGCTGCGTCTGCCACAGACACTACATATTTGCCTCACACCTTTTTTCACAAGTAGGTTTACAGAATTGAAGCTGCATCAAAGGTAAGTCAAGCTGAAATAAAAAATGCATTTTAGATCACATCCCTGGTCACATTGCGTGTCCCTTATGCCAAGAAAATGTCTTATTTTTATATCAAATTCACAACTTGCCTATTTAGCAATGCAGCTAACAGCTAATATGACCTACATAAGGAAAATGAGACCACAAGTGATGAGACTGGTTATTTGGTTATTTCAGTTTCCCTGTAGAATTCTAATATTAAGGGGAATTTAGATAACCGGAGCTTTCTCAGCAACATTACTATTACCAAGCAAGCAAATCTGTGAACTGTAGGCTACATGTTCGCTAACGTACTGCACATGCTACCACCAGATCAAGCGTCTTTATCGTAGGACGCTGGCGGTCATACCTATTTTGTCCACAGGGGGCGCCAGAAAAACTAAATCAAAGTTCCTCGTAGCAGCTTTAAACTTTAACGATGCAGTTGTTTCGGGGTTTTGCTCTCTAGTTACCGAATAATTTGTTTTTCTTTTGTGTTCTGTTTTACAAATTTTCACCAGATTATTCCATAACTGGATTGCAAAAATGGGTTTCTATCATATTTTACAGATTCCTGCACTCTCCTGCAAATTTGCTGTTTGTTGTATGTCTTTTTCACTATAAAGACCTCAGATCTCTGTTAATAATTTACCTCAATTACTTGTTTTGTCTATAAAAAAAATACTGAAAATCATGAAATGTCTGTCTGTCCTCAAAATATTTGTTGTAACAGTCGATGTATGTGACAAAGAAATGCCTAGAATCCTGAAATAACACACGTGGTGGCCTTGTTTTTTTGCCTTTCATATTTTAATGACATCACCTGGGTCTTCTGGGGTTGCTACACACCGTCAGCGGACGATTGGCTTGCGTGAGCTTGTTAGCAGCTACCCAGTTTCATGAGGGGGTTCAGTGGAACATCGAGGGTACTCAATCAAACAATCCTAACAAAACAAAAATAATGAGCTCAAAATGGCTGATAAGTGCAAAAAGCTGCAAGCTACTGTATGTGTTAGTTCTCGGAGGGATTAGCAGCACGAGCTGCTCTCATTACACACAGCTGTGGTTATTCATAGAGAACATACCATTAAGTCATCACATGTGTACATACACCATCACCGCAGTGATATCTACATCATCATTATTATTAAACATCGGGGTGATCAATCTTTAATGTGTTGCTCTTACATAAAACTGACCCTACAGAGTGGTTCAGACATGATCCAATGAAAGGATCAAGATGAAAAAAAGTGTGTTGTATATATATCAGGGGAAAAAAGTCAATTAAAGCAATTAGCCCATGGACACTGGAAAGTATGAGTATGTTTATGCATGTAAACCTATTTAGTAGCAACCCAAAGTTAAATTATGAACCTGAAACTGATCATCATGTCTCCTGGAGGCGGCACAGCCTCTTCAAACATGCAAAAAAATATCGCACATATAGTAAAACAGAACTGGTTTTGTTGTCATATCTCAAGTCACATAGAGCTGTACTACAGGCTGCTGGAAAAGGTTAAACCATTTATAAGGCGTCAAAATAGTAATTATAGAGACCGCATCTCCCCAACAACTGATGGTCAACAATAAGGCAGGAGTAAACCGATAAGGAAGGCAGTGGTGACTGAGTTTACTGCTTCTAATGAGCGCGCACAAGCTGCACTGCAAACCGACCAACATGGACTTTGAATCCGACCTAACATTTCAAAACAAAGACAGTCATGGCACACAAAACAAACGTGTGTTGGCTGTGTGGCTTTAAACGGAGCACTAATCTGTTCCTAATTACGCTGTAGCTGCTTTACAAAGAAGTTCTCGTCAGTCAATGAACTGAAGCGAACCGTGTAAAAAAAAAAAAAAAAAAAAACTCTTCCATAACATTCGCTTTAAACAAAACATTAAAGCGTTATCAAAGAAATCAGCTCAGGCAGCCTCCTTTTCTTCAGCTCTTTATGATAATATTTGACTATGATAACCGATATGTTTGCAATAACAGCTATCTGTTCCAAAGCAAACTCTAACGCTGCGCCGCTCCAGCTGAGCGTGTTGATTTTAAATGTGACTGATCTGGGAACTCGATGCTAGTTGCTATCCGCTACAGAACGATGGATTTTATCTTCTTTTTTTATTATTCCGGGAAACAAAAACATTCTGTGTGAAATCATGAGACGCTGCACAGTTTGCGGCGACATAATGCGGACTAATGCACGCGGCTTTGTGTTGATGATTGCCTGTCTGTCAGCGGGAAATCTGATGGAGCTTCAAACCAAATCCTGGGGAAAGTTCGGAAACATATATCACATGATGTGCTATGTTTGGCGCCCAATCCAAGACTTTTTTGACGCAGTTAATCCATTATTTTTTTATGGTTTTGTGATCTTTCCCTGCTACTCAGGAAGAAAAATAATCTAAAAGAAGTTTTGAATACCTTTTTTCTTCCCCCCCTTGTTAAATCATTTCCATAATAAGGCTTTTTTGACAATACCCGTGGGTTCCATTCGAACAGAGCCTCTAAAAGTGTGAGTTGGAGGATTAGAATATAATCTCCGACTCCTTTGCAACTTCTGTGCAGTGCTATCATTTCCAACCGGAGCGCAGGGGGGAAAAAAAGGGGGGAGTTTTCTCTTGGTGGCGGGCCAAATCCATTGCGTTTCCATTTTTCAACCTCTCCCGCTGCCCTTATCCAATTCAGGGCTTATGATTGTAATACTAAAACAGAGCGACTTGTCAAACCAGAAACAGCGATGATGAATGCCCCGCTGCTCCGTGTGCTTGTTTGTTTTGGGGTGGCGTGGTGGCGGCGGTGGTGTTGGTGGTGTGGTGGGGGGGTTGAATTTTATGCTTACTTGTTGAGGTACATTTTCTTGACCGCAGCTGCTCTGCTGTACTCTCGCAGGCAGCATTGATTAAATGGAATAGTTCTGTTATCTGGATAAAAAGGGGGAGAAACATGAGGACGATAGTGGGCAAGGGAAAAATAATGAGTTCTTTCATCTTGGCAGTGAGGGCGTCTGCGTCTTTCAGACTTCCCAGGGAGATGTACACAGCTTAAGGAAACGTTTAATTAGAAAATGTCAACCTTGTGTCTGCCGCGCTGTGTGCGCAGAATAATAACATATTTGATGTGAATATGACAGCGCGTTTCCTTTCGGGGCTGCTTTCAGACCAACTCAAAGACGTGCAATCAATTGATTCTGAAGAGGGAGAGAAAATAATTAGCCACCCACGTTACTGCCACTGCTCTGAAGACGAAGGAGACAAGGAGAGCCCGAATGGCACCGGGTTTTTAACATATTTTATATCTGATCAGAGGAAGGGAAAGCAGAGTCCTGCACCAAAAACTGCCCCTTGTCCGTGTGTGTGTGTGTGTGTGTGTGTGTGTGTGACGGGTACCTGGCGAGGAAGTTGTAGAAATTAAACAAAACTGGTTAGTCAGAGTGACTCACGGGGCTGTTTTCTGTAGAGCTGTGGTCCAAAACAACGTACACTTCAGAAAAATATTATTACCCGGCGGTCATCAACCCACATATGAATTAATATGAAGTGAAAAATTCCTTCTAAAAACGTCAATGCTAAAAAATACTAAGAAATACGGATTAAAAGAAATAATAAACATGGTGAAAAACTCAACAGGGAGGACCCCCTGGCCCCCAGCGTCCCCCCCGCTTTAAGACAGAAATGGTTCGGTCTGCACCTGCGCTATGGTTTGATCATCACCTAACGTGGCTAATTGTGCTGACTGCTGGCAAGCTACATGCTTTTCCTCAACATCAAAGCTAAATCTGGATAACCCCCCCAAAAAAAAAAAATCTAAAATGAAAGGAAAGAAACAAAAAAATGAGGGAAAACAACTCCTGACACATTTATGTCAGGAGATACGTGAGCTCGCTACTGTTTAAATGGCTGATATGAGCTAACGCAGCTGTGTGTGTGTGTGTGTGTGTGTGTGTGTGTGTGTGTGTGGAGGGGTTGTTGTGTTTGGTATGTATGGTGCAGCCTGCGCCACTTAGCCCTCAGATACATTTCTTGTATTTACATAATGGTACAGCAGCACGAGGACTACATGCAAATTATCCGTCTGTCTGCTTGGACAGAAGAGTGTCGAGGTCAGAAGCTGAATTTATATAAGTGCGGCAATCACATCAATATTTATATAAAAGCGGTGCAAGAGATGAAGTGTCAATTTAAATTCGTGCCAACAATGTTTTAGATACACAGCGATAGCATGACATCTATAGGCTTTGATATCCAGTTCCTGCAAACCAAATGCATGAAGTGCTTTTATCTTATTCATCCGGCTTCTGTTTGAGAGTCCGTAGAGCCGACCTTTTCTAAAGAGTTTGAAGAGACAGAGATGAGTTCACAATAGGCCAGAAGTTTGTGGAAAGAATGTGTCACAATCTGTTCACTAGAAGACGTGAATTGATTTTAAGATGGAAAAAAAGAAAAACACAAAAACAAAGCTCTCATAAGAAACTTGTTCAAAGTTTATAGATTGCTTAAAGGTCCCACATGTAATGCTTATTTTCAGGCATAACTAGAAAACTACTGAAAGACTTCACCTAACCCGCTTTAATGTTCAGAAAAACATTATTTTTCTTATAGCATCTATTGCTGCAGAACCGCTATTCACCCTCTGTCTGAACACTGTTGCTGTGTCTCAATTCAGGGTCTGCATCGTTCGGAGGACCCAGTCTTTGCCCTCTTCGAAGGCGAGTCCTTCAGAGGGACCTTGTTAACCGCGTTAGCCGTTGTTAAATGGGACGGTCGAGCCTTTGGAACATTTCCTGGTTGCGCCACAAGATGTCACGATATCTGCCGCCCAGGTCCGCGAAAAGTGACGATCAACGCCACGCGATGTCGCCATTTTCTCTCTTTCTTTCTTCTTTTTCGGGCACGCGGAGCATCTTGGGATATGTGAGGCCACGAAGGATAGTAGCGGTGCACCCTCCAAAAAGACTGAAAAGAAGGAGCATTTGGAGGAGCCTTCGGATTGGGACAGCCTTCACGTCGTGTTGTGATGTAATTGGCCTTCAAATGCTCCTCCGGTGGATGCAGACCCTGAATTGAGACACAGCATGTGTCAGTGTCTGTCTCTTTCAGGCTCCCTCTCACAAAAAGTCTGCTCTGATTGGTCAGACAAAAAAAGACTACAAAAAAAACATTAACACTCTTAACATCTTAAAACTTATTTTTCTTTCAAGTGCTTCCTCTAATCTAACAATAACTGTGTTTATGATGCTATTATGAACACAAATGGTCTTATACATGATAATAAACATCTTATTAGGACCAACAGGGGCCTCATTATCCATTAAAAAAATACATTACGATGTTGGACAGCCCCTTTAGTTGTGGCCCTTCAGTGTGGTGGCTGTATTTACCTTCAGACCCACAGGGGCTTAAAGAGGGCCACGCAGGTAAATGCCACTTCCTTCATCTGCCTCGTTAATCCTTTTTAAAACACACATAGATCACAATTAATGGGAGTCGCCTCTGATCTCTCCGAATGCCTTTTCATCCACTTAGCCGAGGTGACTCCACAAGAGCCCGTCTCTCTCGGAAACGCTCCCCCGGTTTGTTTTAGCTCGGCTTAATCCAGTCTCTCACAAGTTAAAGGCCTTCGAGGAACCTTTAGGGGTTCTTTGGAGGGCGACCACGTGGGAACTCGAGGAAGTTCCTTCAAGATTTCCCTTCATTAATGATTCATGATATCTGAGGAGACCTCTGCAAACCTTCAGCACATTGAAAAGATTTACAGAGGCTATGTAGCTCGCATTCATCAACGCAGTCATCAAATAAGCACAAAGCAAGACTTGACATGTTTGGATGTTTGGACCCGATCCATCGCTGTCATGATTACTTTGAGATAATGTGCTACAAGTTTGTTTTTTGTGGTTTTTCATTTTTGGCAAAGCTAGGCCAGCAGTTTTTCCTCTTCCAGCCTTTTAGCGACGCTGAACACATTCCCGCGGTAACCCCAGACTGAGTGCTAAGAGATCGAATCTGCAGGCTATCGATCTTCTCGTCTCACTCCGGGCAAGGATATCAAATAACCGCACTTTCAAAATGTCGACGTGTTCCTCTCAGGGCCTCCTCAGCTCTTTGAATATCTTTGATGACTCCCTGATAAACCCCGGTTTTGTAAAGTGTAATGTTGCCAGACGCCGACTGTTCCGCTGGCCTCTAAAACCAAGTTAAACATGGAGACAGCGTGATGTTATTTATTGCCTCCATAAAAGCTGGTGAGTGCGAAAGGGAAGAAGGGTGGAAGATGGAGGACGGGGTGAGAGACGGAGCAGCTGCGGGCTCGGCTTCTCTGAGAGGCTGTAGTTTGTTATCGGAACACAATCGGGCACCACACAAATCAAAGCAGGAAGCGACACAGGAGGGCTGAATTCACTGACGCACACACACGCAGCACAAAAAACACGCAGTCAAATCTCAGTGCAGAGGAAGAGGTGGTCGCCTCAAAAAGGTTTTACATGCAGAGGAGCACAAATAATCACGGAGACACACACCTACAGACAAACATGATGCACACACACATGCACAGCGGGAATATGATTCATACTGTACGAACAATTTCACACTTCCTCTTTATGCCGCAGTCACAAGCACACACACACACGAATACACATGAACACACGCAAATGTGACGGAGCAGTCGAACAAACAAGCACAGGAAAACCACAAAACACACAAACAAAATCCTCCTTTCATACAAACAATTTCCCACTTACCCACTCTGCCTCAGCCAATTCTGTGGCCAAAAAAAAAAAAAAAAAACAAGTCCCTGTTCAGTAGCTGATAGTGAGCGCATCGAGGCTTCCAGCAGCCCGAAGATGAGAAAGTTCAGCTGAGGTTATTGGATTAGTCCCTCTCCTCTTTGTAGTGTCGTGTCCTTAACTTACAGGGGGCACAGCACCGGATGGATCAGATCCGCCATAAAAAGGGGACCAAAGGTTTGTCGGGATAGCTTGGGAAGTGGAAGTTTAGCTTGTTAGACCCTGAACGCTGCTCCTGGTTCATCTGGAGCTCAGGCGGGAGGACACAGGTTGTGCCACTTAAGCAGTAGCGGGATGGAGGCTGATCTTACGTGCTCAGTACATTTACATTTACGGCATTTAGCGGAAGCGTTTGACCTAAAGGGACTTAGAGCAATTCATACATACATTCATACACTGATGTCAGTGGCTGCCATGCAAAGTGCCGACCAGCGCATCAGGAGCAGTTTAGGACACTTCGACATGCAGACCAGGGGAATCGAATCAGCGACCTTCCGATAACAAGACGCTGGCTCTACCCCCTGAGCCATGAAAGTAAACATTGGGTTGACAGTAAGAAACATTCTGATTTGATGTGCACAAAGTCTGAACTGATCGATATGTACGTTTATTCTGAAAGGCCATAATCAAAAGACGAACTCTGGGCTTGATGGGTCGGTGGTGTTGTAAAGGACTCAACCCCTCCACATTCAGAGAGGTGTGTGAATGCAGGATGGCGTTGGAAGACCTGACGAGCTTTTCATCTGCAGCACACTGAGGCCTTCACACTGCCAGCTTCTCCCCCACACAAGCTGAACCGAGCATGCAGAGTCAGGTGGGCGGTTACTGTACATTCGATGCACTTTTTGCAGCCGAAGGTGCCGTTTCTCAAATTAATTCCAATGAAGTGGTTTCGCACTCGGCTTATGTGACATAAGAAGATAAAAATACTCAACAGCTTTTTTTTTCTTTCTGCAGGGCACTCACAGTCAAGAATAAATGAAGGAATGTATGAAGTGTTAATGACGGATGGAGCAACATGTGTTACAAGTCAACAACGTAATCCCGGTCGTATCACACCTCTGTAGCTGGGTAATTCCCCAAGTAATGATCCTCTGCTGCAGTCTCGACGTGATTTCAGTTACCTTTGGCGGCTGAAAAGGGTGTTAATGGGAAATATGACACCTAAACCCAGCCAATTACAAGTTTTATTGTGTGACTAAAAATGCAGAATCAGAAAGTTTCTCCAAATTTCTTTTGATAAACTTCAACTACAGCTTTATGGCAACCTTGAGCAAAGCAACTTTTTTGCTTTAACTTATCAATTTATTTAATGGCACAGTGTAATGTCTGCAGAAGAATGACACCACACATGCAAAGATTGGATCATTAATTCCAAAAAACGAAGTATGAATTATGGCACAAAGAAGGCCCGTCCGCCATTGTACAACCAAAACATGGAAGAGGCTTCGTTTTCCTCCGATCGCTAGGAAGAACTGTAAAAACTGTTGATGCAGGAGGCAAAGAAGGCAACGTGAAGGAGTGATAGATCGGACAGCGCTCCAGTGTTGTGTATCAATGAAGAAGTTTTTAAAAAATGGCTGAACTTCTTGAGGAGAGGTTTTGAAACATCGGAAGGATTTTACTCCGTCCAAACAAAACAGCTTGGAGGAGATTGGATGAAATTAAAAGTGGTTTGGACGACGGCAAAGAAAAACTGGAGGCCCGCTTGAGACAGAATTGACTCCGAGCATCGTCCTCTAGTGGCTGTATTGCTTGACATCCTGGACGCATGGACGTTTGTGTGCAGCGATTGTCGTATCATTTGCAACAGATGTGTAAAGGCGGCCTAAATGAGCCTTTGGTCCAGAAGCCGTGTTGCTAAAGTTTGTCTTTGCACCAACAGTTATACCACAGTGAAAAGTGGAAATCGAAAAGTTGTCTTTTACCAGCTTTAAAGACACTTTTTTTTTGTCCTGCTCCGGTAGGTGGATGGATTAAAACAGACCCCTGCCTCTCACAATCTGCGAGCAGAGCGGCACCTCATAATGCAGCGAGAGAGCTCCAGCAGCCAAAACCAAATAGCTGTTGTCAGGTGTGTCCCATCCAGAGAGATAAAATAAAGTTACTTAACTGCCAGGAGTCCACACCCACGCTGTCTGACTTTTAACTTGACAATTTGTCACAGCTCATAACAGTTTTCAGTGCGGAGCAACAGTTCAAGCTCAAACAAGAAGAGTACTGAGGGAGACACTGTAGTGATTGGTGTGCTAATGATGTGCCTCTTGTTTACCACATGATGGCCTCACACTCAAGTGAGCACACACACACACACACACACACACACACTCTTTGATGTTCACACAGAGATCCCTCTGTCAAACATCGGCTTGTTTTATTTTTAATGCAGGAAGCGTCTGGATGGAGTTTTTAACAGTGTGCCGGCGCTCGTGTCACTCCGAGATGCCTGACAGCCGCTCTGTCAGTGGATAAACAGCATCGCGTTACAAAACACAACAGTCAAACCTTTCAAACCTGCCTGTTAAACTCCAGGTTCACTCTATAATGAGCAGTAAAGTGAGATGGTGGACACCTTTTAATCATCGCTGACATCATGAGAGCCGCTGCTGTAATGTGAATCATTGTTTACTAGTTTGTTCCACTGATGGGAATCTTTGAATGCATTTCAAATAAAATGTTTCACAGTTAATACAGTGAAGGATCTACACTGATCAGACACAATATTAACAGGACTAATTAAGTGAATAACTGTGATCAGAACCAGATGTTCTGCTGGGAAACATCGGTTCCTGGCATTTTATGCGATTGCCTCTTCACAGGCGTTGCTGCGGACCTGCTGAAGTTCACCTCCGTGATGGTGATGGCATGTTGTTCTGGCATGTCCCACGATGCCTGAAATTTGGAGGTTGGACACCTTGAGCTCTCACGTTCTCCGAGTCATTCCTGGAACAGAGGGGGTGTACTGGTGGGGCTTCTCCGTCGGCACTTTCGGTCACACCAAGTCTAACCGTGCCGCGCTGATTTGTGTTTACATTACTAGTTTAACCACGCAGAGTCGAGCAGAGTCTCCCGGGATGGACTCCCTCAACTGAGACCAACCTGTGACGAGCCCCCCTTCTCCCCTCAAACAAGAGGATGTTGCGATTGTGAAACTCATGTTTGTGAAGCAGACCTCTTTCTCTGTCAGATACCTGCTTCATGTTAATGGTGTAGTCCTGTTTCCTTTCATGATAAAAAAAAAACAACATTTTCTGATTTTGCTGCTTAAAGTAAAAGCTTAAACACAAAAAAGAGGACATTTATGGTGAAGAATTTATAGGAAATTAAATGTTTTTTATCAGCTTTGTTTGCAGCTATTTGATAGAACTGCAGGGAGGGAGAGCATTTACAACCATCTGTTGGCTACTACAACAATCGCGTTGTGAGTTTTAAGACAAACCGTCCAGCAGGTAGCCGTTTTGTGCAAATCCCTGCCACACAAATTAACAAATAAAATAAGTAAACCTGGGTCAAATACACCCAAAAGCCAGTGATTTATATCAATAATCCTTTCTATGACCGACACCAACAACCAAAACATACTTTCTTAAATCGTTTCTATCCTTTTTTACATAATTGAATCCGCCATAGTAGTGTCGTTTAAAATACATCAAGTTTATATCAAGTTTAGTGGCTGTCAGGACATAATATTTGATGAAATTACAATGCAGTGTAGCTAAACTTCTGTTTTCACTCCTTTATGGATCACTGTAACAGATGATAATTATGAAATGCTGCAAACTGCGGAGAAATCTCATCTACCACTGCAAACCCAATGCAGTTTCTCTTATCTTAAAGTGAGAAGAATTGAAACGAACTGTAACAGCATCCTGTTTAATAACAATGATTGAACAGTGTTCTCAGTGATCAATACCACATGCAGCATGTGAACTATAATTATATGTTTCCTGTTATGGGAGCAGTCATTATAAAAGTTATGTGGTGTTAGAAACAATCCCCTAAATATGATAAGTACTAAGCATGTTTGCCTTAAAGTGAAATGTTGTCATACATAAAAACAAAATAAATTATCAGCTTTAAATGATTATTATTTTTTACAGTGAGTCATGGACTCCCAGGCAGCTGTCACAGCACGAACATCGTCTCACCCCGGGCTGAGTCTCATTAGCATGGCAGACGCCTCCTTTTTCAGATCCAGGGAGCGAGCCAACCTAAACCACTTCACACAGAGCCAATCTCGCGCTCCTGTTTCGCCACAGTAGCCCGTCACCTGCTGCCAAGAACCCTTTCAAGGGGATTTTTCCTGCTCCACTGATGCACGGAAGGAGAACTTCCCCGTGGGTTTTTCCTGCCCACTTTTCATGGCGGAGGACGTCTCCTTTACAGAAGAGCCTCGCTGCAGAAAGAAAACCACCGACACTCGAGACGGGAAGAGTTTGTTCATGAAGCTGCGTGTGTTTGAGGGGGAAACACGGAGCCATTCGTGATTTTAATATACATGAACAATCTTTGAAAATGATTGTCACAGTTTGATGCGTGTGTCCTTTGAGGGTTTTTTTGCAAAAGTATTCAAATTCTGTGCGTAAAGGCTCTGAAAATGGATTTCCTCCATCAGCTTCTCACTATGAGTGATGTGGTTCTGCAGTTGTTGGTTTAAAGTGTGAAAAGGTGATGTCACACACTTCCCAGGATTTATTCATTGTCATTTTAAAAAGGTTATAGAAATATACAGCAGCCAGCTGAGCACAGACTGACATGTGGAAAAGATTTTGTATTTTAGGATCGCTCATTCTTTGGGGCCAGTTGAAGGCTGTGAAAACTTTTTACAAAATCAACACGTCTAATGAATCTGAACAACAAGGCCGTTCTCACAGCACCTGAAACGCTGAGCAATTGGAGACTAACGATTTTTTTTTACCAAGCAAAAGGAAAAATGAATGAGCTGAAGGTAGAGTTGAATGTAAAAGTGCATCTGGAAACTGAGTATCTGCACACAACAGACATAACAAAGCAAAATGAAAAGCGCAATAATACCCCGTTATGTCAAAGCAGAAAAGTTAGTGGTGGATTCAGGATGTTTGAGGGGCAGGGGTGGAAAAAATCAAAAGGGCATCACATCTAAGCGGGGGGGGGGCACCAGCACACAGAACGTCGATGTATTTATAGTGATTAGAGGGAACTTCACCACGCTTTGTCACCCTAGAGGGTCACATTTGCACCCTTTTCCACCACCACTGTCCATCAATGCTGATCAAATCATGCAAAAATGTTACTGCGGGTGTAAACTGATTCACAGTTTGATCAGTGTTTAGCCAACAGTGCCCCCCTGTCATGGAGCTAGCCGTCCGACAACTGTTCCCTACCTGGAAGCTCCCAGTTAACACAGCTGGACCCGGACAGAACAAAACCGCCACCGAGAAGATGGAGGCCGGCGTGACGACAGGGAATACTACCAAGACGGTTTGGCGCCTGGCCGCTTGGGGCACAGTCAATTCATGGGCTCTTTAAAAAGGAGCTAGACTGCTAATAATACTGGATATCATCATATATGTGTAATCTGAGCAGATTCAGCTTCGTACGTATGGCGAGAAATCATTGCATGAGCTTGCACTTATATTTAATCACAACTTTTAAAAAGTGATTTGTTAATCAATTCATCTTAATTAAATCAATAATAGATTGGCGAGGGCAAGGTGACTTTGGCCTGGAAGATGAATATGACTCTCTCCTTTAATTGATAGTTTTCCTAATTCAGATTAAGCTCCCAGGAGCCACACATCTGGGCCTTTGGGGGGGACATTTATTCCCGGGGAGGTAGTGACCTCCTCTGCTGAGGCTGCTGACAGTGTTCATATGAGCTTTTGCGATAACGTCAAGAAGAAGGCAGAGTCCCATATATTTCAATGAGACCTAGATGACACGCAGCCCGAGCCATTCTGCACACCGAGCGAAGAATAAATTATTGGAGATTCACTTTACTCTTCACGTTAAACATCAGATACGCACATGGGAATGTGTCTCGTCGACAGAATTACATATTTTTAGAGCTGGGGCTGTCATGAGCAACAGAGTGCATCACACAGGTATGGCCGAGGGATTACGGGATTTAATAAAAAAAGGAGACATTCGTACAGCAGGGAATATATACATCCCTGCCCACCTGGAGAGACACATGCTAGGAGGCAGAGCGCTGGAGCGTGGAAGCATCGGTGCGAGACTCTAAGCTTCATACGTGCGCGTGTGCACGGTGTGAATGTATATGCAGGACCTGTGTGGGTTGTGTGTGTCGGAGCGCGTTCGTGTCTGACTCATTCCAAAGCCGAGCATGATCAAAGCCGGGACCGACCGAGACGGACAGACAGCGGAGGACACAGCGAGCCGGAGATGGATGCAGTCCAGCCGCCACATTAGCCGCCTGCCTGTCAGGAAAACCAAATTACGGGGCAAACAGCTGATAAGATGCTAACTCCAGCAGGGTCGAGGTGCATTTAGATGCATCGACGTCTTTGAGCGCCACAGAAACATCTGCTCCGGCATATTTGAAAACAGATGCGAGTGTTCCCCTCACTCCTTTGAATGCTGCACATCTGGGCACGTCTGCGCCCTGTTGGTGCAGGTGTGTCGTGTTATGCAATGTGGCCAGCATGTTGCCAAGAGGTAGAGGAGGCAGATCGGTAGCCAAAGCATTTATTTATTTCATTTCTAGCCAGAGGCACTAGTGTAGTGTGAGCAGGTATGCTGAACCCGGCGGATGTCATGTGCCCATGCAGGTTTACACAAAAACGCAGTTAAACACTCGGGGCGACAGGGAGACCTCCTGCTGAGAAGCTGCTGCCGCTGAGGGTTGATTCAGCTGCCATGTTCGAGTCATCAGTCCGAACAAGGACTCTCAGAGTTTAGATTTTTTTTTCTAATCCTTGCATTGTGCGAGGCCAGTCACAAACCGTGAGGGTTTTCTTTACATGGCAGGAAGTGTAAAGACTGAACAAAGAACCAAGACGTCAGTATTCAAGGCTAACATCACCAATTTTACAAAAAGTAGTATGAAATCCAGCAACGTCACTCAGGGGCTAAGTTGAATTGTGGGTAATGTAGTGTAGGCTCCAGGTTTTAAAAAAGCAAGAAGAAAGGGTGGAATAAAAAAGGTGATAGCTCTGGTTCTGCTGTATTGATTTTCATGAGTTGTTTTTAAACTGCTCATAATGGACAGCAGCACTATAGCTGCTGTAAAGACCTTGTGACACGTTCTCTGCTCTTTCTTTCTGGAAGAACTGTAAATCTTTAATGGTGGCCTCATCCTGCGTTCGTTTGTTTGAACTTTAAAAGCCAACCATGAATTATAAATATACACAGATCAACCAGAACATTCAAACCACTGACAAGTGAGGTGAATAACAATGAACATCTCGTTACTGCTGGGAAACCTTTGGGTCCTGGCGTCCACCTGGATGCCACTTGACACAAACCATCCACTCAAACACCGTTGCAGACTTGGTACACCACCCTGTGGCACTGACCTTCCATGATAGCAGTGGTCCACTCAGCAGGACAATGCGCCCTGCGATACTGCTCAAAAATAACCAGAGGAACGTCAGGAAGAGCTCAAGCCGCTGACCGGGCCTCCAGATTGCCAAGCGCCCAATGCGGTCAAGCATCCGTGGGACGAACTGGAACTAGTTGATCCATTGGAGGCCCCACATCACAGTTTACAGAACTCAAAGGATCTGTCGCCAACGCCCTGGTACCAGACACCACAGACTTGTTCAGGGACATCTCACGAGTGCTCAATCGGATTGGAATCTAGGGAAGTGGACGCCTTCATCCCAATTCCAGAGCACAGTTTGTGGTGTGGCAGGGTGCATTTTCCTGCTGAGGGGCCACTGCTATTAGGGATTGTGGTGCCATGACGGCAGGGTGTTGTTTGAGCAGCTGGTTTGTCTCAAGTGGCATCCTCATGAATGCCAGGACTGAAGGTCTCTCCAGAAGAACATTTGATTGTGACAAGATGATCACAATCATGATCGGTATATATGAATATACAGAAGGTCGTCACAAAGTTTGGGTAATTCCACCTCTTTTTGCCTTTCTCACAAGTTGACTTCACTTTAGGTGGAAGAATCAGTCATGGCGTTCTGTACCAGCCCAACAAGAATTAAGGACGTCACGTTAAAGAAGTAAACATGTCATTCCTTGGAGACGTACAGCAGCAGCACAGTTTTAGAATAAGACATAGTGCCAGTTAGTCGACGGCTAATTTACGGTTTAATAGAAGTGGCAGACTTGTGGTTCGGGATGAAAAATGCGATGTTTTGTTGTGATTTATTCTGCTGTACTTCTGTTGTTCTCTCGCCGCTAATAAAATCTTTTTCAATTAGAAAGTTGTGTTTGAGCAGATTAAGATGTTTATGGGTACATTTATCAAATCAGACTTTATTTGTACAGTTTCTTTCATACAGATCGGTGCATTCAAAGTGCTGCACAGCTGACTGACTGTGTTTGACTACATGTAGACAACATAAAAATGGAAAATCAATGCACATACAGGCGTGTGTGTGTGTGTGTATTGCAAGATGGATGACCTACAGTTCAGGGGACCCTCCACAGTGTGCTGACCTGCAGACCTCTGTGTACTTTAATCTCTGTTCACCTCTGTGGTGCCTGACAGTAATACCACAGTGCCCTGCAGGGGGCGCTGCACTGCGATGCAGAGATTAATCTGCAAGAGGACAAAAGTCTGATGCATCCTCTGGCGTTTCCCGTCTCATTTAAACATGTTTTCATTTTAAAATGCAAATGGATCCGTGCGGCGATGAGCGCCTCGCGGAGGGGGCAGAGAGTTGACATCAAGTTCGCATCTCGGCGGAATTGTTCTGATACAGTCGTAATATTTATTGGCGGTGTTTTACATATGTGCGTTTGAATTATTCATAGCCTCTCACAGTGATATTCGTTTTACGTGGATTATGAGGAGATTGACGTGATTGTTTGACTTTGGCAGGCGACGTTTTCCATTCAGTTCGGACGCTTCTGAATAAGGAAATTGTGTGTGAGTGTGCGAGAGGGAGAATGGAGCTGTTGGCACTCACGAGAATAATATCATGAGTAGGTGAAAGGGAGTTATGTAAATAGAGATGTTGAACTACTGTAATTTCTCTCTCTGAATATAGCTCTACTAAAAAAACTGCTGTTTGCATAAGGATTGCCTCTTAATACCTCATTTAGAAATATTAATTACATTCAGTATTCTTCCTTAAATATATTGCTACAACTGTGACCACTTTCCGTCTCGCTCTTACTTTTATCTGAAATGCAGCAGATGTACGTATGCTGCAGGTCAACCATACAGTACGAGACAGCTGTCACGGGATTAACATCAGCTTTAGCACACTGTAGACGGGAGTCTCTGTTAATGGAGATAAACAGAATTACAGAGAATTACCTTGAATATTCAACAAATAAATAAAGCTCTAGTTTCACGTCTGTCCTTCCATGCATACATGGGCACTACAGCAGGTTTTACCGCAGCTGGTTTCAGGTCTGTGTGTTAATAAATGTAATCCCCCGAGTGGAACCTGCTGTCAGTTATTCCTCTTTGCTCGCAGGATTTATTCCCACTAACAGTCTCTAATGTCCGTACTGAATTGGGGAGAAAGGTGCATTTAAGTAAATCACCACAATGTTCGGGAGCTGGTCTCACCGGATGCTGGAAGCAGCTACATCTGGATATAAATGTTCTGAATGTGGATGAAGGTTTCTTTTGTGTGTTTTATGTCTCGAACCGCGTCTGCTGCCAGTCTCTGCCAACACATTAAATAAGACTTCACTTGTGGTTAAAAAGAGATTAAAGGAAGACATTTTATGCTCACTTTATGCCTCATAATTACTACTAGAAGAGGTTTCCATGCTTTCATATTTACAAAAAACATCAGTTTTCTCACTCTGTCCACTGCATTCCCCCTCTGTCTGAAATGCTCTGTTTTAGCTCCCCAGCTTCCTCTGATTGGTCAGCTTACACATGCCTGAGCCGGCCCTGCCAACAGCAACAGTGTAGCTGTCCCATTGTTTAAGACTTGCTACAGTTTTAATATTTTATTTCAGTGGGGCTTGTAGGAGCACATTTCAGTTTGATTATCCCCTGAAGAGACATTTGGTGATTGGTTTATTGTCCAAGTAGCTGACATTGAGCCTCCCCATCTAGATTTACATGTTTTTTGTTTATATCTTTATGTAGGTTTGGGCTGGCTTGTGACTGTCTGTACCACCATAACAGAGCAGCTTTGCCAAATTAATTCTTATGGTATTCTAACTAGTCAACCAGCTACTCACAAGGCGTTTCAGGAGCTGGGTGCCTAGATAACACACTGAAGGAAAGGGAAAAAAAATGGCATAATCGATCTCATTTAATAAATGAAAGTAGAGGCTAGAAAATTCCCATCTGAACGTGTGATCCAAGTGTTACAGGCGACAAGCTCCTATTGCGTTTCTCACGCCGCCTCAGTCGCACATGAATACCCCCGACATCATGCCAACATCTCAACTTGCGTGTACAATATCACGCCTGATAATCTGTTATAACTCTGTGAAAGCTGAATTAAATTGCTTGTTCAGATGAAGTAAAGTCGGGGGTAAAGAGTTCATATTCATTGTGTCAAAAAGAGGCTTTTCACTGTCTCTGACTTTGTCAAGAGCTCACAGTTAATATTCGTGACGATGCCCATTCATGACCCGGATGACTCATCCATACTGTGTGCTTTAATCCCGTTTAAACGTCCCTGACAGACTACCCCATTAGCTCCATCTGTAGCACTGCACATTGTTTCGTTTTAAATGTGCTTTGCATATCGGCACTGTATTGATTGCGATTGTGTATGATGTTGTTTGTCTTGCCAGGAGCCCAATTACCCATCAGAGACACTAAAAGCCTCTAACTCTTAAACTCCACTGCAGAGAAACTCTGGTAATCTGTGTGCTTATCTGCTTCAAAAACACGTACTAATCTGCTTAAAAACACCTTGAAGTTGGACTGCGGAGTAAAACCTCTACATTGTGCTCTTCCGGGCGATTTTTTGAGAAGGTGAGAGCTTTTTAGCAGGCGGAAAACACGGCGAGCGCTCTCATTATCTGCCCTTCACTTTTTCTGAAGCACTTTGAGCGAATTTGTGTACGTGTTTGTGCGTCTCGTGCTATCTCCCCCCGTTGTTCGTGGTAGTGAGCGGTAATCTGAATGAATAATTAATTCGGCTGTGAACCAGTTATAAATGAGAGGTTTGGTTCTTTTTTTTTTTCCTCCCTTTTTGCTGAACTACAAATGTGCTTTAATGTTTTTTCGCACCAAGGCTGACTAAGAGCAAAAGGAATAAAAATAGACGAGAGCTCCGTTACAGCAGGTTCAATGACTGCGCTCCCTACAGAGGATTTTTAGAGAGGGAGAGGATTTGAAGCTAATCCCACCAACAGAGTACAGTATCAATGAGGGCAACGGAGTGATCCGCGCATCTCGGAAAAAAAAAAGTTGCTCAATGACACCGCTGTCAAAAGCTCTTAACTGATCAAACTGGCAAATTGCTATTTAAGGCTAGCAGTATTTATAAGAGCTGTAAGCCTCATGCAGATTGATGGATGCAAGCCGGCATCACAATGGACAGTGATTTCTTGCAAATCTCTTCCAGAAGTAGCATATCCCCTCAAATCACAATAGGAGACAATGCATTTAAATACTGCCTTTGTCAGCCGAATCCCATATAACTCTATAATTCAGCTTAGATAAAAAAAAAAAAAGGCTGTTTATCATTCGCGACTTGAAACGCGCCCAAGACATCAAAATTCACAGAAGAAGCTACAACATCAGTTATTTTCAGCCTTTAATGTCAGTTTAGACGGATCGCACAGATTTCTATTCCATATGTTAAACATTTCAAAACCACCGTCACACCGTCAACAGCATTACACTTGCAAATACCCGACTTATATAATAAAACTACTTTTGGATTTCTGGATCAACATCATTGAGTGTATACTGACTCATCCCTTCCCCCGGTGCCTCTTTACTGTCGACGTTGTTGCAATGTTTTGTGAACATCTGCTGTGAATCTTGACATCTTGAGAATTAATTGCATGTTAAATAATGAGCTGATTAGTTTACGTTCTGGATGTCACATGTGGCATCTGAACACTTGTTGAACTTTCTCTGTTTAGATATCAGCATCCATCAACAGAAACATGTTTTGTATTAGACACAAAACTTCTGTTTATTAAGGGAGTCAATGAGTGTGCGGATTAGACAATCTAAGTATCAGAAACCAGTGATGGAATGTAACTAAGTACATTTTTTAAAGGTACTGAAGTTCAGTTTTGAGGCTTCTTTTTTGAACATTAAAGCTCTATTCCACTGCATTTTTGAGGAAACTTTATCATTACATGCAGCATCAGAGTGAAAGTAAAACATTTTTAATGAGCAATCAGATAAAAACACTGATTGTGATGACAGAATCATAAAAACATATGCAATTTACACTTTTATGTGTACATTTGATAGAGACTTTTATTCAACATCTATTTGTATAGTTGACTTTAAAGAAGTAATATTTACCAGGACATCTTTATTTTTACTCAGGAATGACTTCAGGGTGCTTTTAGATGGCTTAACAGTCGAGGTTCGTCATCCACTCGTGGCCTCGGAAACTGTTTTTGAATTAGTTTCAATTGACCTGTTGAGGAAATGGTTGTTTCCACAGTCAACAATGAACCATAAACACACAATCTAAGGGGCTGTAATCGAGAAATGAAGACCATTCAAATGATTAAGGCCGCAATACTAAACACAAGGAACTGAAGGTTCACAGAGACGGTCTTAAAATAATACTCTCTTCTCACTTCAATGGCTGTTCTCATTCTTCCTGTCTGTGCTGGTCGCAAACATATCCCTTCTTAATGCAGTTGCACTTAAACTGACGGGGGAATCAGTTCTCCCTCTGTTCAGAGACACATGCTTACGTCAAGCTGAAGGTAATGTGAGCCCGCAGCAGTCTGGGTCTTTCAAAATGATGGAGACATCTTACAAAGTTAAAGTAATTTAAGCGTAAAATTCCCTCTTTGTTTCCCACGGACATTGTTTCCCCGCTGAGCCATGACGGGATTGTCATACAAAGAGGAAATTAAGTAGAAAAGAAGTTAAACCAGATAGATTTGACTAACTCAGACTGCTGAGGGCTCACATTAGCTTTGAATTAACTTGTGTAACTAATGTATTTATTGTCACCATTTCCACTGGATCACATGTGGTTCTCCTCACAGCCAAGTTGGACAGGAGGAACAATTACAGCGAGGAATGTAAAGAACAAAATTTCACCTGAAACGAACCACAGTGCACTTAAATATCTGAGTTTTGACACTCTGTAGTTGATAACCCCGAGCTTAGACTGAGCTAGCATACTAAACTTAACTAAATTGTTTCCAAACTAAAAAAAACCCATTGAATTAGCCTTCAACGACAGTTTTGTACAGTTGGACCTCTGTTTAGTTCAATTTCTGTTACAGCCAGTGTTGCATCTATCAGAAGCGATGTGCTTTGTCAAAAGGTGTCCTTGGGAGAGACACAAAACTCCCTGCTTGAAGGTTACTCTGGATGAAAAGTGTCAAATTCATGGTTTAATTATAGTGGACACAAAGGAGTATTAAAAATGACACCTGGTCTTTAACAGTGTATAGGATCCACAGTGAAGTGATGTCTGGTCTCACAGAGAGGCCGGGACGAGCCACAGGCAGACTCGGTCATGATGAGGATACCATTACAGCTCTGATCCCACAGCTCCTCTCTCTCCCGCTGCTGCTTTAGCCCTTGACACCCATCACCTTGAGTTGCTATCAAAGGCTGACACTGATGATACGTTCCCTGGGCAGGGGATCCTGGGAATGGACCGTATCCATCATCCTGCTCTCCACCGATAAAAATCCTTTGCCGGAAAACACAACAACATGGGGCACTGGAGAAAAGAGATTTAACACCCAAGATTCAAGGATAACTAGTTCTCGGTAATCACGTATATAGCCGGGGGCAGGCTGGAGTCATAAAAGGTCAAAAATCCCACAAAAAGAGGAGAGAAAAACACAAAGCAGACCGACTGCTAGGAGACAATTTGGAGCTAATATAAGATACAAACACTGAAGTTACGGTGCTGATACGGATCTCACCCTCTCTCGCACGGAGGAAAGAGCGAAAAGTTAGCAACAGAACATGAAATTTGTTTCAGTCCTCCTGATAACGGCTGCTTTAATGAAACAAGCAGATGAACCTATTGCGAAAGTTTTTCTACTGTGTGCTCGCTGGAATACCACTGCTCTTTTTTGATTAATTCTCAGGAGGAGTCTTCTGAGTATTTGGGAGGGCTTGTGAGGACTCGGGAGAAGCCACTTGATGCATATTTTTGGGATGGGTTGAGATGTTACTTCTGTTTGAAAAATAGAAACATATTGCTCTACTGAATGGAAGAGGCGTAAAAGTGTAAAAGGTCGACTAGAGGCTTCGAGAGGCTGCAACTATATAAAAAGAACACACTACATTAAAAGGTTGGACAAATAAAAAAATGTACTCATATACTCTATAAGCCCAGCCTTACCAGTAGCGGTGCAAAGAAACCCAACAAAACTACAACGAGACACAAAACAACTACAATGAGACACAAAACAACTACAAAGAAACACAAAACAACTATAACGAGACACAAAGAACTACAAGGAGACAAAACACCTACAAAGAGACACAAAACACCTACAAAGAGACACAAAACAACTACAAGGAGACACAAAACAACTACAAGGAGGCACAAAACAACTACAAGGAGGCACAAAACTACAAAGAGCCAAAGCAACTACAAAAGGGACACAAAGCACCTACAAAGAGACACTACATACCTACAACAAGACACAAAACAACTACGAGACACAACACAACTACAAGGCACAAAAAAACTACAAGGAGGCACAAAATTACAAAGAGACACAAAACAACTACAAAGAGAAATAAAACAACTGCAAAGAGACACAAAACTACAAACATATAAAACTACACCTTAAGCCTTCCCAGTAGTGGTGGTAGAAACGTAAGGTTAGAGGGAAGGCCTTTGGAGTCTGAGACACACGAGCGTGCTCAAGAAATTTCATAGCTACTTGCACATCATTCATTCCATCCTTCAATGTTCTGCAGCTGATTTCAAGTTGCGGTGGCAGTAAGCCAAGCTTTGCCATCCTTTTCCCTCCTCCTGTAGGATCCCAAGATGTTTTCTTGCCAGATGGGATATACAATCCCTCCAGCGTGTTTTGAGTCTCTGGAGGAAACGACTCCAGCACAGAGGGATTCAAGAACTGGCTGTTCCTTTATTGCAAAGGATGCACCATTCCTCTCAGAGCTCCTTCCATATATTTTACACATTATATATCTACCGCAAGATTTACATTTTCTACATCAGGGTGGTGGTAAGAGTCTGCAAGGGTCCATATATCTGTAATACATTTTGTTACAAAGCCATGTCCACAAGGACCAGTCACATTCAGTACTTAAGATTAGAGTTAGAGTTTCAGTTTGCACAATCTGCGTATGAAGCAGACATGCAGACACATCCATACTTTATATGCAGACACGACCACGATGATGGATGCTAACAGTATGGAACGCCGAAAACTTCCAAATATTGAATAAATAAGATGGGCGTTATTAAAGACATTATCATATTAATGAATTTAGTCAAATATATAGATTAAACAACAATTTGTGAAATAATTTAAATGATTTAAACTCAACTCAATATGAAGTGACAAAGATGTCATTTCCATTTCATGATACACATTTTCATTTCAAAATTAAATTTTTAGTATGTTTGTATTTTATAGGGCATTTTCCTCTAGGACACATTTTATTTCATAATGTCCCATTTCATGGAAGTGGTGTTGCCACCACCCCCTCACCCGTCAGCTAGTCTGACTCACCAGGTGTAGGCTGTTGGTACAAGCTTGTCATCGGGCGCCTATTTCAGGCGATATTACCCTCCTTTCACTATCTGCTTGTCCCTGTTTTCAAAGTCACCGTCCCTACGTAAAACAACCTCCGAAGTAGCAGCCTACAAGTTGAAAATGGCACGTTACCTTAACACTAGCCTGGTCGCTAACGACCAACCTAAACAAGCTAGCAGCTATTACTTTTTCCTTTAGTGGGGATTTCTTTTTCCTACACCAGAATGAGAAGAGGTTCAGCAACGCAACTAACTTTCAGCTACCTTATTAGCCTCTGTTTGCTTCAGCAACAACAATACTGAAGTTTTTCTGAAATAACCAACTAAACGCTTAAGTTTAAGGCTGCATGTACTACCTACCTAGTTGCCTAACTAGCTAGGCGGAGTCGAGAGCTTGGTTTATTACTCAGAAGATAAAACGAAGATCAATTCACTGATCATTTAACCACAAGCAGAGAAAAAAAGAGCCGTCTTTGGCACATTGTAAGATACTCACACTATTTAAGCCTTTTAAACTTTTGTCCATAACTTGGTCCACTCTCTTCCTCCGACACTAATGAATCCTTTGTATAAGCAAAAGTTACTTGGACATAATGGTGCGTCTGGGGCACAAATTCACAAACTCCAAAAGTACCAATTTTCAGAGAACAATCTGCCATATTGGACACCTCTTAGAAACTTAATGAAATTAGTATTTGTGTTCTGGAATCGGGCCAGCCCGAGAATGAGGACCGGCGATGTTGAAAAGGAAATTAGATGCTTTCCTAACAGCAGATTGAGAGTTGTGCGGAAATGCATTAGGGGTACTTTTTACCATTAGATGCCACAAAAGATGTTTGAGAGTATCTTTTAATAATGATAACTGCATAATTGAGGCGGCTGGGAGCTAATGGCTCGAGTGTTAAACATAACAATCTCAGCTGCATTTAAAAGATGAACATGGAATAAATATTTGAATCCTCAAAGGCCAAAGCACTGAACACGCAGGACATTTCATGTTGTTAATTCTTTATAGACACATTTTGACATGAAAATAACATCACAGAGAATGAGCAGCAGTGTGCTTATGTCTGGCTGTGTGATCATGGAAGGATTACTGAATGGGCTGTCAGTGCACAGTCTTGAATCGACTGATTTGAACGGTCTTAATATTTCTTATTGCATAGCTGCAAATGACCAAAGAGATGCATTTTAACGACACAGATACACAAAACAACTACAAAGAAATACAAAACTGTGGAAAGCAAAAAGCTAAATGTCTACAGTTACAAAACAACTACAAAGACTGTAAAGAGATGTACAACAGTCCACAAAGACACCCAACAATACTAGATAGACACAAAACAACTACAAAGAGTTGAGAAACACTACAAAAAGACAAAGCAACTACGAATAGAAACAAAATAACTACAAAGTAACTCAAAAAAACTATGTGGAGAGACAGAACAACGGAACGGAAAGGAAAACAACACTGCAAAGACACACGAAACAACTACAAAAGATACAAAGCAACTACAAAGAGACAAAACAACTACAAAAGAGACAAAACAACTACAAAGAGACAAAACAACTACAAAAGAGACAAAACAACTACAAAGAGACAAAACAACTACAAAAGGGAAAATATAACTACAAAGAGATGCAAAACAAGCACAAAGGCACTCAAAAACTATGTAGAGACACAGAACAATTACAGAGGAAAACCAAAACAACTACAAAGACGCAAAAACAACTTCAAACTGATCTTTTTTTAACTCTATGAAGACACAAAACAACTACACAGGCACCAGCTGTAAGCACTGGGACATCAGCATGCAGAGAGGTTATTGTTACAGATCTATATAGGCTTTCAGCGAGCGATCGATATTGTCAATATTGTTTTTTACAGCTTGTTACACAGCCCCGACTACCCAAAAAATGAATTAATGCAGCTTTAAAATAACAATTAACTATGAACAGCAGGGCGTCAGCTTAAGATACATTTCAGTGTTAATTTATATTTTCATATTCTTTTAGACACAATAATTATTCTCACTACAGAACAACAAAACATTCAAAAATGCCTACCACCATTTAATTGCTTAACCAGCCAGCTTTGGAATTTTCTGCTTGATGAATGCCGTTAATTGTTAATAGATTAATTTTTCTGTCCAGCAACGTATTGATAATCAATAGTCGAGTTCTGCAGGAAAGCCCCCTGAAGTATTGATGCACCAGGAGCCCATCACGACCCGGACTGTACCAGACCGAGAACACCATCACACTCGAGGCTTTTCTTGTAACCTACAGCTTACTGCAGTGAATCCATCTGAAATGAAATGCCCTGCTGTCTGAAAACATGAAACATGGGCACATTTTCGCTCTCGTGCAGAAGGCTTTTGATCCTGATCCATCCTTTTACTGTGGCTTCCAGGCAGCGGCTGGTATTTACTGTATGTGTCGGTCGTTCTGGTCTCTCTGTGCGAGCTTGACTTGACTCGTCTTCACTCCCTCTGCTGTACAAACTGTTAAAGTAATTCCTCTCTGTGGTGATAATAAGACATTGTTATCAGTCCTGCTTGTTATTTTCACCCTGTCTTCTCAAGTGCATATATTTGTTTGCACATCATAAATACTGCATAATAATAATGTCAGTTGTTTTTGTGATAGGAGCTTACAGCAACAAATAGTAAAATCATGCTCATGATTAAAACCTTTTTTTTACTGTTGAATATGTAGCGTCCAAGAATGCAACGTCCCAAAATCCCCGGGATGTTTAGAGCCTTTGGAAGGACATAAGTCTGATATCATAAGATGAAATGACTGCTATAATTAAGCCTTATTAATCCAGACATTCGGGACGGCTTCCAGATTGCAGCCCACATGGAATTACTGACACCTGTCCATTGGCAGCACAACAATTTGGCGATGAGCATCAGCAGCCGGAAATATCTGAAACCCTTTTTGAAATAAATTCATACTGCCCTCAGGTTTACAGGTAAAATGCTGTCAGGAAGCACAGCTGAATACAGATATCCTTGTTTTTCTTTTAAAGAGTCTCTTAAAGCTGAATGGTTCTAAATAACGTGACGCTTAACTCTGGGACTATAGGTGCTGTTACGGAAAGCAGTGTGTTCATTTGATAATAGGCCTTAACTCGTTTTAATCATTTGGGCTCATTATTATAACGTTGAATTCAATTTATTTTATTTCAAAACGAATGAAATTGAAATGATGCACTACCTGCTACTCTTCTTCTGAAATAATACAAATAAGAAACCTTATTACTGCTCATATTGTTTACAGGAGGTCTGTCCTTGGTAGCTAGCGCTGCCGCTACTGAAGCTAATGAACTAAACTCTGAGTAAATGCTAGAAACATTGTAAGGTAACCAAACTGATGAAGGTCTCGGCTGTGAGACACAATACCGGCGCTGCAGTCGTTGAGTTCAGCAGACGGTTTGCAGACGCTTTCTTCTTTGTCTGCAGACGCTCCTACGCTCCTGTCCTCGGTCCCTGTGTCCTCAGGTCTGCTGAAGCTCCGTCGCTTACTGGACTGAATGCCAATAGCAAGTAGTGTGTTTATATATTACATGTTACACTGACTGTTCGAAAATCTGTTCATTGCACTGCACACATGGACAGATGATAAGACCATAAGAGACAATTCCGTTTCATGACTGCATCTTGAATGGTTGCGAAGTCACAGTGCTGACAAAAATGTGCCCGCGGAGGCACAGACAGACATATTATCACCTGGCAAAGAAGTCGGAATCACTTCTGTTTTAGTTCCTGCTTCAAATGGTGTCTCCAGGACGTACACACACACACACATACGGACTCACAAACAGAAAACCTCACCGGCCGATGCTGTCGGGACTGAAACTGTGGATTTGTGTGCATCAACTGGTTTCACGTTCAACATAAAGCTGCCTTTTGCAAGTTGTGGTCTAAGTAGTGGCAACAGGTAAAATATATTAACTGCAACATACTACAAAGAACATATAGCTGGTTATTCAACAATCTCAATTTAATACTGATGCCTCCAAACGACCCACATTAGCAAACGAGACCACCAGTGGAAAAACCTAATGGCCATCACCTGGTCTGATTCTGACTTGTTTTGGTTGGATAATCATGTAACAAACGATTTTGAGAGGTCTTATTTGTTCTCAACTCTTTAAATACTGATGCTTTGAGTTTGTAGGTCAGGTCAGTGCCCATCCTAACATTTATCAACCTATCTAGAATGTGATACAACTCAAAAAGATGAGAGAGGACAGAGTTTCTACTAACTGCTGCTCAGCAGACGGTTTTAAATTTCACTCTCATGCTCCTTTTTTTCTGTGAGTAAAATTACAACATCCACATCCAACAAATTAATTTGGACACAAAGTGTGAGAGGCTGTAAAATGCTAATAACAGAGATGCCAAAGACAGACACCGGCACTCACCAACAAAGCAGAGTGAGTGTGTTGTGTCTGGGAAAACGGCGCTGGTTATGCTGCCAGAGTGCTGCAGCATTGTGTTGGTTAAAGTGGACCGTTTCCTTTCAAAGCATTGTTAATCTGGCCACACAAAATGTTTCTGCGGGTGTGTGGGCTCACAATAAAGCAAAAATGTGTACAAAACAAAATGTGAATCTTCAGTTAGAGTTGTGAGAAAAGCTGGGAAAATGACTTGAGGGACCGATGACTCCTGTACAGTGCACACAGCAACTCATCTCCCACCAACGAGGGGCATTCAGATTCTTCCCACATGCACCGGGGCGCATTTGTCAGCAGCCGTACGAATAGATGGGGAGATTACATGTGATGTTGGATCACCTGTCTTCCTGTCTGCTGTCGAAGAATCTGACTGGATTCAAACTGGAAATGTTCTGGCTGCACACATGAGACATACAGGTACGTAGGAGTGTGTGTTCAAAAAGCATCCTCTGTGGGTTTCAGACACACAGGGAAGAAAAATATGTTTACAGATTTAGCCGCCTTCCATCGTCGCACAAACATCCACCCTCTTCTCTAACAACCTGCCGGTGATGAAACTCCGGCTCCTTCTCCACACCGCCTCACGCAGCGAATAGATTTAGGCAGACTGTCAGTTCACAGCTTGCCATCTTCCCAGCACCCATCGGGCGTCACCTTGCGCCAGAAATTAAAAAGCACCAACAGGAGAGTCTGGACGTGTGCTGCGAGGCCCTCCTGCGACAACAAGCTGTCTGAGAGGAAGTAAGCAGAGGGCGTCTTCTACCCTCGCAGACGTTTGTCTCAGGTGACTGACGGAAAGGTGTGATCTCAGTGGGCAAGGTCGGCCCGGCGTGTGATTCTGACACACCGCTGATACACGACCTGATTTATCAGATGGTTATTCATGGCTCTTTAAGGATGTAACCCACATCTTCAAGCAATTTGGCTTCATATTGGCTCTTTTATTCAGCTAGACAATTGTAGATAGCTTATAATATAAATTGCCCATTGTCTTCAGTCCAGACTTGCAGCTCCCTCTGGAGCCTGTGGCAGCTGTAGCTCAGGAGGTCGAGCAGGTCGTCTAGTAATCAGAAAGTTGCTGGTTTCTAATCCCCGACTCCTCCAGCCGCATGTCAAAGTGTCCTTGAGCAAAATACTGAACTCCAAATTGCTCCTGATGAGCAGTTGGCACCTCGCATGGCGGCCTCTGCCTTCAGTGTATGAACTGGTGTGAATGAGTGAATGTGACAAGTGTTGTAAAGCGCTTCGAGCGGTCAGTAGGCTGGAAGTGCACTATAGAAATGCAAGTCCGTGTACCAAGTGAATTTAGCCACAAAAGGCTGTATCTGACTTTTTTTCCCCCACATGCAGTCGTACTCTCCGACATCTGTAAACACACGCTGATGTAGAAAAATGGCGGTCTGGCCCTTTAAGGCTAAACAAGGCTAGGCTAGCCTCCAGACTCCAGCTCAGTGCTTAACGCACAAACAGGACTGATGTCAATCATTCTTGGAAGGAAACTAAATAAGCGCACTTCCCAAAATGTTGAACTCTTCCTTTGAATAAAATGCACCACTGTATTTGTACTCTTGTACCAAAACACCAGGGGCGGCGAAATAGCTGTGAACACTGTGTTTGTCTCCATCTCACAGGAGAGAAGAAACCAATAAAATGTGGTAATGAAATCTGCAGTGATCAGCGATATGAATATATACAGTACATCAACACCTCTCTTCAAACATACTCCCCTCTGTGATGTGGATGCAGTGAGAGAGCTCTTTATCGATTTATTGCTGATCGCGGCCGACTTCACAGTGTGCAAACTTAAATTGTGTGAGAATTCATTATCGAGCTCAGTGAGTCCGACTCTTTCGGGATAATGTGAAAGTGACAGTTGTTTCTGGGATCTTACCTCATGTAGCATTCGCCTCGCTTGGAACTGCACTACCAGCTGCGTGATGTAATATAGAGAGATACCTGAGTAACATGCTGGAAAGATAAAAAGTCGAACATTCGGTGCCAAATCAGCTCACGCCGGATCGTAGAAGGGATTTCTATCAGCGGCGAAAAAAACCTGCAGGAATCATACAAATCTCACCTGACAGATCTCTGCGTTTGAATGAAGGCTTGGAGTTAATAAGAGGGTGGGACCATCTTATCTGGACCGTGGAAGGCAGAGGGATAGTGAACGAAAGAGTTGTGCTGCAGTGTCAAATTGAACATTTACTCTCCCGGTTTCCACATTCTGCTGCAGACATTGAGATACGTACAAATTAGGGCTGACCCAAATGCCTTTTTTTTTTTTTTGGGGTGCAGGGGGCTTTAAATCTTCAGTGAGAGGTAGTTACCCACGAGACATCAGTGCACGAGGGGCAGAAATGCTCCATCGCCAGGATGGTTTTCCACTCGCAGATACTCGATAGATTCTCGAGCTCCATTTCTCACTTGGCCTCTTTTTTAAAATTGAGCCCACACATTAGAGAGGTAGAGCCCCTCCCCCCTCCTGCTGATGGACCGCCATGGGACAATGAATTGTGTCAGTCCATTGTGCCGTGAATAACACATATGATGTTTAACAATTTAAAAGATTATTGTATCAACTGCAGAGCTGGTCCTGTTTATCAGCAGCTCACAGAACTGACTCACTCTCCTTTCATATAACTGCAGCTGTCACCAAACTCCAGTTTTCGGACCAAAGCTAGTGAAAATTCAGACATCTTGATTAACACGGAGATTTGTTTACAACCCGTATGATCGTCTTGTGTTTGCAGTTCTTCTCAGCAACCTTTTTACGATCTTACTGACAACATGAACTCGCTGGATCTTGAAAATGGTGTTCGATGGGGAAAGAAAACAACCAAATGATCCTTTTCACGCAGAACCTAAACACAGCTCAAGTTTGTTTGAAACTGTCGACCGTTAACCGGCGTTTATTTCATTGGACACGCTCGACACAAACGCCTTTTGAGCTTAACTCAAAGCGATGCGGCCGACCGGGTTCGCGAAGTTCATAGTTTCGTGTCGAGGTGCCACATGTGCAGTCGTCTTTTTGTAAATTGCTGAACCGTTCACCTAATACTTCTATAGTGTGCCGGCTGAAGCCGGGAAACATCCATCATCTCGCATTCATCACGTCGACAGCTGCATAAACACCATGTCGAGGCAGCTGCCGCATACATTAGAGAAACATCTTTACAGTTACAGTGGAGGAGATCATACTACTGAAACTTTCATACATACTAATGCTATCAAAACTGCAGTATTAGACTCCTCAGCTGTGATGAAACCTGGCACTTGGGTGCATTAGAATACATTAGAGATAATGAATTCCCCTCGCCCGTTTTTCCCCGTCGAGCAGGGCCAGCCGCGATCGAGACGGCGGAGTGGCAAGCGCTCGCACACTTCCCCGCATTCATATTTTTCCCTTTTCATGTGCGAAACAATGCTGTCACGCTTGTGCCTCGCTGACAAATGAAAAATATAAGGTTGATGACGACTTGTTTTATTTGTTTCCTCGCGCTCCCCCTCCTGTGATTTAGAGATGCCTATCCAGCGACCCGAGCGCTCGCTACCTGCTCATTACTGCGGCTTCCGCACATTCCTGCGAGATTACAGGTTCCTCATGCAAACAACAAGGTGACACAATACAGAGAGGCGGACATGCTAACGGGAAGTGTGGAGGGGACGGGTGAAAGAAAACCCTGAGTGCTCTGAAACACGCCGTCATGAGTAGCCATCCAGTGTTTCCAGTGCTTTTTCTCCCACACACACACACACACGCACAGTTAATCACAGCAGGTGAGTGACGCATGTGTGCTCCCGGCTTTTGTCCCGGCTTCACCTCTCTAAACGCCGAATCAAACTCCACTCTCCGTCTCCTCCGCTGCGGCCTCGCCCACCAGCACAAACAAAACACTACAACCTTATTTTGCCTGAAGTGCTTTTTCCATGTGCGAGTATTTGGTTTTCCCTTTCATGCTGCCATACTCTGGCACAGTGTGAGTGTGTGTGTGCGAGTGTGTGTGTCTTGGGACGAGGCGATCCATCTCAGACAGTCCCATCTGCGAGCAACAGCCTTGTTTACTTATCCCTCGACCGGAGAGCAGCAGCAGCCTGTCCACAGGTAAGCGAGCTGCCAGCGCTCGGGACGAGCTGGGAGGAGCAAGGCGGGAGGCGAAGTGAGGGGAGGGAGGGAGGGAGGGAGGGAGGGAGTCGGCTTCTGTCTTCATCTGGGGATAAATCATTCTTTCCACAGACGCCAAACTTCCACACCTCGCTCTCCTCTCGCGCCGTCTCCTCGTCGCTCTGGAGTCATCCTTTTCTCCCCTCCGTTTCCCCCTCATCCTTCGCCGCTCCCTCACACCGGTTTAATTCACTCGTCTTTTCCGGAGCACCTCCTCCTCTCCCCCGTTCCCTCTCCCTCTCATTTCACACCCCCTGCACCCTTTTCCTTTCTGTCACTGTGTAGTTATCAGCTGCTTTCCCCATCCCTCAGTCTCTCGTTTCCCACTGTGCAACCTCCCACATTGTCTCCCTCGTCCGGTCAGAGCATCTCTCAAAGCCGAGCCCTCTCCTCCCCTCAATCTGCTTTCGCTTCGCGCTCGGCCCCGACTCTCATCACACATCATCGTCACATTTTATTTTCCACGTTCTGCCTTTCTGTCTCCATCGGGGGGCAGGGGGAACAGCCGGCATTGAGCTGATGGGGTGAAATAGCGTCCCGCGATGAATATTCATGCCGTCCCGCCAGCCTCTGTCCCCAGTCGCCGTGTTGCAGAGGCCTCCAGCCTGCAGATGCCACCATCTATTTGTCAGAGGCGAGACGGGACCCACAGGAAGGTTTGCTTGGGCCAAGGCTGAGGCGTGAGCCCCCTCCTGCTCGGTCTGAACCAAACTCGTCCATCTGAGCCACATCAGACAAGTGTGAAGACTCAGGGACAGTGACGGCACGTCCCCGGATGTTTTCCCTGCTGCCTGCCACGGAGAGAACGGCGACTCCAGGAGCAGAGGATTGGAAAGACATTAAATGGGAGCAAACGCCTATATGATGGTTTGTCAGCTAGTGTTTAAAATAAAAAAATAAATATATTTCTGACAAGATACTTCAACGCTGCACACGATTTTCTCTGAAGGTTCCCGGAACTGTGCGGAAGAAAAATACTGCTAATGGATAAAAGGAGCACGGGGTCAGATGGGGGGAAAATGTCAGCATGATTGAGGTTCCTGCCCAATTAACTGGAGATCACTTAAATGGTTGGCGAGCTGAAGAGGTCATTATCCTGAAGAGCTCTAAAGAAGCCCATTAGGGCTTTCCACAGCTGGACCCGTGACTCCTCCGCTTTGGTTTTCTCCAATAAAAAAAAGACACATGGCTGATTCTGCTCCGTGGAGGCTGCCCGGCCCGTTTGTTAAACGCTTTACCTTCATCGGATCTGAAGAAACATGTGCAGTCACCCATGTGTGCGTGTCTGTGAGCTCAATCATCCATCCATCACTACCCTGTAAGCTCCCAGTATAAGCGGAGGAGAAAGTTTATCCTTCAACGCCGAGCGAAGCCGAAAGAAAAATACCAAAAGAACAAATCAATGTTTTCCACCAACTGAGCACTGCACACAAAACAAATCCCAGAAATATCGACTTCCACGTTAGCCCCTGAAAAAGAGATGGTAAAGCAAACAAACAACGTACAAATGTTTTCCTGAACAGCCAGAGAAACAGGAATTGCAACATCAATACATACAGCTGTGAAGGCAGCACGTATAGAAAGTCTTTTTCAACGTGCACGGTTCGTTCATGCACGGCGCCTCTGCGTAATCAGGCCGCTCTGACTGTGACATTCATATCAGCATCTGCTATTTTAGTTATGCTGTCCGTCCGGCATGTTCAACACGACGCCGTCTGTCTGAGGCTCCCCCGCCTCCTCCTGATCGCCTCACCAACACCCGACTGAAATCTACAGTTATCCATCAGGCTTTTTTACAAAGTAGTGCCAATTTAAAGTGTTTTAAATGACAGAAGGGACATAAATGTGTGTGAAAACTGTGTCAGTGAATGTAAGAGTGCAGCTAATTTGTTGCTGCACGTATGCAGGAAGGCTCAAGTCCACTGGGATCTTCAGTAACTCTGGTTTATGTGAGATACAGTTTTAGCGGTAAAGCTCACGGCCTTGGGAACGTGGTGATACCAGCAGCGTACACATTACTGCACAGTATACATGTTGCTCCATATGCACCAATATGAAAACTTATTTTTAGAGATAATAATGCAGAAAAAGATGCCTCTGATAATCTATGATTGTCGAAGTACCAGGAAATTTTGTTGTTTCCGTGTAATGATGATAATACAGACAATAATGTTCATTGTTTAACTGTAAAATATCCTACCACTTTGTCACAAATGTCTGATAACCACATTTGAGGGATCATTGCAAAAGATGTGTCAGCTGATAATGATTGATATCCGATATTAGTATCAGTCCCAAAAATCGGCCAGGCTCTCGTAATAAATGACTTTAGGAGGCTGGTGGTCAAGAAAATTACTCAAGAAAAGAAAATGTGGAAGGTGCAAAGAAAACAAACAGCACAAAAATGATATTTCATGAGCAAATTAAGATTTTGATGGTTCAAAAATGACCAGAAGGTATCGGTATATCTTCTCATTTTGGAGGCAGATTTTGCAGCTTTTCGGCAACAAGAGATCCTCACTTCCCTTATTCCTCCTGTCATGTGCTAATATGGTTGGTACTCACTCACACTGGTGATGGGAAAAAAAGGTCTTTTTCATAATGATAACTTGTTATTGCTAATGAACTGTTCATTTGTAATGGTGGTGCATAATGGTGATGAGACGCAGGAGTTCATAGTTTGCCCACTTTTTTATTCCTAACCGCTCTCGCAGCACAGCCCCGGCAGAGACGTTGCCATATGACCTAATTATCTCTCATTAGCGGCCTCAGTAATTACAGGCCCTTTTACAGCTCCATCCCCTCTGCCTCGCATAGGAGGGGATTTCAATTAGGCCTGCCTTGCAGCTCTGCCCGGCTCGCTTTCACAGCTAAGCCACGCTGTCACCTGTGTAGCCAAGCATGGCCAAGAGGCAGGCAGCTCCGGCGCACACGGAGAGCTCCCACAAAAAAAAAAAATAAATGATGAACCCGTCTCTGCGGCTGGGTTTTAATCTATTCTATATCATGCGCTCATCAACGAGACATGACGGCGAGACAGCTTGAAGAGGAGAGAGAAAGATAACCTCTTATGCCATCTCCTGAAAGCGGCACATCATGAAAAATACATAAGAAACAAACTACGTACCGCAGCACAGGTAAACAGCATGTGAAATGCTAATTCGGAGGAATCGGAGTGGCAGAAAATGCCTCAATCAAGACAGATTTGTCAAAAATAACTAGGAGGGGAGGGGTGGGGACTGCCCGGATGTTTTTCGGCTAAAAGCTCAGTCGACACATAAGATGGAGAAACAGAAGAGGAGGAGGAGAGGAAGAGATAGAGCAACAGAGGAGGCTTGAAATCGTCGAGTAGCGGCGAGGAATTACTCCCCACTCCCGCTTATCATTTATCTCTCACTCCAACCCCAGTGCCAAATCAGTCACCCTAATTAACAGGCCAGCGAGAAAACACCAATCAATACTGCAGGGGGATAATTAACCCCTTGTGTTCTCAATCGTCTCCACAAAGGTGAAATTGAAATTGATTGAGATTACCTTTTGTCGGCTAATTGCGGCCCTCAGCCGGGTGAAGGAGGGTCGACTGATGGCATGTTTGCCGTTATCAGGAATCGGTGAGGATGGATGCGAGCTGAGGAGACGCAGCAGTGAGGTGATGAGGGACGCTCTCACACTGTAGCTGCACCGGAACACAACGCAAGCATGAGACGCCGCGCAGCTTCATCCAGGCCAAGACTCAGTCAACACACCTTTATCTCGGCAATGTCGGATTTTAAACCGTCGGCCAAGGTGCTGTTGTTTGACAAAGCTCCTGTTTTAAGGACCAATAAACTGGTTTCTGAGCCATCTAGTTCCATTATATTGGAGAGAAGAAAGATGTCTGCAACACACAGCAACACAGACTAGGTGGATTAAAGCACGACAAGCTCAGGTCTGGTGACTTTTTGTGACCAATATTAGTTACCGTCTCCTGCTAATAAGTTATATTCTTTAATAAATGTGGTGCAAATAGTTGAATTAGCTGAAACAGTGTGTTCAAACAACTGCTGGGAGCTAAAAAAAAAAAACACACAATCTCCACAAGAAGTACTCAATGCCGATTCTACAAGAAGGCACCAATTCTTCTAACTTTGCCGCAGCTGTCTCACAAATCTCGTTGAGTTTCTCCTCACGATGCGACAACTCTTAAAATCATGTGTTTTGTAAGGGAGTCTGGGATATCGGCCATATAGTGATACATAAACATGATTTTCACACACACACACACACACACAGAACAACAAGTATTTAATCTAAATAAAAGACAGTGTGACAGGGCGAAACCCAGAGACAGAGAGACTTAGGTGGCCGAGAACAATTCCAATTTGTCTGTCTCCTGGTTTGCTCACGTCTCGCCTCCGTCTACATAGCCTACACCGCGTCATCCTCTGACCAAATTACACTTTAAGTAGCCCAGTTCAATCGCTCAAAACAGTGTATGGAAACGTACCAGATTTTGAAAGTTTGCTTGAAATTCACTCGACGTTTTACAGCAACATGAGGGAAATCATGTAGTTATCATGAGTGGTGAACTGCCCCTTTAAAATGCACAGATTCTTGATTAAACACACATCTGTTAAGTGTTTGCTGGCAGTTTAGGTTTCTTATTTTGTACTAACACAATGCAGTTTATACAATGAACACAGCTGACCCAAACATACACACAGCCCTCCTCTCGTTACTGCTCTCACTGTTTGCATTAAATCTGCTTTCATTGTCTTTTTCTTTGCGACGCCTGAGAAATAAGTTTATGGGTCAATAAAGCTGGAAACAGGACGGAGTTTAGAGCATCACGCAGGTCAGTGATGTGCACCGGGGGGGGGCAGGGGGGGCAGTCGCCCTCCTGGGAGCCAAAACGTGTGCTAAAGAGCCCCCTTGGCTGGTTAAAATATGAATATAAACTGCCCTCTTGGGTGGCAAAAACGTGCGCTAAAGTGCCCTCTTGGGAGCCAAAACGCGCGCTAAAGTGCCCTTCTTTTCGCCCCTGCCCTTTAAAAAGTCTGTGCACGCCACTGACGCAGGTACAAAACAAATCCCTCACACTCCCATACATATTAGGATTTTAAGTAAGTTGGAACATTTCAATGTGAGCTGCAGGCCACAGGTGTTAATATTCTCAATAATTATATGGGGGGATGTTAAACAGCCCAGAAGGCCCAGCAGAACCACACCACACAGGGTTCATTTGCATCACGTGTATTGAAACAGGTGTAAGGATCAGCTCACCTCGGGGACGCTGGAGTGCAGATTAATCCAGCTGGTTCTGGGTGAGAGTCCGGTTTCCCTGCAGAGCCTCTTCCTCCATCCTCTCGGGGTGATTCTGCTGGATCTGAGACCGGCGTGCTGAACATACAGAACATCCAACAGAACCACCAGTGAGCACACTTTACTCCGACTTTCCTCCGCTGTCGTCAAACTTACGTCAAACTTCGCTCACCTGTCGACCGCACCGCGCGCAACCACCTGCGTCGTGACGTCATCGCGGTGATTGGCCAAACATTTGAATGCAGAGAGCTCGTGCCGCTGCAGCAACGTCAACTAAAAAAGGTGAAGACAAGAGACACATTCAGTAACTGTGAGTTTCTGCTCACACCAGAAAAAGAAATAAAGAACAAAATAAAGTACGAGGTGACAGAAAAAGGTAGAGAAAGTACAGCATCAGTGTGGTGAGCAGAGTCCAGGGTCAGCTGAGTCAGATATAATAACGATGTGATTCATCTTATTTTTAAAGCACCTTTTTTAAAACAAAGTTACAAAAAAACAGCTTCACAGCAGGAAAAAAAAAACAGAACACGACAAACGACAAGAAAATAAAAGCCACTTAAAAAGAACATAAGAGTGAGAATAAAGTATAACTAACTTTCTAATATCATACTTTTGTTAATTTTCTGGGTGGATCACATCATGTCCTTCTGTATACCATCTCATTTTCCTCGACTCCTAAAACAGGTTTGTTGTGATGGATTAATTTAAGATTTTTAATGATGCTAGTGCAGTGCCCGTAGGAAATATGTGTTCCTATAGAAAAGTGGGAGGTTAAGAAGCATTTTCACTGATGGCCAAATGAGGCTGCTTGAAGGTGAAAGGTCGGGGATATTTAGGTTTGTTATGAAATCCGATATTCCAGGGCATAATTGGTCGTTTTTGACTATTTTTGATTTTGCCATTATATTTCACCTTAAAACTATTTACTTGGTGTGATTATTTTCAGCACAACCTCACATGTGTGACTGTACAGTTATTTGTTCATTTTGACATTTTAACACAATAGACCTAAAATCACAAAAATAACATAAAATCTGAGTAGAAAAAGTTATTTTTTACCGTGAAAACCACAAATATGTTTAACAAACCATTTTTTATTATTTATAATGCAAATATAAATTTTTGTTTGCTGAATATGTGCATACGTTTTAAAAATGTACAAAGTTCTGTGTAACTATTTACATTTAAATGCAGGCAATGCTCAGGTCTGCCTGAGCTCCTTCCAGCTGAATGAAGAGCTGCACTGCCTGCTCCAAATTCAGCTTCTTCTGTTTTGACTCATTAAACAAAAAACCGACTCCACTACACACTGAACACACTACATAACACACTAACTATACACTCCAAACACGGTAAATGTCAATATCGCTGTCTGTACACCGACCGTCGTTGGCTGTCAATCATCCGCCAACGTCCCTCCCACAACTTCCTGTTGCTCTACAACCAAACTTGCTGCTTGAACACTTTCGTGACAAAAGCCCATTTTTACTGTTTCTTCTGCACCAGACACAAAGCAAACGTGACGGCAATGTTCACGAAAAAGTGTGGCGGACATTATTTACCCTAAGTCCGGTTTTGGACATGTCGGTGCGTCCGGTCCGTCGACTCGGGAGGTGGGCCGTGTAGGTTGGTTAGCGGCTAGCAGCTAGCAGCTAGCTACACACCAGCATCCACAGATTCCGTTTCCACTTTGTTGTCCGCGCGTCTCCGCATCTCCTCATACCCGAACAGACCGGTCCGGTCTTGTTTAGTCACATTAATCCACAACAGTCAGTTTAGATCATGCACAGAACAGAACGGGACCGAACCGCCGGCTAACTCCCGGTCCAGCTCGCGCTGCCGCAGGTATTTGCCGTGTAGGTTGGTTAGCGGCTAGCAGCTAGCAGCTAGCTACACACCAGCATCCACAGATTCCGTTTCCACTTTGTTGTCCGCGCGTCTCCGCATCTCCTCATACCCGAACAGACCGGTCCGGTCTTGTTTAGTCACATTAATCCACAACAGTCAGTTTAGATCATGCACAGAACAGAACGGGACCGAACCGCCGGCTAACTCCCGGCCCAGCTCGCGCCGCTGCAGGTATAAATCCGCTCTCCTCAGACCCGAACAGACTCGGTCCGGTCTCGTTTGGTCTAATTAATCCACAACAGTCAGTTTAGATGCACAGAACAGAACGGGACCGAACCGCCGTCTAACTCCCGGTCCAGCTCGCGCTGCCGCAGGTATACATCCGCTTGTTTCTTAATGTGTGTCGTAGTCCTGAGCTCTGCAGTGACTGGCTCTAATGCGCATGTCACTGTGGGGGCTCCGATAGACTATGCTCCAGAATGTGTAAAGCATTTATGAAATAATTCATTAACGGTATCATTGTAATCCAAACAAATCCGCATGGCACACCATTGAACCAAGCAGCAGCCATGTTGAAACTCTCAGGTCAGTCTGATCCTGATCCGCAGAGATATTTCACTCACACACACACACACACACACACACACACACAGACAGACAGACAGAGATTCCTTGCTTTTATAGAGAGATAGGAGAAATATCAACTTCTGTTTAATAAGGCTTCTAATAAGGTGTAACACCTTATTTCTCTATAGTCGTTCAAGTTGCAAGATGCAACAACAGAACGAGACGAAGCAGCATAAGTGAGCACGTAAAGAGGGAGACAGAACATTTTCTACAATGTGAATTAGCATGTCACTTTAAAACTAGTCATCAGGATCCAGTCAAAGCAGCAGGATCTCTCACATTTTGTATTTTAATCACCAGGCAACTGTCCCTGTCAGGAAACACCACGCTGCAGTCTTTTTAATAAAAAGACAACCTGTTCCAAAGAGCTGTAACAGTTGGAAAGCTGTGGACAAAATATTTCTCATTAGGACTGAGAGTAAAGAGCAATGAGCGATTTAATATCGCTGTCGACACCAGCCAGGAAAAGGTAATTTGAGCTTGATGGATGCAGCCTCCTTTGTTAGCACAAATTATAAACTCATCCCCACTGTGAGGGGACAAGAACTGAAGCATCATGGGAAGGAAAACAAAAAGCTCATCCGGTCGTCAGTCCAGAGGAGGCGCCTGATTAACAGTGACTGCGTGGGATCAGAAAGTGTCAGCTTCATTTCCTCAGGTCAGATCAGGACAGGACAGGGGAATGATCTCTTATTATTCTCTCAGCACAATTCAGAGAGTCAGTTTTATGGGCATTCACAAAAAAGTCAGATCATCACAGGTACACAGGAGGTGCAACGTGCAGAGGAAGGAGTTCTGTAGCGTTTTATATGGTAACATGAATTCGGACAAAGTTCACACAACTGGGAGGAGATGAGAAGAAATAAATTGGACGAAGAATGAGTCGTTCTTTGTGGAGCTTCAACCCAATCAGCAGAGGAAATACTAAAGTATGTTTCTGCAAAACCACAGGGTAATTGAAACTTTGCGTTTCTTTAAGTTGCAACTTTCGGTTTGTTTAGGAAGTGAACAACAACGACGTCTGAGTACGTTCTGGCCCTCAGCATGTTGAACACAGCAGACTGGTCCGCTGCCTTACACTTCGAAGTTTGACGTTCTAGTTACCCCTCTAGGTTTCTTCCTGATGCGCCCCTCAAGTGCAGGAGTACAAAGAGCCAGAAGTCAGACGGTGGTTTAGGTGGTTGGATGGTTTAAATTGAACATTCAGATTTTTTTGCTAACCCTGACCAAGCAGGGTTTTGTGTCGACAACCTTACTTTACTGTGACCGTTTGATATCGTAATAACAGCCCAAATGTCCTAATATGTGAACCGTTTGCTTTATTTTGAAAGTCCAACAAGAGGTCCTTATATGACATATTACTGCTAACTTGACCTCTGAGCCGTTCACTTGCAAAACTGACACTTATGGATGGGTAGAGCATCATAGTTCGAAGCTTGAAGCCACCGACCGAGCTGCTGTGCTTGACAATTTGGGAGTGAATACATTTTTTGCCACCTCAGTGTTTAATCCGAGTTGGTGCCATCTCCCAAACTGCAGCTGCTGCCGTTGCCTGAGACTAAAAACTGGAACGAGCGTTGAATGTGGACAAATACATGTTGAACAAAAGACCTCTGACAAAGTGTGGCTACAGGCACCATCAAATAGTCTGATCTCCATATGTTCTGTTAAAGATGAGGCCAACGATTCCTCAGTAAATAACACAAAGACTTTTGTCTGAGTTCACATCCTGTGCCTGGATGATTCCCGTTTGTTGAATAGTGGCGGTGCAGACATGAAAGGAATGCGGAGGAATCTCCAGAGAGACATTATGGGCTCAATAACTCCTAGATACACCCCTGCATCCACTCACCTGGTTGATTTGGTAGAGATTCTATAGTGCAACATAAACTGTGGCCAGCTCTGAACAAAAGGCATCAGTCAGAAGTGTCACCTGTGATGTGTTTGAAGAAGGTCGCCGCTGATTTCAGAAGTATTTTCAAAGCAGTCATTATCACAAGGGTGACAAAAACGGAGCGGCCCTCACGCACGCAGGTGATTATTAAGCTGCCATCGCAAAATGAATGGGTGTCCTCAAATAACAAGAACTCACGCTCGTGACAAATACAGGATTAAAAAAAAACACTGTTTTAATACTTCAAACCTCGACTTTTTCGCGTTGCACGCCGCTCTGATGAGAATTCCCCTCACATGTTAACCCTCGACAGAGCTCTAATCTCGTTAAACGTACGCAGTCGTCGGTCGGCATGAAACATGACAGCTGTCAGACAACATATTGGGGCCGCTCACTGGGAGAGGTAATGGCCAGCGCGGTGAAAATTGGTCAGGCTTGCTTTTAGAGTGGATCCAACTCGCCCAAAGAGACGCGACTGACACCAGGGGCCGCTCCTGAGTGACTGCAGCTTACTGAGAGATGACATGACAAGCACATAGTGCTTTCTGCTGCACATCCCTGGTGTCATGAGTGACCCACTTTCCCCCCTCTAATTGCAATTCCCTCTTTAAAACTGTATTAGCTCGCACAAAGGATGTTCGATGCTCAGCTTCAGTCTGCACACAGTTCAGAGGGGATTTAGACTTTATTGTCGGAGCTGGAGAGGAGTGTGATTAGTTTGTAAAATACGAACACATTAACGACTTTTCTCTGGATAACATGCCAATTTTAATTGTGTCTTTATGCGAATTCTGCAGCAAGATGCTGAAGACAAATCGGACCTCCCCGAATGAGACATCAGACCTCAGAGTCGAAGAAGTTGACCGCATGTGCACAGATATAAACACTTTCCGCTGCTTTTTGACCTCTTGTTTGATCAGGGTCACCAAAACTGACTTTGAAATGTCTCAAGTATAGATTTTTTTCTTTCAAACTTACTGAGGAGAATGTGGATGCAGCACTGTAGGCGGGGTCCTATCCAGGCTTGTGAACGTTGCTCAGTTGCACACACACACTGTAAAGCCAGAAAAGTTCACCCTCTTCTTCACCCTCCATTAACTGAAGTGTTGATAAAATGATTTAACCGTGCTGCTCTTTTAGACTGCTCTTTCATTCGCATGCTCTCAGGCGCATTCAGGCACGTCTTCCACAATACTCAGGTTTACACTGTGAACTGGGAGATGAACTAATATTGTACCATATTAATAGTGCGTATATGTGTTCGGGCTGCTAACAAGAATTTTCAGCTTGGATTTCCCTTATTTACACCCCACGTAGCGGCTTCCTCACAGGTCTTATTCATGTGATATATTCACCTCCTGGTACATACGATGTGTCTTGTGATGCATCTCCACTTTACGATTTGATTAGGATCTCCACGATGCTCCATTAAACAACCTGTCACGGCACAATGGATGGTATTTTGAAGCAAAACAAAGCCGCGGCGATTTGAAAAATGGGATATTCCAGTCCAGCATCGCAGAGTACTTGAAGGATCCAGAACCCTGAACTGCGGGGCTGCAGCCTGATTTAATGATATTGTTGACGCAGGCAGAAAGCTGCTGCTATCAATGCAGTTAATTGTAGAAAGGCCTCTCAAAACAGCCCATAATTCATGTGAGCAACGCCGCGCTGCTTCTCCTGGGTCCACCGCTGCAGCACCGGGTGTTTCAGCCCGTTAATAAGTGGCTGACGGAGAGAAAACCTCAGACACTTCCTGTTTTCCTGCCGGGGCTCACTCACGGGGGATTCTCCACAAATGAATAATACATCTTCTCCATTTAATTTGGAAAGCAGCTGTAATGAGGCACTTTTGCACAGTATTTCCCCACTCAGGGCTCTCACGTGCACTAAACACTCCACGGTTGATGCAAAGCTGTTAATAGATGATGATAAACCGACAGAAGGGGCAACAACACGTACATAAACACACGTTCATATTTTGAGGAGGTGTAAATTGATTTATTTTACACAAATGGAGTCAGGGTGGGAAGAGCCTGGAGATCAGAGCTGTGATCTTGTGACTTCAAGACCGAAGGATTGAATGTTTAACTGAATCACTCTTCTTTAAAACCTTCTCTGCAGGAGCATTTTAACCGGGTTTAGCTCATTCTCCGCTCTCATTAACAGTATTTCCAGCAACAAATAAAGCGATAAATCAAATGTACGCCACCTGCCTAGAACCAAATGGCACAGTTAGCAACCAGCTGGTGAGGCGAGTGAAGTATCTTGACCTGGCTGCAGACCTCTGAAGTGTAACAGCAGACCGCCCACAGCTCAGTTCAGTGATTCAAATCGATCTGGTGTTGTGCTCATTAGCAGCCGTTTCTCGTCTGGTAAGAGGAACCGAAGACCTTCGTAGGCGGGAATCAGGATGGTTGGGTTCCACTGAAACAGCTCGTGGAGTGCTTATTTGCTTCAACATATTAACGCGTTTAAAAAACAGGCAGCTAGGGAGGGACCTGTGTTAATTGGTGTTTCAAAGGGCAGTTCGGGTCTTTTTGATGTGGGCTTGTATGAGGCGCTTGTCCGTAGTCGGCGCATCACCTGCAGTAGATGACCGTCGGCTCTCCTCCTGCGCGGAGAAGCAACAGGTAGCAGCAGTAAGACGTATTTCCTGTGGCGTATTTGTGGCATAAAACAGTTTTCAGCAGGTGGAGCTGCTTGTGCATGGGAATACAGATGGTGCAGAGTTCAGGGAACGTAGTGCAGAAGGAAAGGGCTGTTTGACATCAGCGTAACGCACCAAAAATGTTCAAAACACAGCGTACAGTTAGACAAATATATACTTTTGAGATGGGACTTGCTGCTGGTTCGGTTTTAGCGTGATATCATCGACTAGTCATGATGAGCTCCATTGAGTTTTATCCAAGCAAGCAAAAAAACATATTGCAAACTAAATAATCTGAATCTTCCGGCCAGTCCGACCTCACCTCCACCTCCTCCTCCTCCTCCTGCACGGTCCTGACTGACGCCAGGAGCGTTCTGAGGAGCAGGGAGGAGAAGTCGGGGAGTGTCCGTGTGATTAAAGGGGTGCGACCCATTAAACCCTCCAGGCCCGAGTAAAATACAGCAGCACACAGTCTGACTGTAATTTCACCATAAAAGAGTCGGCAGCCACTCTCGGATGTAAATTTATGGAGGAGGTCGTAACATTTTTACAGCTGGTGCTCTGTACTGGATATGATCACATTTACTCGGAGTTGTTAAGATTATGATCCCGGACGATGTGTTTTACGGCAAACAAGCCATAACCCCCGTACAATTACTTTAATTACTGGTGAAAAATTTGCAATTAATGACCAATTGTGGGCATTCAGGAAGCAGAAGGTTTCCTGCACGGTAAAGATGTGAGTGAGTTTTACTAATGAGCTTGTCGTCAAGGAGTTTTTGAGACTGAGGAGTGTGAAAGTATCTGCCTATCTTTGATTCAGATAACGGCGGAAAAAATAATAAGACTTTCTTCCTGTGCAGAAGGCAGATGGGATCTGGTTTACCTCATAATCCCCTCTGAGTCGCTATCAGAGCATCAGGACCGCGTGGCCTTTTTAAGTCTAGACTTCTTTATCACTTAGCTTATTCACAGAACAACAAATCAATTTGCGAGGGGGGGGGGGAAACAAAAAGAGAGCATAAAAAAGTCCTCGTTTCCGTTTCTTATCCGTGAACTCGACTGTTTTCCTCGCCTTTTTATGACGATAACGAGCATCAGCGGCAAAAACCTGCACAGGAATCGCACTGCGGAGGGAGCGTAATTAAGAAATAATTGACTTATATTTTCAAATAATTGAGCTGTTTGAAGTGCTGTGATCGCCTCACGCCGGAGAGCTATACCTTCAGACAAGCAGGCGCCGCATGCAGAGTGGTTGAGATGTGAAAAACGCTTCTTTTTTTTTTCCCTGAGCGGGGAAAAATAACATGAAGTAAATGGCTTGAAATTGAAAATCTAACACGATTTGAGATGCTAAGAGGGAACATCTCTCTTCTGATGCTTGATAGACTGGAGGGAAGAGGCAATTCTCTTTGTGCATCGCTGAATATGTGTGTGCTTGTTGCACGCTCCGAGAGGAATTCCGGGTATAAATTGCAGAATTATGGCCAAGAACCGACTCGAAGACGGTGCGAGTATAACATCCGAGCTTAGCATGTCTGCACCTGCAGACTCTGAACATATAATCTCCCTCCTACACTGGCCGTGACTTCACAGATCTGTTGTGACACCTAATGTGAGTGGCGTTTAGCCGTTATCGACAAGCATTCTTCAGCCTCCACTCCACACAATCGAAAAACCACACTTCGCTTTCGCCTGTGAGAGGAATATTTGAAATTCTAGGGCTGTACGCATGAAAGGGAATAGAAATGATGCCTAATGTATATGAATGGGAGCCGTGGCGTTCAGGTATTTCACGCCGCATGCCCTGACAGAGGCTAAAGTGAATAAGTCGTCAACTCGCATTGAAATTCATATTGTATCCCTGGCTGGAGCTGAGCCCATTTTCTCCACAGTGCTCTCGCCATGAGCCATACAACAGTCAGGGAGACGTCTAATGAGGCAGGAGAAAAAAATATTAAGAGGAAAATCCTTAAACTCAGGAGTTGGCATATTCAATGGCCAGTCTCTAAATTCAATGAGAAAAAATCTTTTGTTGGGCGCTTCAGGCTGGTGGGAGGCACAGAACAAAACTCAGGAAGAAGAAAAGATTGAGCGAGTGACTGAGATGGGCTGTGACAATGTCAGCTTTGGTCTGGTCCGCCTGCTCGGATGATGGGTGAATATGAGGGCAGCTCGGAGGAAAAAAGGCGGGAGGGGAGGGTCGGAGCGAGGAGCAAGAGCAGGAGGAGCTTCTCCAAGTGGAGTCGGTTTAAGACCCCACAAAGGTTGCTGGTTCACATCTCGATCTGGAAAATCTGTGCAGGACCGCTGATCTGCTTCTCTGCACAGATTTTATAGATCACACTTTCTTTATGTAACACACTGTGCGTACGCTCCGATTAGTTTAAGGAACAACAACTACTTGGTCAAGGTGAGAGAACATCGCGGTTAGGCTCAAAATACCCGTATTTGTCGGCACAAACACAGCTGGGGATGTCCCGATTTCCAATCAAAATATCTTCTTTTTGTCAACATCAATACAACTGACTATTGTCTCAAGGACCAAGAAGGACCAGTTTTATCGGCACTAACGTGGCTGCAGATGTCCTGACGTGTTGTCGAAAAAAGTCATTTTTTTGGTTGCTGCAAACAAACACAGCCGGAAACTGTCCCGAGCTCGCTTTCAAAATATCAAGTTGTTCCACACTTACAAAAGCCGGAACTCCATCACAGTCCCCTCCACGTCCCAAAATGAAAGTCAGATAAAAACATTTTTTTAAAAAAAAAACGTGTAATGTGAATGTGATACAACACGTTTTGCGCAAATGTCAATATGCCACACAGCCTTGGACGCGCACATATGGACGAATCTGTTGTTTTGTATTTTACTCGACTGTACTCTGCGGCTCTGCTGGTACTGTGGCCCGCGTGCAGTTTGACCCGTCCAGAACCTTCTCCGACTCTCCATCTGCTCTGTTTTTTCTTTCTCCATCTTGCGGCTGCTGAGACGCACTTTGCAAAGTTGGTTAATGCTCCAAGATTGTTTCTTTGCGATGAGAACTTTATGTACTTCAGTTAATGGCCTTCAATTTATTCCTTGTGTAAGTGCTATTGAAGCCTGAGAGTGTTCAGGTTTTCATTTCAACCACACATTAAAGCCGCTGATTTCACAGACGAGCTTGTGCCTCATGCTAATCAGGGAGTAATCACCTGCGGCGTTGGGCTGGAATAGGAACTTGTACGGTCTTGGGCTTCCGTGGCACTTAGTGGAGAAGCTTAATATTTTAACTTTGACCCCAGAATGGCCCGTTTTCAAAGCGAAGACGACTAAGTATGCTCATTCTTTCCAGCCCTCCAAGTTCTTTCTGACGTCCTCGCTTTCTAATCCACTCGTGTTTATTAGCACACTGTGATGTGTAGCATGTCCATAGAGATAATCCTGCCTACAAACCAGGCAGAGCCGCCGCTGTGATGAAATTCGGTTTAACCTTGAAACCACGGGGGATGAAAGCAAAACGTACACAAAATCTTCAACAAATACTGTAATTTTAATCCCCACTTGACATTAAACTCGTGCATTTTATCAAACAGCTGTTTACGGGCAAAGATCAGCTCCCTATGTCTGTGCATCAGTAATTAGTTGTAATTATAAACTGATTTCACACACATGAAAACAATCTCGGCGCTGTTTGTTTGATGTCTACCAGCGCATTTTAAATCGTTTCCAAGCAGCAGCAGCAGCAGCAGCATCCCTGATGTTGTTGCCTGGTGGATTTCTGCTCTGGTGTCACTGTTTGTCTCTTATTATCAGCAGCAGCTCAGACTGCAGCTCCAAGTCCTGTCTGGCTACACACTGCCCCCTAGTGGAGGGAGCCCTGGATCTGTGAGTCCTGACACTGCATAGTTGGTTGTGAAAGTTGTTGTTGTGAAAGGCGCGTGCCGAGCTAAATGAGCCGACTCCATCAAAACCAAATGATGTTTTTCAAGATTTTTTAAATCCGCACGCCACTTTCCCCCGGAGCTGATGAGCGCTGAAGGTGTTTATACAAAAACTGTTTAGAGTTGACAGCTGCAAAAAAAAAAACTGTTCGGATAAGTTCTTCCAAAAGTGAAAAATTCAATCATCACCTACTCACCTCTGCACTGAAGTTTTGTGGTCCACCAAAACATTTCTGGAGCTTCACGACGAAACAGCGACGCAGCATTCTCCTAAAAAACCAAAGTGGCTGGGAGCTTGTTTTAAAATGTACAAAATACACAAAAACAATGGTTTCATACAGGTAATATGGTAAACCAAGACCCCCGGACTCCACTAAAAAAAGCCCATTTGCACTGGAAGTCTCAAGTTACCTCATCTCACTCGTTAAAGAACGACCTTCTTCCAAAACTAGCTGTGATGTCCTAAACTCGACCGGCAGGTAAAACGTGTTGAACTCAGATGTTCAGTTGAGAACAGAGAAACTTTCCCCCATCCTCTCTTCAGCAGATCGATGTAAAAAAAACAAAAAAAAAACAGCCTTCTATCATCAGACTCTGCTCATACATCATTCTGCACCACCAAGGTCAAACATCCAGCTGAAGTAACAATGAACAAAACACATTTTCAGCGGCGGGCACTTTAAGCGTTCGATGAAATTTCAGGGCTGTGGACCAAATGTTAACACCGAAAACTGCTCAGAAGAAATAATCCTCTTTGGAAAGAACTGAATTCAAATAGTTACCTTAAGGTTTGACATGCACCTGAACATCACATCCATATGTGAGCATTGAGGCTTCTTCCCAAAACTGTGCATGTTAATGTGCTGCCATAATAACAACCTGTCCCCCCCTGCAGACGGTAGACTCACAGTCTACAGGTGGATGCCCGGGTGGAGGTGGTGTTGATGAAAAGCTGTACGAGCAGCAGCAGCAAGTAGCAGCGGCTGACAGCTTAACTTCCAGGTGAGCGATGTAGCAGCAGGTGTGCGGCAAAGGAAGAGGGAGCAGAGCGCTGACAGCTTAAAAGTGCACCACCCAAATGAAAAGAAGGGTGCAGCGGATGTATATACTGTATCTGGCAGCGAGGAGAGGGAGCCGTGCGAGCGCAGTAGCCTGAAGTAACTCGAAGGCTCTGATTTATTCATGAGCTCGGTCTCTAATGTTGGGTGATGAGGCTCGCAGTCAGCGTTTCAGTTCATCATAAAGATGGTGGATGGGGTTGAGGTCAGGACTCTGCGCAGGCGACTTCCTCCACACTCAACTCAAAAAAACACTTTTCCTGGGGCCAGTTTTGTGCACAGGGAGTGAAACAGAACACGTTCTTCTGCAGACACACCAGGCTTTTTTTTTTACAAGATATCATAAAGGTTCGTTTAAAGGTGCATTCTGTAGTTTGGGTGGAATTTAATGCCTCTCTTTGTTTTCATGACTGACCTCCAAGGACAACACAATTTCACACTGTTTTGCTTTGTTTGTATTTGGCGGACCCTGCCACCCTTTTCGACTTTCCCCTTTCAGAACAGCTTGCCAGCGACAGTAAGTGTGCACAGCGGCACCTTTCTACTCTGACTCAGTACATGTTTGATATCTAATAATCCACAGATACCTGCAGGCGCCGGTGAACAGTGAGTCCTGTTGGTTCTGCCTTTTGGGTTAACAGCAAACAGAGAAACTACGTTATGTTCAGCACGTTCATGAAGTTCATGACCTGTAGTTTATTCACAGCTGAGGGTAAGAAAGGCTGATACGGAGGGTGTGAAATGACTTTTACCTCCTCCACATACGTACATCTCTGTAGTTCACACTGTGTGGCAACAGCAGGTGTGACAGTTTGATGTCATGAGAGCCACAACAGCGTGCCGCACCTCTTCACTGCCTTCTTCTTCTTCTTCTTCGTTGTCTTCTCCTTCGTTGTCATCTTCTTCTTCTTCGTCTTCGCTGTCTTCTTCTTCGTCTTCGTTGTCGTCTTCCTCTTCTTCTTCCGCTTCTTCTTCATAGTCTTCTTCTTTGTCTTCTTTGTTGTCTTTGTCGTCGTCTTCTTCTTCGTTGTTGTCTTCTCCATTGTCTTCTTCTTTGTTGTCTTCGTCGTCTTCTTCTTCGTCTTTGTTGTCTTCTTCTTCTTCTCCTTCATCTCCTTCGTTCTCGCTGCCTCCTTCTCATTCTTCTTCTTGTTCGTCTTTTCCTCCTACTTGTTCTTGTTCTTCTTCATGTCACAGATCATAAACCATCTTTAAAGCTGCACACCTCCACCTACTGTAGTGTGTAGATGTAGATGCTGCACTTTTTAGGTCAATGAAAGCAATTTGGCTTCACAATATCAACTAAAAATGTACCAATACCAAATATGTAGCTCATAATATAAATGCACAAATATCAGGCCCATGTATACGATATAAATTTGTTAACACTGGATCATGTGTACACTGCACCTGTATGTCTGTGCATGTAACTTTCAGCTCCTTGAACTTTCCTCTTGGCAGAGTGGCAACATACACTAACTTCCCACAAATTCGCCCACTTTGAAGTATTTATGAAAACCGTTTTTATTATTCTTTGTTGTCAGCTGTTCAAACAGGCATGTAAATAATGCCTACAAAGACGACGATCCCATGAAGAACAGCCAGCAGACACAAAAAACACACCAAAGTAGAAAAGCAGGAGCGTCGACATACTTTTGTCCAGCTTGTGTTTTAGAAATTGACTTGAAGTAGTTGAATTGATGTCTTTCACTGCTGATGACGCCTTGATCATTCAGACTGACAGGAGCAGCGTCGCCCTCTGCTGGTCGGCACCGTCTGTTTATCATATTCAGCAGCAGGTGTTTTTCAGCTGACATTGTCTTTTTTTTTTTTTTTTTTTTTTTTTTATTACCTGCGAGATGTACACAACCTTTTAAATCCTTCTCTCGTGTCTTTTAATATTCTGTCCCCGGTGTCTTGTTTTTTTGGGGGGGGGGGGTAAAAAACTGCGCTGTGTGTCCTTGATTGCAGAGGAACACAAGTTTTCAAAGAACACGCCTCTGGTGATTCTAAAATTAATTTTATTTTTTAATGCAGGGAAGAAAAAAAAAAGAAGAGAAGATCAAAGCAGTTGATGTTGGCATCCAGACAGATTTATTTCACCTAAACTCACCGCTCTGGTTTTTGTGGGGGGGATTTTTGTTGAAGTGGGGTTTTAAAAAGAGGCTTTTATGGAGGCCAGGAGGCGGAGCGGCAGGGGAGCCGGGCTTCAAGGGGGGGCGGGGGGCACAGTCGGCGGCCCGACAGATGTTCACAGGATACAGGAGTACACGTGTAATATATTGTGTTCTGGTGTTTCAGTTTGAGTGTATTTTCTTCCTGTTTCGTTCTGTTTCCTGCGTGCCAGCGTTCCTGCGCATCCTCGCTCTGGTTTCATAATGTTTCGTGTCTTCTATCTTTGTTCCACGATGTCTCAATAATCGTGACATTTTTGGTTCGAAATGACATTAAACGGCTCTGACTCTGATCTTTTCTTTGCTCGCATTTGTTACGATAAGATGAATCATACTTTGTGCAGCACACACACATGAAAATAAAAAATGTTAAAAAACCACATCCCGCCCTGGTGTCCTCCTACTCTCCAAGAACAAAAGGTGCACTGGCACTGTGAGATTCATTTAAACTCCCCGGAGTCTTAAAAAAAAATAAGGTCATGCGATTCTTCAAGGTCACACGATGACATTTCGAGCACGGTGAATCAGATAAATAGCCGTCTCTGATGTCGTCGAGTGGCTTTTTTTTCCCCCGCTGGCCTCTTCGGCTGCACTCCTGAATCTGCCACATTTTTCTTTCCACTCTTCAATTTGACAAACAGGATTTGAACTGAAGCCTCCCACACAGTAAACAGTCACCGGCGGAGGCTGCGAGTGGCTGAGGGAGATATTTACCACTCGATGTGTTTACCGCCTCGCGCAATCTGAAACGGCAGCTGCTGCCACCGGTCCGTTCACCAGCCTGTTTGTTTGGAAGGATGGCGGTTACAGCTAGCTGGAAGCCGGGAGGAGTCGATTGTGCCGCTGCTCCGGTTCACTTGGCCATGTAAGCCGCCACCTCCTTCTCCAGACTCTGGGCGAAGCGGTGGTTGAGGAAGAGGAGCTGGCCGTGAGGGAGCAGGCGGCTGAGCAGAGCGTCGATGCGGTTGCTCCTCAGCAGGACCTGGAGGGGGAAGAGTGTCGTTAGTGACGACCCTGCAAACACTCTTTAACGATCAGAGTTACTTACAGGTGGTAATAAAAACCTGCACGGCTGCGATCTTGTTTCACTGCTGCTTCCATAACCTGTAATGACTTGTTCCTGCTCTGAGGAGGTAAACTGTTGCACTGGCTTGATTTCAGTCTAATGAGGCCCATAAACATGTGAACACACTCTGCTACAAGATGTTTCTATTTGAATACAGCATCATTAAGGCCCGGACCACAAACAAACACTTTGTTTTGTAATAATACGTCAAGTTTATCAGGCTCAAAAGACACATGGCGACAGTCTAGTCAAAGTTACTCAAACTGGACTGAATTGTGCTGAAATGTTAGGGTCAATTTTCTGCAGCGGATGTATCCAAACTTGTTCTTAAAGTGAGTATTTCTGTCAGCAGGACTGTGTTTGCGTTCATGGAGATGAAGCGACAAATCAGTGCCACAGTGAGGGAGGTCAGGCCTGACATCAGAATCCAAAAGGTACAGAAAAGGCCAATTTCACAGTTTTATTTTCCATTTCGACCACATCAGACCAACACAACTGTACTTCAGACCTTTACCACTACCCTGACATGCTGTCTGCTCCTGTAACACTTAGGACATCGATTTAAAAGAGCTCCTGACTGTACGACACGTCCTGGAGCTTCCTTCATGAAAATAGAACATGTCTGCTGGTGCTCACCTCGCTGCCCGGCCCGAGCATGTGCAGGTGGTCCAGGCAGTGTCGGGTCAGGTTGCGGAGGGTCCCCTCAGCCAGCAGGAGGTTCTCGTGGGGCTCGCAGACGAGGACGAAGCCCAGACTCTGGACCCCGAGCCACAGGGCGCTCATCTCCTCAGAGAAGGGGTCTCCGGCCCTCAGACGCACCACCCCGCTGTCGGCCTCCTGCAGAGCCAGCGCCTCCTCGCCGGGCACCATCTCCACCAGCGGCTGGCCCAAAGCCTCCCGGAACAGAGAGACGGCGCTGCGCACCTGCCTGAGTCACAGAGGGTCAGATCAGTGTTCAGTTAATATCCAGACATCACCTGGAGACTTCTGTGGCATCAGCACATCAGCAGGAAGCAGAGAGAGCAGCGTGGATGTGTAGTGAGGGACCAACCCTGAGGCTGCACGTCATCTCCACCATGTCTCCATTAGTGATCCCAGCTGATCCATCAGAGACATGCTGATGGTGGTCAATACAACACAGAGCAGCTTTGACTGATGGTGACTAGCTGTTCGTCTGAGCAGCAACATGAGAAAGTGTTTGATTGATATTTGATTTATAAGAAATGTCTAAAATCTGACCCACCTTGCAACCACAGCTGTCTTCTCCTTCTGCAGGAGTCTCTTCTCCTCCGGGCTCAGCTCGGACTTCATGCCCTCCTCAGGTCCAAACACCCGGGAGTAAAGAACCCGACTTTCCCCGGCACCGGCAGCACCGACCGGGCACACGGTGTGGATCAGGAAACATCGGACCATGTTGTGTTTTGTGGACGAGAAGCAACGAGAAGCCTTTAATTTCTCACGGACAGAGTAAACTGGACATGCTCATGTTTCCACTGGTTTATCACTTCCGCGTTTGTCAGCTGACTGATCACGTCTACGTTGCATTGCTCAGTTTTAACCACCAGGTGGTGCACTAACATAATATAACATAACATAACATAGTATAATATAATATAATATAATATAATACAAATAAATAAACTAATATAATACATGCAATCATATTATGTTGTATTTTCATTGTATTAGATTCAATCATGTTATGTTAAATTGTGTTTTGTATATTATATCATATTATATTATGTTATTTTATGTTGTTTTATGTTATCTTATGTCGTGTTATGTGATTTCAACCAACTGAGAAATTATTTTCACAATTGTACATCTCTGTTTCTTCGTAAACATTGATATCTACCAGTGAAATGGTAAAATTTATAATTTAGAGGCAGAAGGAGGCAGCGGAGAGGATGAAGGAGGCAGCAGAGAGGGTGAAGGAGGCAGAGGAGAGGATGAAAGAGGCAGCAGAGAGGATGAAGGAGGCAGCAGAGAGGATGAAGGAGGCAGCAGAGAGGATGAAGGAGGCAGCCGAGAGGGTGAAGGAGGCAGCAGAGAGGGTGAAGGAGGCAGCAGAGAGGATGAAGGAGGCAGCGGAGAGGATGAAGGAGGCAGCAGAGAGGATGAAGGAGGCAGCAGAGAGGATGAAGGAGGCAGTGGAGAGGATGAAGGAGGCAGCGGAGAGGATGAAGGAGGCAGCAGAGAGGATGAAGGAGGCAGCAGAGAGGATGAAGGGGGCAGCGGTAAGACTGAAGGAAGCAGCAGAGAGACTGAAGGAGGCAGCAGAGAGGATGAAGGAGGCAGCAGAGAGGATGAAGGAGGCAGCGGAGAGGATGAAGGAGGCAGCAGAGAGGATGAAGGAGGCAGTGGAGAGGATGAAGGAGGCAGCGGAGAGGATGAAGGAGGCAGCAGAGAGGATGAAGGAGGCAGCAGAGAGGATGAAGGAGGCAGCCGAGAGGGTGAAGGAGGCAGCGGAGAGGATGAAGGAGGCAGCAGAGAGGATGAAGGAGGCAGCAGAGAGGATGAAGGAGGCAGCGGAGAGGATGAAGGAGGCAGCAGAGAGGGTGAAGGAGGCAGAGGAGAGGATGAAAGAGGCAGCAGAGAGGATGAAGGAGGCAGCAGAGAGGATGAAGGAGGCAGCGGAGAGGGTGAAGGAGGCAGCAGAGAGGATGAAGGAGGCAGCAGAGAGGGTGAAGGAGGCAGCAGAGAGGATGAAGGAGGCAGCAGAGAGGGTGAAGGAGGCAGAGGAGAGGATGAAGGAGGCAGCGGAGAGGGTGAAGGAGGCAGCAGAGAGGATGAAGGAGGCAGCAGAGAGACTGAAGGAGGCAGCAGAGAGGATGAAAGAGGCAGCAGAGAGGATGAAAGAGGCAGCAGAGAGGATGAAGGAGGCAGCAGAGAGGATGAAGGAGGCAGCCGAGAGGGTGAAGGAGGCAGCGGAGAGGATGAAGGAGGCAGCAGAGAGGATGAAGGAGGCAGCAGCGAGGGTGAAGGAGGCAGCGGAGAGGATGAAGGAGGCAGCAGAGAGACTGAAGGAGGCAGCGGAGAGGATGAAGGAGGCAGCAGAGAGGATGAAGGAGGCAGCAGAGAGGGTGAAGGAGGCAGCAGAGAGGGTGAAGGAGGCAGCAGAGAGGATGAAGGAGGCAGCAGAGAGGATGAAGGAGGCAGCGGAGAGGATGAAGGAGGCAGCGGAGAGGATGAAAGAGGCAGCAGAGAGGATGAAGGAGGCAGCAGAGAGGATGAAGGAGGCAGCCGAGAGGGTGAAGGAGGCAGCGGAGAGGATGAAGGAGGCAGCAGAGAGGATGAAGGAGGCAGCGGAGAGGATGAAGGAGGCAGCAGAGAGGATGAAGGAGGCAGCGGAGAGGATGAAGGAGGCAGCAGAGAGGATGAAGGAGGCAGCGGAGAGGATGAAGGAGGCAGCAGAGAGGATGAAGGAGGCAGCAGAGAGGGTGAAGGAGGCAGCAGAGAGGGTGAAGGAGGCAGCAGAGAGGATGAAGGAGGCAGCGGAGAGGATGAAAGAGGCAGCAGAGAGGATGAAGGAGGCAGCAGAGAGGATGAAGGAGGCAGCGGAGAGGATGAAGGAGGCAGCAGAGAGGGTGAAGGAGGCAGAGGAGAGGATGAAGGAGGCAGCGGAGAGGGTGAAGGAGGCAGCAGAGAGGATGAAGGAGGCAGAGGAGAGGATGAAGGAGGCAGCGGAGAGGATGAAGGAGGCAGCAGAGAGGATGAAGGAGGCAGCAGCGAGGGTGAAGGAGGCAGCGGAGAGGATGAAGGAGGCAGCAGAGAGACTGAAGGAGGCAGCGGAGAGGATGAAGGAGGCAGCAGAGAGGATGAAGGAGGCAGCAGAGAGGGTGAAGGAGGCAGCAGAGAGGGTGAAGGAGGCAGCAGAGAGGATGAAGGAGGCAGCAGAGAGGGTGAAGGAGGCAGCAGAGAGGATGAAGGAGGCAGCGGAGAGGATGAAGGAGGCAGCGGAGAGGATGAAGGAGGCAGCGGAGAGGGTGAAGGAGGCAGCAGAGAGGATGAAGGAGGCAGCGGAGAGGATGAAAGAGGCAGCAGAGAGGATGAAGGAGGCAGCAGAGAGGATGAAGGAGGCAGCCGAGAGGGTGAAGGAGGCAGCGGAGAGGATGAAGGAGGCAGCAGAGAGGATGAAGGAGGCAGCGGAGAGGATGAAGGAGGCAGCAGAGAGGATGAAGGAGGCAGCGGAGAGGATGAAGGAGGCAGCAGAGAGGATGAAGGAGGCAGCGGAGAGGATGAAGGAGGCAGCAGAGAGGATGAAGGAGGCAGCAGAGAGGGTGAAGGAGGCAGCAGAGAGGGTGAAGGAGGCAGCAGAGAGGATGAAGGAGGCAGCGGAGAGGATGAAAGAGGCAGCAGAGAGGATGAAGGAGGCAGCAGAGAGGATGAAGGAGGCAGCGGAGAGGATGAAGGAGGCAGCAGAGAGGGTGAAGGAGGCAGAGGAGAGGATGAAGGAGGCAGCGGAGAGGGTGAAGGAGGCAGCAGAGAGGATGAAGGAGGCAGCAGAGAGACTGAAGGAGGCAGCAGAGAGGATGAAGGAGGCAGCGGAGAGGATGAAGGAGGCAGCGGAGAGGATGAAGGAGGCAGCAGAGAGGATGAAGGAGGCAGCAGAGAGACTGAAGGAGGCAGCAGAGAGGATGAAGGAGGCAGCGGAGAGGATGAAAGAGGCAGCAGAGAGGATGAAGGAGGCAGCAGAGAGGATGAAGGAGGCAGCGGAGAGGATGAAGGAGGCAGCAGAGAGGATGAAGGAGGCAGCGGAGAGGATGAAGGAGGCAGCAGAGAGGATGAAGGAGGCAGCGGAGAGGATGAAGGAGGCAGCGGAGAGGATGAAGGAGGCAGCAGAGAGGGTGAAGGAGGCAGAGGAGAGGATGAAGGAGGCAGTGGAGAGGGTGAAGGAGGCAGCAGAGAGGATGAAGGAGGCAGCAGAGAGACTGAAGGAGGCAGCAGAGAGGATGAAAGAGGCAGCAGAGAGGATGAAAGAGGCAGCAGAGAGGATGAAGGAGGCAGCAGAGAGGATGAAGGAGGCAGCCGAGAGGGTGAAGGAGGCAGCGGAGAGGATGAAGGAGGCAGCAGAGAGACTGAAGGAGGCAGCGGAGAGGATGAAGGAGGCAGCAGAGAGACTGAAGGAGGCAGCGGAGAGGATGAAGGAGGCAGCAGAGAGGATGAAGGAGGCAGCAGAGAGGATGAAGGAGGCAGCAGAGAGGATGAAGGAGGCAGCAGAGAGGGTGAAGGAGGCAGCAGAGAGGATGAAGGAGGCAGCGGAGAGGATGAAGGAGGCAGCAGAGAGGGTGAAGGAGGCAGCAGAGAGGGTGAAGGAGGCAGCAGAGAGGATGAAGGAGGCAGCGGAGAGGATGAAAGAGGCAGCAGAGAGGATGAAGGAGGCAGCAGAGAGGATGAAGGAGGCAGCCGAGAGGGTGAAGGAGGCAGCGGAGAGGATGAAGGAGGCAGCAGAGAGACTGAAGGAGGCAGCGGAGAGGATGAAGGAGGCAGCAGAGAGGATGAAGGAGGCAGCAGAGAGGGTGAAGGAGGCAGCAGAGAGGGTGAAGGAGGCAGCAGAGAGGATGAAGGAGGCAGCGGAGAGGATGAAGGAGGCAGCAGAGAGACTGAAGGAGGCAGCAGAGAGGATAAAGGAGGCAGCAGAGAGGGTGAAGGAGGCAGCAGAGAGGATGAAGGAGTCAGCAGAGAGGATGAAGGAGTCAGCAGAGAGGATGAAGGAGTCAGCAGAGAGGATGAAGGAGTCAGCAGAGAGGATGAAGGAGGCAGCAGAGAGACTGAAGGAGGCAGCAGAGAGGATGAAGGAGGCAGCAGAGAGGGTGAAGGAGGCAGCAGAGAGGGTGAAGGAGGCAGCAGAGAGGATGAAGGAGGCAGCGGAGAGGATGAAGGAGGCAGCGGAGAGGATGAAGGAGGCAGCAGAGAGGATGAAAGAGGCAGCGGAGAGGATGAAGGAGGCAGCGGAGAGGGTGAAGGAGGCAGCGGAGAGGATGAAGGAGGCAGCGGAGAGGATGAAGGAGGCAGCAGAGAGGATGAAGGAGGCAGCGGAGAGGATGAAGGAGGCAGCAGAGAGGATGAAGGAGGCAGCGGAGAGGGTGAAGGAGGCAGCAGAGAGGATGAAGGAGGCAGCAGAGAGGATGAAGGAGGCAGCAGAGAGGGTGAAGGAGGCAGCAGAGAGGATGAAGGAGGCAGCAGAGAGGATGAAGGAGGCAGCAGAGAGGGTGAAGGAGGCAGCAGAGAGGATGAAGGAGGCAGCAGAGAGGATGAAGGAGACAGCAGAGAGGATGAAGGAGGCAGCAGAGAGGGTGGAGGAGGCTAGCAGAGAGGATGAAGGAGGCAGCGGAGAGGATGAAGGAGGCAGCAGAGAGGCTCAGTGACATCAGAGTGTGTCGGGGTCTCAGCAGACAAGCAGAGGCAGCTGTTAATCCAACAGCTGCTGCTGGTCACGCTTCTTTACTCTGAGAGGCCCTGTGTGTGTGTGTGTGTGTGTGTGTGTGTGTGTGTGTGTGTGTGTGTGTGTGTGTGTGTGTGGTGCTTTGTTAACATTCACTCCACTGTCCTGTTAACCTCCTCACCCTCTGCCCCGCACAGACCTGCTGAGACTGAAACCCACTGAAACACGAGCTGAGCATGTGACGGTTTGAGCTCCGCCAGCAGCTCAATGTGTCCACTTGCCATCTACTGGATGGAATGGTACAACATTTTGTACATTTATGGTCCTCAGAGGATGAATCTTCAACAACTTTGATGGTCCGCTGTCTTTTGATCAGACCATTCAAAACCTTCCAAAGTTTCTACAAATGACGGCTGAGCTTGAATTTCCAAGAAGACAGGTCTAACTTACTGCTGTTTCATTCAGGTTTTCAGTTATCCGGTGAAAAACTGTACTTCTTCCTCTTCTACAAGATTGGATTTGCACATAATTTGGCACTAAAAAAAAGATCACGGTTTCCTTAACATCATCATCATGTGAACTCTCATCAGGTCAGAACCTGCAGAACTTCTCCTGGATTTGTTTTCTTGTCTTGAGTTAATGGATTTGCCAAAGGATTATTAACTTTTCCCAAAGTTACAGAAGGCTTAAACTGAATTTAACTTGAGATTAACGTTGTCTGTCTTGTTTGGACTGTTTTCACTGACGACACACCATCAGCCAGACTAAAGTGCTGGCTTTACGTTAAGATCCAGGCTGGCTGTTTCCCACAGTTTCCCAGTCTTCGTGTTATGCTAAGCTAACTGGAAGCCGACTGTAACTTTATATTCTTCAATCTTTTGGTCTATCTCACAGCAAAGTTAAGCCAAAAGTTTCCAACTGTTTCTTGAGGCCAGGATGGACAACTTTATTTATACTGAGGTCGATTCTTCTGTGATTAATGTTTAGCCCGGTTATGTGAAGCTTTTCATCTGGAAAGGTGTGGAGCAGAGGTGTTTCTGCAAACGCCCACACTGTGTGTGATTATGACCCCGGACCGATGTGCAGGTCCCCTGTGGAGGGATCTCTGCAGGTAATCATTAACCAAAACCAGTGTGAACATTCAAAGTGAAAGTGAATTTAAGATTCCTCACATGGAGCTTCACCTCATTTAGAGGATCGATATAGAGTTTAACATTCACATCAAATGCAGCGAGCGTGAAGGATGTGCAGCCGCTCGTGTGCTGGAAACCACAAGAAAAAGTCTGAGCCAGTTTCAGTGCTTTCGAAGCGTGAGTCACAGCTCTGATGAAACAAACCAGCTGAATAACAACAACAGGATGTATCAGCCTGGCAGCACGGACCAATGGCTGCACGGCCCGCACGTTTGAAATAAAGGAAGCTGGTCGACTGAAATATCTTTCTGTCCAGTCAGCGAAAACACTCTGAACTTATTGTGAAATCATCTCATCCTGCAGAGGGATGTCCAGAAATCACAATCATGCAAAAGACAACACGAATCTTTGCTGTGTGTTTTTGATCCGCAAAAACATCCAAAACCACACCCTGCCTGCAAAACCACAGCGGTACGCTAGATGTTCCACCGCCCTTTGCAGGTTGTTAGGGCTTCGTTTCACAGGCTGGTTTGTCAGCTTGCTGTCAATGTCAGCGGGTCAGAGCAAACAGGGGGTTTAAAAGGTGACACCCAGGCTTGAGCTCTGTGTGTGGGCACCTTTGATCGGCACTGCTGGTCGCCTGCAGGTGATCAGGGTGGAAGACCGAAACAGGCTGAGGGGAAAGAGAGGAGAGGAGAGGAGAGGCGGTGATTGGAAGGGTGGGGTTTGTTTTCAGTGCCGCTCTGCAGGGCGCTGTGAAGTTCCTGAGATGTCAGATCTGTAGAAAAGATCAGCATCTGTTGTGTTTTGTTGCTGGTTTTGGCTGCTTGGTTGTGACTCTGGAAAAACAGCATAGACCAGCACCAAAACACAACATGGTCTATGCTGTTTTTTTTCCAGCAGGGAAGCTAACTTTAGCTTTAAATTTAGCCTATAAACACAACTGTGTAATCAGCACCAAGCCAACGTGTCAAACTGTTGTTTTAACTTGAATAGCAATGATAAGCCTGCCGACTTAATTAAATCAGGTTTAAAAGGTTTTATTTATAAGACTGTCAAACAAAACAGTCCGACTGTTTCGGCTTCTCACTGCAGCACTTTAACTTCTATTCTAAATGTGAGGATTTCAGTCTTTTGAAAGCTACAGTGACCAACTGAACAAACATACAAAACAAGCGATTCAGGAAGCCGACATTGTTAAACGTCCGCACAAAAGTTCAGGGTTTTTGCAGAAGTCCTTTATCTTCTTCCTTTTTCTCCAGCTCCTAATTGGATGGGTCCAGTTACAAACCTCGGCTCAGGGAAACCTGCCAAGTACTCATCTACATTTTAAAAAACACCCCACTGTTGAAGTGGAAAATTGAAGCTTCTCTTGAATGGCTCCTGCAAGTGTCGCATTATGTATGCCTCATGTAAAGGTGCGAGACCTCTTAAACCTCAGCGACTGGCCAATTAATCGCCTCAATGAGACAAAGACGGGCAGCTTGATATGAATGGAGCGGAATCATTGACAAATACATGTAAAGATCAGTGAAATTTAAAAAAAAGTGCTCCTCTGTTTTTCCCGTCCACCTACATTTAATCTTCACGCTGCTGCCTGCGGTCATTCTGAGGGAGAGAATTAAAAATAATCTTCAGTGGACTAAAACAAACCAACAGACATCTCTGTCAGCTGGAAACTGTTGGCTGTAAATTAGTCTTTAGAGCTCAGTCGGAGGAATGCAAACAAAGGCCTTCCCTCTCTTTCCCATAGCCGCATGGCCGCGGGGAAACTGCCTCATTTCAAACTTTGGTCAACTGCCAGAAGGGAGGGAGTCGCGCTTTTATAAGATCAGTCACGTTTTTACAGCACATGGCTCTGATTTTTTTCCCTCCTCCTCCTGCAGCAGTGCTGTCGGGAGTCCTGTCAGGACGTGTCGGGCCGCCTGCCACAAAGCCACTCCCTCCCTCCACACGCAGGAATGTGTACATGTGTGTGTGGGCACGTGCTGCAGCGGGGAGGCCGCTCCGAAACAAGGTCGACTCGAGAGGGAAAATTTGAAAAAACAGGAACTGCCGTGTGAAGGGAAACCGGCTTCCCCGGCACATGCAGCAGAGACCAAACAAACCGGCAGACGGGCTATACTTAGAGTTCAAATGTGCAGAGTTGAGTTTGCTTTGGCTGAATCCTTCACACCGAGGGCCTCTCAGCACACAGTGTACGACTCTTAATTTCACCTGGAAGTGCCTTAACACAAGCTGCAACTAACAATTACTTTAATTTGTCCATTTGTTTGTAAAAGTCTGACTTACTGACAAGAAGCAGAAAATCCTCACAGGAGCTGGAAGCAGAGAATCATCAAAACCTTTAGCTTTCTGTGGCTTGACCAAACAATTACTGCCAACACTGTGAAGTGTTGTATGGTAGTTCACACACAAAGGAGCTACGTTTCATTTAAATGTTTATATGCATTTTTGAGGGTGTCTTGTACTTAAAGTTGTGTGCAACATGTACGAATTTTAGTTAAGTTAGTGAAGCTACAACAGTTATGATGTTCTGTCAAAGATATGTGTGTGCTGTGTTGCAGAGATATCTATTCAAGTTAGCATGCTAACCTGCTAGCCCTTAGCTACTTCGTACCTCAAGAACTTTATGTCTAATACAACCACTAGCTGAACAGTCACTTAGCTAGGCAGCTAACGTACAATTTGAAATATTTCACCTTTAATCTGATGATTATTTTCCTTTTCAAAATGTCCTCTTCAGATTGAGTGTAACTTCTTAACCAATCCGATGATCCCCCCCCCATTCAAAGCATTAAAAGAAAAATCTCACAATAAAAGATGCCGTACATCACATTTGAACACACGTTAGCTCTTTATTTCAGCAGCTCCCCCGTGAGCCTGTACCAAAATATTCAAAAACCACCCAAATCATTAGAAACTGACATTAGCTGTGCAGAGGGGAAGACATTTTCTCTCTCGAAATTAAGGAATCAAAAGCAAAACAAAAGAAAATCCTCACACTTGCCGACCTGCAGCATCAGAAAAAAAAATCTCACTGCGAAAGTTAACAGGTAGCTGGCTTGCTTTGGCATCTTCTGAGAAAACAAAGTTACCATGTACTGCAACCGATCAGGAAGGAGAAAAAACAAAAAGCTCTGCGTTAATCTTAAACTTCTTTAAAATGTCCAATTTGCATTTTGAGTCGCCTACAGAAAGGCACACTTCGAACAAACCAGTGGAAACAGGGGGGTAATAACAATTCATAAAAGAAAAATAACAAAATCAGTATCAAAAAAAAGCACCTCACCATTTCAAGGTATTTAAATTAAGTGCTTAAATAAGGAGGGAAATGACAAATGGAAAGTTAAAACATATCCAGAGAGGAGACAGAGACTTGGCAGTGTGGTTTACTTGTATTATTGCAATCTGGCAGTGATTTGTGCTGTGAATGCCAGCATATATAATAAAAATAAAATTAAAAAAAAGGTAAAACAGGCAGTAGGTCCAAGTGGTTTTAAAAACGGATCACATTGCTTCAGATCACCTTAATGAAATCTGCTCACTGCACGATCATTTCACGTCTTTCCCTCTTTAAAATTTGCATAAATAACTAACTTTGCTATAGTTAAATGAAACTTGGAGATCTCCTTCAGTCGGCTGAATCCCAAAAGCAATTTCCTCGTTGGCGGTGCGAGGCCTCAGGCTCTGAGAGGAGTTTTTTTTTACTCAGTCTGTTCAGGGGGGAGGCAGTGTGTTAGAGGCAGTGGAAGAGGACGAGGAGGCGTTCACAGCTTCTTCAGGCGGCTGTACATGTCTCTCTTGCTGCGCTCCCCGGCCCAGGTGCGACTCTTCAGGCGAAACTTCCTCAGGTCCTCCTTGAAGTCCTCGTGGTGCATGGGTACGTAGGACTCCGGTTCACACTGTGGCTGCGCAGAAGAGAACGAGACGACGTTAAACTACTGAAGAGGCATCAAGGATTCAAATCATTACTAGCTACTTATTAGCTATTAAACATTTGAAGGCTTCATCTTAACATACAAGGATGATCTGACAAAGAAAGACTTCCCAACAATAATAATCCCTAAATTGCAGCTCCAACAAATTCAATTTCATGACACATGAAATGTCTCAAACAGCCGCTGAATGGACCTTGTGGTGAGAGCAATTTGCCAAACAAAGTTTAATGACTTTTGTTGGACCTAGACTGGAAGTGAGACATCGAAAAGCCGAACTGACCTTGAACTCGTGGTAGAAGTCTTTGTATCCGCCCTTGAGGATGTAGAGTTCTGGGTAGTGGAGTTTGGGATACTCGTTCAGTGCGCGGTCTCGCTCCCTGACGAAGCGGCACATTCGAGGGCCGCGCTCCGACGAGAACTCGCAGTGGAAGATGATGACGACGCGTTTGTCCGGGCAGGATGAGAGGATGGGTGTTTTGAGGAGGAAATCCTCCACCTGGTCTTCCTGATGCAGGTTCAGAGCGCCCTGTGACAACAGAGGCAAACCCAAACACTTTAGCCATAAAGTAAAGGAACCAGATATATGTGCACAACTTGCGTTTCTACTCAGTTTTTTGGGAGAGTTGTAAACGAATATGGTTTGAGATTTTGCTCACCTTGATGTGTCCTCCTATAAACTCGTAGGGGTATCTGCAGTCGATGATGATGAGTCGCTCGACTAGATGATTAAAGTGGTCGGACACAGCTGCCACCATCTGTCGAGCAAACAGAAGACAATTTATTAGTAAAGAAGTAAAAAACGGTCCATATCGGTTCTCTTTCTATATATGCAGCCCAAGAGAATCCAACAGTTGAGCCTCTACTCACCGTCTCTGAGGTAATGTACTTGAGGTCTTGGTGTTTGCCATCCACTGTGGGGAGTATAAAAGGCTAAAAAGAGAAAAGGAATTGGATTAGAAGTGTCAAATCAAACAGAATTAAGTCATTAGTGTAGGAAACACAGTAATCTTCCTTACCTTGGTAAAATCTCCTATTAGCTCATTAGAGCCGTCCTCACCGTCCAGCAGCTTCTCAATGTCTGTCTGGCAGAAGGACTTGGACCGCTGCAAGAAAGCGGAGCCCTGGAAGAAAAAGGGAGGTAGAGTTTAAAAGGAGGCAGTCGAGGAGAAAATTAGGTAATTTGAGATAGTCTATAAAGCCGGTGACAATAGCCAGAGAGCCTCAGAAGACGTTTCTCAGCTTCCACTAAGGAGGTGACAGCTGGTCAGTGGAAACTGGTTTTTGAGCTGTCAATTTATCCTCACTACAGGTTTGTGCATCTGTCTGAACTGATCATGTTATGCCCTCAGAAAGATGATCAAATAGTATCCATCACCACACCAACAGTCAAACCAGAAAGGGTAGAAGAGCAGCCCCCAGATGAAAACAACTAAAGAAAAGGGGATGAAGACTGACCATTCTTGGGGATTCGGGGTTTTGTTCCAGGGTGGTGACGTGCGTTCCAGCCAGGCTGCGCCGCCTCTTCACCCTGACAGGCGTGGTTTCGTCTCCGGGGCAGTCGGGGCGCTTAATAGAGGGACGGGACACCGGACTGGGCATGGAAGGGGAGCGGAACAGGCTCCGCGGCCGGCAGCGAATCACAGGCTGAACGAGACAAAAACGTTAACATGTAACTCAACATTCCATTTACATTGATTGATTTATAATATAACAAGCAAGGGTAAAATTCAGCTACTAAATTCAGACTTACCGAGTCTTCTCCTATGCTGTCAGACACCAGTGGGGCAGTGAGCAAGCTGGCCATTCCCATCGGCATCATAGAGTTGTTCTGTCGGTGACAAGGCAGTGTCGTCAGACAAACACAGGACAGATAATCAAAGTCAAATCATATGGCTCCTCGATTTAAAAGAGGAGGTATAAGAAATCTGACTTTATTCTCCCAAGACAGGGAGTGATTTCAAATATTCCAAAAACTGTACTCTGCAATAAAATCCATTCAAAAAATATGTCCTCTTCATGAATGTAAGCGCGAGGGGCCTCACCTCCATGTTGTCGTCCAGAACCTCCAGGAAGCCGTCGTCTTCGTCGTCTAGAGACGAAGTGAGGGAGGAGCGTCTCAGGAACTGGGGACTGGAGTCACAGAAGTCAAGCTGCTGGATTGGAGGAGGTGAAGAAAACTGGACAGGAGAAAAGATCAGAGGTGTTAGTTTTAAGAACCGGATCAACACTTTGATGAAAACCGATTAGTCATATGATTACATACCATGAGAGCTGGTGCTGAACTGGGACGGCGGGCAAACGCGTCCTTTGACTGACCACCATTAAAGGAGCGCATGCGGCACCGCGACACGGGCTTGGTTGGTTTCTTGAATTCAAAACCCTCCTAAAAAAAAGAAACATTTGAAGAAAGTGAATTAATGCCCCAACTCTCAACCCCAAAGACGCCTTTCACAGACTTGAATTATCGATTTTACAGAAACTGTTCAAGGGAATCGAACCCTTAACTTTGAAGTGGCTACTAATCCGTTTTAAACACAATATTTCAGCAAGCATTTCTCATGTTACTGATATACTTTAATAATAAGACGATTCTACAGTAGCTTAAGTACTTGACCAGCCATCAGTCCATTTTTACAGTAGGTTCTGTCTTAGTGTTGTGTTCTAGCAAAGAAACCAACTGCATCACTGACCTCTGGCATGTTCTCCTTGTTGTCGCGTTGTGAGGAGATTTCGGAGGGTTGTTTATCCCATATCCCATAGCGGTGAGAATCCATTTCCTGTCCCTTCATACACGGACTGAAGCCCTGGAGCTGGAGCTGTTGGGGAGGACGGGGAGAGAGAGCCAGTCAGCAGAGACTCAGCGACGGTAAACAAGCTAACAAACTGTCCTGTGGTAGGTTTACACTGGAGGACGATTTCAACTCATTAATTATGAAAAAACTGCCCTCAGGACAAAATCTCAACACAGCTACACGATTGGAGTTCATTTTATTGTGAGGCATAAAAAAAGTCAGTAGGGATTTTGTAAAAACACCACTTTGCTGTTGTCCCTTGTGTGTTTTTTACGATCTTTAGATTTTAAATTCGTCAGGAGGAATATTTTCAGATGGGACTATTATATGATTTACAGCCTAATTAAGATAATTTTCAAGGCATCCGTCTGCCGTGAACATCAGCCAAAAAAACCTGACTAATTAAAACAAGACATGCAGGACTGTAAACAAAAACCATGACAAATCTGCTTACTGGCAATGAGTGGATTCTTCGAATTGGCATCTTTCTATAATTGATAAAAGGGGGAAAAAAGAAAGGAATTACAGTCAGTACAGGCAGATGGGCAGTTTTAATTTGAGGAGTGAAAGACTCCCTGGTGGGCAATAATCTTCAAATAAGCAGAAACAATCACAGCCAAACACCAGATATTGATTTGAGGTTATCGACTAAAGAGCAACTTACTGGTTGACAACTCTGCTTGACTGTTGAATGGCCTTTTCAAATCTGAAAGAGAAGACATGACACAAACCATTTAGAATTCAGAAAAAATGCTTTCAAACAAACAAAGCACTGTGCAGGAAAGAAAAGTATGCCTAAAACTGACAATCCCACTGTCCCAATCCCCAACACCTGAGAGACAACAAATATAACCATTACGATTGTTTAATTTCAAATATTAAGACTTAGGTTAACATGAATGATTGTGCAGGTGAAACGCCATATAATGTTGAGCAGCATGTTCAAATTCAAGGACATTCTAAAACTTAAAAATGTAACTCTAAAAAATGTAGCATTTTCCAGTGAAAAGTAACATGCCTTTAGAATAAAACCTGCAGAGAAAAGCCAGAGGCGCCTTCATTGGCAGTCAGAAAACACCTTGTGCTCATAAACTACAAAGACAAAGAACCTGCAGCTATATAAAGAAAGCAAAGGGAACGGTTGGACCAGAGGAAGTTGGGTGAATGCATAGAGGCAAGAGGTGGTCTTTGCACTGGAGTGATGCCCACCTGTATGCTAAATGAGTGGAGAGCTCAGTGTTTGGGGGGAGGGAGGGCAGGAGAAGGGCGATGCAGAGATCAGCTAATCTACCATATGCCTGCTGGAGCCAACGCCGCCAACCCCTTTTCTTGCAAGGGCCCTTTGTTTGTTGAGGAGAGAGCGTGTCCCATTCAATGTAGACCAGGAGAAGAGGGGGCAGTTCTGTGGGGGTGCCCTCATTTCAATAGCCCTGACGCAGAAAAAACTCCAGCCCCTCTTTTCCTATTGAAATAACAGTGCAAAGGAAGAGTGTGCCAAAACCCAGAGGGGGTGGGCTATCATTAAACCCAAGTCCTCCCCCGGCCTGAGGTCTCTTAGCAACCGAGCAGCTGTAAAGGAGGTGAATGAGGTCTGGAGGACCAAATGCTGCTGTAAAGGAACTTGCACATCTGACAGCGGCAGATGTCTGCAGAGACTCGCCCAAGTGAGAAGTAAGAAAAAAAGGGCCACCCAAGATTAGCGAGGTATGGGTATGCTGACAAACTGGTCAAGATAATCAGTTCCTGTGCTGATAGGAGTTGATACAACCTAGTCTTGATGTGCGGCACGGAGAAAATTGCCAGTTAAAATAGTCGTTCCATAGCATTCCTCAACTATTTCACTTGATAACTTAAAGAAAGTTAAGCTCCGATGCCGTATCAGCTAATCTTCTTAACAAAATGAGTGAAGCCATCGTCTTAAAGCCAACGGTAGAAACTATAATCCAACAGATGAGAAATAGTGCTTGGCTCAGCTGAGCCCAAGCGCAGGGTGGAGGCAGTGGGGGGATGGAGGTGGTGGTGGTGATGGTGGTGGTTGGGGGGGGGATGCACAGGGACACAGCTCACAGGCTGATTGATTAGGACAGACATGATGAGGACAGTGCAACTTACGTGTCCTCCATTTCAACAGAGTCCATGGGGCTGGGGGGATCCATGCCAAGGCCTGAGGGAAGAGATTTGTGTCTCAGATCAATAAAAGCATCAGGTGGTGCAGCAAACAAGAATACCATTGGATTCAAACAGTTTGGCATTTTGGATTGACAAATCAAAAGAATAGCAGCAAATTAATTTTCTGTTGATAAAGTTATCGATTCATTCGTCTCACTATTGATTAACATGCAGCATCTTTTGTCCAGCCAACCACCCAAAACCTAAAGACTCTACATTTACTATAATAAATGATAAAGAAAAGCACCACATCCTCATATTAAAAGAACATGGAAACAGCCATCTTTGGGCATTTCTGCTTTGACAATGGCTTAAATGGGTCATCGACTAATGGCTGCAGTTTTAGTTGCAGTAATAAAAGGCAATCATTGACAATTCTCACTATCATAAAACCACATCTAAGATGAAAAGGCATGACTATTAAATCAGATGCAACACATGTACATTAGGCCCTCAGGCACCAATTCTAATAGCATCAATTAGCGCAGACAATAGGTTTTCAGGGGGGGCTCACCAGCATCAGATGAGACGTCAGAAGCAAAGGAGGGAATCTTCTCAAGGGGTGCGTGCTTTCTCCTTTTCGGGGTATCACATTGGCTGGATGGGGAAAAAAGATGAAAAGGGAAATCAGAGATGTCAACAATAAACTAGGCTGTGTATGCTAGTGGAGCGTTGCGGGAAACTAGCTGAAGTTGTGTCCATAGCTTATATAAAAGAGCAGCCGCAGTTCAAGTATACACAAGTAGAAGTAATAACATTAAAATTGAGTGATAGTACCTTCCGAGTCCAGCTAAATTGTTCATGTCCAGAGCCAAATTGGTGACAGGAGACAACACAGTCGCGGGTCCAGGGGAGAACAAGTTCTTGCAGTGCGTGTTCTTTGTGCTCAGCTCCGGGTGAGTGAGCGAGGAAAGCCCGGGGATCCCATCGGGCCTAGTTTTCAAAACGTTGTTTACAGGACTGGTGCTGCCGAAAAAGTGAACCGGCTCCATCTTCAGTGGTCCAATTTGTACAAATCCCGCAGTAGTTATTGCCTTGTGGTTGAATCGGTTTGAATTTCGCGGTCGGAACGTGAGAATTAGCAAGACGGTCCAAACTTAAAAGCTAACCCGGAAGCTAACCAGCCAGCTAGCAACATTTAAGTAAACATTTCCAAAACATACGGTCCGAAACAAACGCGGGAAGTGATTCGGCGGTTCCGTGTGGAGTGAATTTGATTCAGTCTTGCTCGAGTACTAAAGCCACATAGTTGTTGTTACTGTCAGAGAGCTGTAGCACAGCGTACTCCCTCTCTGACAGCCCCTGGTTTCTGAGAAAGAGAGGCTGGAGCTGCCTGTATTTATGTTCAAAATAGCAGCTCAGGAGCGGCAATCTTCGAGCCAATCAGCGCTGTTGTTACATCCTCTCGACCAATCAGAGGGCGGTACGTCTCTGCGCTGTTGTCCCCCTCACCGGATGGGGCGGGGGAAAAATTAGGATGTGACACAATCCTTTAAAATTTTCATCTTTCTTCTCAGATATCTTTTGTTCTCGTGTGCTCTAAATTATATTAGTATAAATGCGACAAAAATGGTATATTCTTTACTGATAAAAACACCTGCTTTTAGGACATTTTTATCGTATAATCGTGGAGTGAAAATTCATTTAGCTTGAGATAAGAGATTTGGAAGAAACTGAGCAAAACAGGACAAAGCTTTGCAAAATGCTCTCTGCCATTACAAAAGGGCTGTCTTGCAACTGTCTGTGCCCATAAATAACCTGATTCACACATCCAAGATGAAATTAAAGATTACTGGATAATGGTTATTGAATAATAGATAGATAGATAGATAGATAGATAGATAGATAGATAGATAGATAGATAGATAGATAGATAGATAGATAGATAGATAGATAGATAGATTCTTCCTTTCACATATTCTCTGAGCACATTGTGACCTGACTTTATGAATGCACGCTGGTAAAACCAGCTCATTCTCCTCCCACACAAAGTGACTCAGACGACAGAAATGACTTTTTCACTTTGATGCAATACTGAAAACTTCCTTTCTGCTGTTTCTTTCCCTCTCTGTTCCACTTGCGAACACATTCCTCTTCTCTCTAAAATCATGTTAAATTCATGAATGTTTTATCCGACCAAATTCGTGAACTGAGCTTCTTATTCATGAGCTGAGTTTCTGAAAACACATAGATTTGCTTGTATGGTTTCCGCTAGTGGTTGTGTAAGTGAGTTGGTGTGGGAGTGAGAAAGGATTTAAAGGTGGTTTGAGTTATATTTCCCTACATCACACATCACTTCCTGTCTCAGATGTGACAAGAAATGCAAGTTAAGTTACCCCAAAAATGAAAATTCAGTCTTATCTCACCTACATGTCAGTGAAAAGGTGGATGAAGACTATAAGACATTTTTCTGGAGCTTCCCGGCCAAAAAAAGCATTACAGCATTCTCCTAAACAACTAAAGTAGATGAAGACTTTTTCTAAAATGTAAAAAAAACAACCAAAAATATAAAATATGAATATAAATGGCTCCATACAGCTCATTCGTCATTATAAGTCCCCAAGTACCCATTTACATCTGCTGTTTAGGCGAACGCTGCAATTGTTTTTTGGTTTAAAACCCCAGAAATGTTTTATGGACGCTGAAACTTCACCAGATTTTTCATCCACATGGTAAATTATGACTACATTTTCATTTAGTGAAAAAATTGTCCTTTAAGTCCCAGAAAGCAGCAGAAATACAGCTAAAAATGTTACAAAGAAGTTAAAGAGGGACACAAAAACAGCTACACTGCTTCTGCTGGCAATATGGTTATACGAAGAAACAATCTGGATTTCAAAATGTTTAGTGTCAGTGTAGAGTGGAATCAAAAATACATTTGTTTAGATGAGTTCTGTTGCCTGCTGGTCGTCTAATGTCTTCTGGATTAGGCCCTTGTGTCATGCTGTGAGCGTGACATGCAGGCTTCTTCTTCAGGACTCCATTTTGAGAGTTTAAAACACTACTTAGTGAAAACAGGGACCGAGCCTCAACCTGAGGCAGTCCAACTGACAACACCAGGCAGCTGTTACCACTAAAAACACTTCAGTGTTTTGCATGAGGTTCATGTGAGGTTTCTGTTTGTTGTCTCTCGTGCACAGTCCTCTCTGTAGCCTTCTCACAATGCTGACCGTGCAGTTATGTGTAATTTCGGGGTCTGATATCTTATCAAGCAGGCAGCACCCATTTTAGCACAACAACAGTGCTTTAGTATTCCAACGAGAAGCTCTTTCAGAATCATTTTTAGCAAACCTGTAGCTGTAAGCACGGGGGTGGACTGACCTTTGGCCACTGTTCAACGGAACAGTCTTCATTCGGGCTAAAGTATCTGCTCTGTGATTGGCATCACGAATGTAAATGAAGTTTAATGAACTTCCCTGGAGAGGTACGAGCTGAGGCCTGAGACCCCGGGCTCCACACCCCACATCTGAAAAGAAGAGACAAAAGGAGGGGAGAGGGAGACTCGACTCACCTCGAATAAAACCTCCTCCAGCCTCCCAACACCTTCTGTTCCCACCAAACCTGCAGCGACTCCCCACTGCCCGCCAATTTCCTCCTTATACAAGCTCACACCAACACACAGAACAAGGAGACAAGATTCACAAACTACTGACTTACCAAAGCTAATAATGCCACCTCGAAATATAAGACAAGCATCAAAGATTATTTAGCTTCAGAGGGATCAATTTCCCCCAGCTCGTGTATCTCTTTACCTCCACTTTCTCATCACTGTGCTGTGCATTCCTGAGTTGGTCGGACATTTCTCTCGTCTCTGCAAAGATTTTTCGGATGGATCGTTTGCATTCATGACCTCAGTCTAAGACGTCTGTGACATGGTACGCTCAAGCTGTGTGAAATAATCTGCAACAGGATCGACAGAAAATGAATCAGCAATGATTTTGTTTCTCCAATAAGAGAATCTTCTGCTCATCTCTGTGTTATGTAAGACTAAACTGAATATATTTTGACATAACAACATTTGAAGACGTCACTGTGGACTCAGTTTTATATAATTGTATTAGCAAAGGCGATAATCACTCAACTTAATACTTTGTAAATGTCTTAATGTATTGCAAAGGCAGAACAAAAGAAATGTTACCAATAAACACATTATATCTGTCAGAATGTGAAACCAGGGAGTTGTTGTTCTGCAGGAGCTAACAAGAAATAGGTGGAGGCAGCGTGTAACCTAGCCGACTTCCCCGTGTAACCACAACTTGCTAGTTTCACATTTCTATTTGTCTATTGTACACAATAAAGAAACAAGAATAACATGTTCAATAACAAAAGAAACATTAACAGCATTTCCAAATTTGGCTTTCACCAGCTAGCTGTAGCTTCATATTTAGCCACGCCTGCCACACAAACCTGAGAGTGGGATCAATAATCTCAACGAACTCTTCAAAAGAAAGCACATTTTTCGCAATGTCACAAGTGGAAAACAAAATTCATTCCACCATCAGTATTTAAATGCCAGTCAGTTTTGAAATTTCTTTCTTGGTTTTGATTATATAACAGTCCTTGGATATTATTGCTTTCCTTCTTCATCATTAACTTTTATCAGGGGTTGAAAGGTGCTGTACAGATTTATCCTCTTTCACTTTATTACCTGATGAAACAACGAGGGTCAGAGTGCTTTATTTTGCTTTGATGGTTGTGAAACAGCAGAGGGTTTGCCCGTGCTTTTATTTTGAGGACAACAGAGCTCGTTTGGCACTTCGGTGGGAAACTAAAGATTAGCTTGTGGTGAATGTGACAACTTTTCGTCAGGTACATCTGATCTGATGAAAGTCTCGATACTTTAATAATGAACCTGACACATGATTTGGAGTAAGTCAGCTGCTGTTGGTTATAATGATCAGCACATCTTCTCTTGTGGCATAAGAAGGTCTAAATAGCTGTGATCACACTGCAGCGAGCAGACGTCATTACAAACCGCTGCAGAATGAAGTTCTGACACATTTTTTTTTCTCGTGAGCAGCCTGTAGTGTTAATGAGCCCGAGCGTGGTGTCATCAGCTCGCGGTGGTAAACTGTCTCTTCTGTAGCATGGCTGCCAATGAGTCTGCCTTAATGGCCTGTTTGAACTAGCGTCAATGTTAATGCAGCAGCAGCCAAACATTTACAGATAAGACGAATGCAAATGAGAGAGTGAGCGAGTGTCCAATCACACACTCGTTGAATCATTCTCACATCAGAACCCTGCACAGGATTTCAGGCTGCCTGTGTGAAGAATTTCTGTTTTACAAGCTGAGAACTTAGACGACATTACAGTGGAAGTAGTGTAACTGAGAGGTACAGTTACTTCTCTGATTATGAGCAGTTTATTTTTTCCCTATCTTGAAATAATAAGAGTAGAAATACTGACTACTGACCCTTTCATGCAACGATGCAAGTGCTTAACACAGACAGGATTCAGGAAAACACAATCAGAAATAAGAAAAAAGGGGGAAAAATATTAACAACAGGTTGAAACAAGCAGCAATAGCAGTGAAATAACACTAACTTATGTGTGAGATGCTTCTGTGCTCAAACTCCAGGCTTCACACCTACAAAACTAAACAGGACAACAGCTGTTTTTGTATGTGGGAGACGACAGCGACAGCTGTAAATGGAGGGGGGGTTTAAAACTGTGCAGTGTGCAACTGTTGAGTGCTGAGGCCACGAGCGACCCAATTACAGGTTCACCAAGATCCAACACAACTGTTAAACTGTTCGTTTAAGTGAGTCACACTGTGAGATAACAACAGATAAGACTGGGCCCAACGACAATACACTGCAGTGATACACTTTATAGACACAGGATTATTTTATAGCGGCATTTATTCAAATTTAAGCTGTTATATTGTTTGAACAAGCTAACTGTGGTCATGGTGATGGGAAGCATCGAGGCCGGTTGGTGAAACTACTGGTCTATCTTACAGATATTTGAATGCATGTTGTGCAGTTTTAGGTTTTTCATGTTTCAGGCGTGTGTTGTTGTGTTGTGTAATCGATCACGGCGAAACCAAGTTTGCATTCATTCTGTCCACTAGATTTATTCAGGACAATAATGTAACGTTGACAATCTTCTCATCTACTGTAACTCTCAGCAAGGAGTACTTTTTAAAAACTATTCCTGTAACTATTACCAAAACTACCCTACAACAGGAGAGTGTCCCAGTGTTTCTCCTTTTTCTATGAGCAGGAAAGAGTTTCCTCGGGATATCTTTTGGTTTCCCGCCAGAAGACTTTTCAGATAAGAGGATTTTCAAGATAAGCTGTTTGCAAAGTGAGCTGATGCAGATACTTTGTCAGAGCATTGGGTTTCATGTCAGTGCTGTAAACCAAAGAGGAGACCTCTGCTGCCACCGCTGCAGAACTGACTGCACCTGATAGAGCATTATCTTTTAAAAAGCCTGGTGTATGTCCTGGTTTTGGTCAAAGATCTGAGTTTCATTGCAGTTGCTGTGACGGATGTGGGTCAAGATTTAGGAAAGACTGAAACGAAAGACATTAACATTAGATAAGTATGCAAGAAAATGAGAGTGAGTGAGTGAGGAAGAACATTCCCAAACTAACTTTTATCTAAGCACATTTTAATGGGCAGCATTGGGAAATTTTGATTTTCAAAGAAAAATGGGAAAAGTGTTTGTTTTACACAGAATCTTTCTCCAGTTTCATAAACGTGAAAACACAAAATGAGCATAAATGATCATCTTTCGTGGATGTTCTTGCTGCTGCATCGTGATCCTCCACATGTTTAATATGTAACCTCTCAGGCTTTTCTTCCTGCATAACTCCACACTCCCCTCACAGAGGACTGAGGGGTATGTTTGCATGGAGACGGTCAGTCAGCCACTGCTTCCCCCCACCGCCTCCCCGGTGTTCATCCATACCATTGTTCCCTCTTATTGTCTCCCCTGGTGTCAATGCAGACTCTCCCCTGGTCGAGGTCACCCGTCCGCCGGTCAACCACCACCCCCCACACACACCTCCAGGCTCAGGTCGAGGGGAGAAGGAGTACACATCTGCCGGTGGAGGAGGCCCGGCAGCCGACAGATGGACGGCAGCGCAGGGGGAGAAGCTCGAGGCTCGGTCAGGAATTCTGGAGGGAAAGCGAGACAAAAGACGAGGAGGGGACGAAGACGGGAGGCCGCGGTGGATGTATGTGGGGGTTAAAGAAAGGAAGGAGGAGGTTAACTGAGTGCAGTGACACATCCTGACAACAAGGCTTTCAGTATACTTTCATATGATGTGGGGATTTAGAAGCCTTTAAAAGTAATACAGCTGGATATCTTAACACCAACTAATGGTACTGAAAACTGTCATGTTACAAAAGCTGACATTAAAAGCCTTTTCTTTTTTAGTTATTCTTCAAACAATGTCTGAATTAAATAAGAATGTCATAAGAATAAGAATTTTATTTAAGTTCTCGTGTGGCTGCTTGTATTTTCACATTACTGCGAGATTTAAGAGATAATTCTATTCTAACAAACTTATCTTGTAATAATGTAAAATCATATAGACATTAAGTGTGAAACATCTAAAATTTCTTTAATTTTTTCCTGTTACATAATAATGAAACATTTCGTGTTGTCTTACGTTGTTATAACATGAAACGTTTCATGTAATCACAATTAATTAGCACGTTACAACATGAAACTTGTCCCGTTATAACAAGATAAACAGTATTTTGTGATGACAACAAACGTTTCTTGTTACAATATAAGTTTGTATAATATCAAAACATGAAAATATCTTTTTCTCTCATTCTGGTGTGGGAGCAATGGACTGCCATATCTTCAATATATATAAATATTATATAGAATAATATAGTTTTAAAAATACAATACAAGTAAAAGTGTCTTCTTATATCAAATGAAACAGCTCATTTTCAAAGTAAGGTTTCAGAAATGTATTTGTACTTTGGTATCGGTGCTGAAAATCAAATAAATTGTTGGAACTAGCATGGAGAACCTTGAAAAGAGGAAAACTATAAAAGCAGTGTTTACAGGAAGTTTTAAGACAAACCAGATAAAAAAAGATTAAACTTTGTTGCCTCCTGGAGAGACATTCACCACAACCTGGTTTAAAGTGCGCACACCAAAACATCCTACCAGGTTAACAAGGCCCCAGAACAATAATGGTTTAACTTTACACAGTACCAACTATATAATTCATTGTCTTCTTTGCACATTTGAGGATCTTCAGCTTTTTTGTTGCACTCATTTTATTAAAACAAGCATTGTGAGGGTGTCACTGTGGGCTCTGGGTCATCGGGACGGTACTTCCAAAGGCAATTACATCATTTTGGGCCACATGAGACCCTTTTGATCCATTTAGGAGCGACAATATCACCATATACTCTAACATCACATTATACTTCACACTTTAAGCTCAACAGATGACTTCTGTGGCGTGGTAGTCTGTGAAAAGGCGTCACCTTTTTTAAAGACGTTCACGTCTCGTCTCTCTTCTAATGTACATGTGTAGCAGACCCTCCACCCTGCTCGCTCCGCCGCACATTTACACATGTGAGACGGAGGGTTCAGCTCATTTGTGTTGAGCGGCTTGTTTGAGTGTCTGTCTGCTGGTTCCTGCTGCAAACTGGAAGAAAAAAACCCAACAACCTCGCTGAGAGAATTTGTGTGTGAATACACTCGACTGTTTAGAGCCTCTAATTAGCTGATGTTAATCTATGCAGCCCAAACACTCTGCTGAAGACCTCAGCGGCATTTACACTTTTACGATCAGGAGCTCCTTAGATTTTAAACTTTAAAATCTTTTTTACAGCGTGGAAGACTTTTGTATAAATATATATCTTTGCGAGGTTGACTTGTGAGTGAAGCAGTAAGTACATTTACAGAATTTCTGTTTTTGTGTAAACTGTTCCTTTAATGTACTAAAACACCCTGGTGAAGCAGCTTCAGTGAGGAAAGGATGCACCAAGTAATTATACATTTTCCCCTAAAGTCACCAGTGAGCGTTCCATCAAGTTCAAACTTGACGTTAAAATCGACCCTTTTGTCTTTATGTTTGAAGGTAATATAAAGACACGAGCGAATGAGATTTATTTGACATATTAAGTGTCATGTTTGCGCTTCAGGGCTGCAGTTTAATGTCTCACACACACTGACACTGATTCATCCTCTCTCTATTATACCTGTCTGCTTTTCTTATGTAAATGACTTTTTGTGTCTCCGTCTTGCTGATGAACTCACAGAAAAGACTGACTTCCTGTTCAGAAATGAGCCTCTTTGTTTGACTGTTAATAAGACCGAGGGGCACGCGCTGTGTGTATGTGCGTGTGTGTATGTCTGTGTGTGTGTGTGTGTGTGTGTGTGTGAGTGTTACATACATCCTGCATATTTCATGGAAAGCAGTTGGCAGCAGTTGGGCCGCCCATCTGTCAGAGGCAGAGCGAGGCCCTCGTTTGAAAAAAAAGGGATCAGACGGAGTTATTAATCATGGATGAGGTCGGGGATTAAAAGTTAATAAGCTCATCGAGTATCAAAGAAAGCGTTATTAAATGTTCATAAATGTATATCAATTAATGGCGGTTGATGACGATGTCCCAAATGACCTCATCATTATGTGTCTCACACCTTAAACACTGCAACACCTCTTTGTACTTTTAGCACCTTTAGATGATGATCAGCAAATAGATGACCTCCATCCTAAAACACTGTTTGTGTCCTAAAGGAACATTTTGCACATTTCCTTCACTCATTGCACTAATTTTTGCTCTTATAAGGCTCATTTGATGGTAAACTCTTGTGCTATCAGTGCTATAAATTAACTAATAATCTAAAGTGAAATACATTTTCCTCCAAAATAATTCACAAATTCCTAGAAAATGCAGTTAACATGATTTGGCTAGTGAAAAATTGTAAAAATACTAAATTAACAATGCAAAAGTAAATTTCTTTCTATAGTTTGTCTTCATTTTTAGGGGATTCAACACTCATTGACCCACATGACAGACTGTATGCAATAGAAACATGTGATATACATTATGACAGCTGCAAAAAGACCCTTGATAAAGGCTGTTTATTTGTAGCATGGTGCCACCTGTTGGTTATTTGTGAGACTGCAAGTTGGGTACAATCAAAATTAGGACTACAACTAGTTCTTCTGGACTACAAAAATGGTGGCAACAGCTGACACAACAGCTGACCCTGAACTGGAGGGATTTTTGGTCAAAGACTGTGATTCTTTTCTAAGTTCTCTGAAAAAAAGGAAATAAATACAAATATTAAGCAGACATCTGAGACAAGTTTAAAAGTTAAATGTAACCATGTGTGCTTAACAAACAGTGTAGTTACAGGAGGAATGTTACAAAGCAGCATTTAAACAATATAAAGCATTTCAGTGTGGAAATGCAAAACAATATACAATAAATATGTTATAATCATAATTACATTATTATAATTATTATAATGATGACAGGAAAGTATCTTAATTTTGTTTTGTAGATTGTCCACACGGGGGCAGTGTTGGTGCAGTTTACACCTTCACACCTGTATTTCAATACATGACATGAGATAGTAAATAAACATATAAGAGATTAGACATTTTGATCATCAGGTGTGGTTAATCAGAGAGCAGTTAAGTGCAGCTTGACACTTTTAATTTGAGCAATTTACTGCATACAGTATTTGCATCAGCTCCTATTTAGTATCTTTACTAGAAAACAAAATGATCACTATAACATGTAAAAAGCCTCCTGATATTTTCTTTCCACTGGGCTGCTGAAACTCTGCTCTCTGGTGCCGGCTAGTGGTCATATCAAGAACGACACTGTAGCAGTCTGACATCAGTGATGTCTCTGTTGTCTTCAGAGGCGCCTGGCCTGTGTTTGACTGATGTGCAGGTGTTTTCTTCACTTTCACTCCATATTTTATATTTTGTGTTTTAAAATTTCTATATAAACATTTGCTGATATCTTGTTCTCTAGTCCGAAATATTGCAACACGTCAGTGTGTAATTTAAAGTGTGTCTGTGTACATATACTTACAGGTACATCTCAAAAAAATTAGAATATCATGAAAAAGTTCAATATTTTTTTGTCACTCAATTCAGAAAGTGAAAACTATACATAATATAGATTCATCACACACAGAGTGAAATATTTCAAGCCTTTATTCCTTGTACTTTCATATGAAAAGAGGACTTTGGACCACTGAGCAACATCTGCTGGTGTTGGTCCACTGTGTGTTCTGAAGTCCACAGTTAACGCAGCCATCTACCAGGAAACTTTAGAGCACTTCCTGCTTCCCTCTGCTGACGAGCTTTATGGAGATGCTGATTTCATTTTCCAGCAGGACCTGGAACCTGCCCACACTGCCAAACGCACCAAAAGCTGGTTCAGTGACCATGGTGTTACTGTGCTTGATGGCCAGCAAACATGCCTGACCCGGTATTGTCAAGAGCAAGATGAGAGACACCAGAACCAACAATGCAGATGACCTGAAGGCTGCTATCAAAGCAACCTGGGCTTCTATTACACCTGAGCAGTGCGACAGGCTGATCACCTGCATGCCACGCCGCAGTGAGGCAGTAGTTCATGCAAAAGAAGGCCCAACCAAGTATTTAGTGCATAAAAATGAACACACTTGTCAGAAGCCTGACATTTCTGTTTAAAATATCCTTTTTTTTAAAATCTTATGTAATATTCTAATTTTCTGAGACACTGAATTTTGGGTTCTCATTATCTGTAATCCATAATCATCAAAATTGCAAGAAATATTTCACCCTATGTGTAATGAATCTATATAATGTATGGTTTTCACTTTCTGAAATGAGTGACAAAAAATATTGAACTTTTTCATGATATTCTAATTTTTTGACATGTTCCTGTATATGTATCATTTTTAATTTTACAAGTCCTTTTCCTCATTTTGTTCTTTCTATTAAACTTAGTTTCCACTGTTAACTTAAATATTTTCACAGCTTTTTCATGGTTTGATGTTTGTTTTTGTGATAATCTTTGTAATCAATAATAAGTAAAATACATTTTACATTAAAAAAGTTATCGTTATTAGTATTATTCTCATTAATACATTGGAATATAGCTAAGAACATAAATACTTTTACTTGTACTTTATTTGAGTTTTTTCCATTTCCTGCTACTTTATACTTCTACTCCGCTACATGTTATCAGCCAGTATTCAACTATTTACTCCAATATAATTATTTGAAAACATTATTTACTTATTAGATTCAGATCATTAATACAAAATCAACAAATAAATGATTGTGGATTAAGATACTTGGGCAGCAGTAATTCTAATCCAGTCACTTCTGGTTTTTGCTATATTTTAGTATATTTTAATACTAATGTACTTTATGTACTTTTGAATGCAGGGCATTTGTATAAAAGGTATTTTCCTGCTGGATACATACAGTCACTTTCCTCACTTTGTCCAGCAGGTGTCAGCAGACGTTCAGCAGACTTCCTGTCTACCTGTCAGCCTGTGTGTGGTCTCTGAAGTGTCCAGTCAGCTCTTGTAAAAACACTAAATTAGCTGCACTCCTTACATAAGTTAAAAGACAGGGAAGTGAGGTGCATCGGTGCTTTAGGTGGGCTGTCTGCGCTCATTATTGCTGCCAGCACATCCCAGTCCACATGTCTGCCTTTGTTGGGCCCTTTCTCCAGGGAGACGGACGCTTTGATCTGCTGCCGGAGCCTCTGATTGTCTTCTGTTCAGCTCAGAGTGACACGGACAGACACAATGGGCGACAGCTGAGGTGGGACGACTGTAAACCTGAAGCTACAGTCATCCGTACAGAGGCTGAAATACAGGCCTGCTCTCTTTATGGGGGACAACACACTGCAGGAAAGGGTTTGTGTACCTGCTACAGTACAGAAACAGATGTACTATTCACCTTTCCTTCATCTCTCTACGAGTGAGAATCCAGATTCAGATTTTCACTGTTGACGCCTAAATGTTCATCCACCACCTGCAGCTGAGAGGCCTGCAGGTGTCTAATAACTAATTATATGGCGCTATATCATTTATTATTATTTATAAGGAGTTACTATTAAGTTTCCAGCTTCCAGGTTTCATTGGTCAGGGAAGTAAAAGCTTTACACTATCTATAAAAGAGGAATTTATCTTTTATCTAAAATAGCAAAAATGACAAAATTTGAAAGATGCAGTGAAGAATTCCTTATTACAAACTAACCGCTGCACCATACAGAGAATTTAAGTAACTGCAGTCACATATTTCACGTTTTTAAAGAAAAACAATAACATAAAAGCTCTATCCAATCCACTGTGTTGATTCGTCATGTTTGCAGCCCTCCGTCTCACATACTTTCTGGATTTTTTGTGCCTGAAAAATGTTCAGACACGTCTTGAACGAGAAAAAAATGAAGTATGTTGCTTTATAAGTTGAATAAACAGGTTGAAAAACAACATTTAATGCCATTACAAGCTACAAGTGTTAAACACACACTAGTAACTGACAGTAGCTTTGTATTTTTGAGATTTTCAGAAGGGATGAGATGATTCGTTCTGTGAATTTAAAGAGAAAACGTCATTTTTTTAATTTAAAAAGCATGAAAATTTGATGTTTTTACATTGTGGAGACATAATTCCTTCCTTCCTCTTACATTGAAAATCTTTGGTTTTAAACTGTTGGTTCAACAAAAAAAGATATGTGAAGACATCATATTGGGCTCCTGCAGATTGCAATGGCGGGTGATGTTGGTGGTTTGTCACCTTTTACAGGCCAAATGATTAATCGATTAAACAAGAAAACACTATGCGCAGCCCTACAACTAACACAAAAGTCAGTGTAAGCCAAAGAAACAGTGCTCTCTGTGTCTAACTGGAATCATCCATTAAATCCCCGTTACTAACCAGGCTGACGCTGAGAGTAAAAGTCAGGTTGAATCATCAGGTTGCTCATCATTTTCCTATAAAAGCCCCGGGGGGAGGTGTGTGTGGGGGGTCGAGGAAGTGTGGCAGTAATATAAGCAAACAGAGAATGTGAGGAGAGGAAATGGCCTGTCCTAATAATCACAGCCCCGGAGCAGCAGAGCATTCAGCTCGCAGCGCCGGGGTGCTCCACCGCTTTCAATGCAGCGGAGTCCTGCAAGCGGCGCTTTATGGACAAGCCCTGACACCCACAGGAAGTGTAAACAGAGGTCAAGTGTTAAAGTCCAACCCGCCAATTCTCACCTCCATTAAAGAGGCAGGAGGAGAGGAGGGAGGGGGGTCTCCACACAGAGGACTCAATGCACCTGGGAAGGGGCCCCTTTAAAACGCTGCAGTGATTGGTTTCATATAGCAGCGATGTGAAAAGACCACAGGACGTTTGCTTTGTGTGCATTTATCAAAAAACTGGTGGCCATGTTCCTTCGACTGAAGCGTGAAAACACGGCTGAAAGTTTAATTTCAAATGGGATATAAACATGCGAGAAACTATATATTCATACAAAATGATGAATGAATCTCATCTGGAGGTATCAGCTGACCTTTAACCTTTTCTGACATTATACTGACAGTTTTTGGTAACAATAATCATACTTATGATAAGAAGAAATACAAGTTAACTGGAAAAAAACAGAGTATATCCGCACACTGGATCACACTCAGCTTTGTTTGACTTAAAGGAGTATTGCAGCATGCTTTCTTTCTTCAAATTTAAAACCACTCTCATATCTGCATAGTAAGTACGGAGCTACAGCCAGGAGCCGGTTAGCTTAGCTGAGAACAGGAGGTGGAGCCAAACTAGCTAATTCAACACAAGCCATCAGAGAGACTCCCCTCATACATCTGTCAGCGTTCATCACTTTTTGAGGCAGATGATAAAGTTCTACAACAAAGACCCGACTGAAGTCGTGCAACAAGTGCAGAAGTAATGCGTGGGCGTCTCCGGCTGCACCTGCTGTTTCGGTTCATGTAGGTGCAGCAGAAAGGGACGGAGTGAAGCGGGTCATGCAGGAGACATGAGGATGTGGAGATGAATCAATACAGTCTCACATCACTGGTGAGCCTGAAACAGCTGAGCTAATCACAGTGATGCACGGCGACAGCAGCTTAAAGAAGAAGAGTCAGCTCGTCAGGGAAGTCATATTAAGATCTGGATGGTGCAGAAGTGTGAACACATGGCATCTCAGACCTGCAGCCATGACTTTGTGGGTCCATTTTACATATAATATTGCACTAAATGAACATGAGGATGGCGCTTAATGAAATGTGAGAAGATCATTAAGGAAGGAAACATGAATGTCTGAACCAAGTTTCATGGAAATCCACCAAATAATTGTTGAGATATCTCAGTTTGGACCAAAGTGGTGGAACATAAACATGGCTATAAAGTTAGCCGAGTGTTTTCTTCTCAATCTGAATGTTCTTGAAGCTCTCCTGTGTTAAATAACCAATAAAATATCCTGTATGACTCCCAAATTTCTGCACAAACTGGCCTTCGCTGCATCCTCTCCCCTCAGTGTCCTGCAGGAGTGTCAGACAGGTCGAATACACACATCCAGCGTTCCCAGGACAGGACGGTCATGTCAGTCAACAGAAACCGTTCAAGGGGGAAAGTTAATCCCTCATTAAGTTGGTAATGACATGGACGGTCATTTTCTCTGAGCGGATGGAGGACCTGCTGGCACTGAAATGGCTCGCTGTTAGCCCGGAGGAGAGCAGCTCGTACAGTAGCACTTCACAGCAGCCGGCGTCGATGCTAATGGAGGAGCTGGAGGAGCGAGCTGCAGTGAGCGGAGGGAAGGTCCTCCTCCTCCTGCCACACATGCAAACCAAAAACACACACAATCTGCATAGTGACATGCAAAAGAGGCAGAATCACTGCTGGGATTAGGCAGTTCATTTCACATTTAGCTATTTAGCTGATTGTGTGTTAATTCAGGCGGTTTTATAGAGAGAGAGAGAGCACGGCTGAGAGGTTTTGGCCTAAACACAGTGACAGGATAGAAGACTGATACAAATACTGTCTTTGTTTGGAGTCGGGGTCCCGGTACAGTCACTTACAGACACAATCAATAATAATCCCAACATATAAACTGCTTCAATTAGTGGGATTCGACTTTGACTCGAGTCAAAAATGAGGATTTTAGATCTGACCGCTACACGACTGGACATGTTCAAGTGCCAGAATAATGTCAATTTAAATGTAATCTATTTAAAATACAATAGAAATAAAAAATGCTAAATGAAATATATTATAAAAAAAAAGCAAAAGGTTAAATATGTTGTCTACGGTGGCCCAGAGAGCTCAACACACAGCTGCTTAACAGAACACATTCAGATAGACAAAACAAAAGCTAACAAAACTTTGCTTTCTGCAGAGTTAGAAAGAACAACTAAAGACAAAAAGTGGCACAGACGACGATGGGAACTGTTTCCTCTACGTGATGAACACGTCCGGACATGACTGTGGCACACTTGTTGTCCCCGGGTTTCAAAATATGGGTCAGCTCATGGCGAATATGAGAGATTCAGTTCTTTCATTTACATCTTCCTACATATAACTATTCACATATATAGATTCCTTAAGTAAAAAGTCCATGCTTTGGGGGCGCATCAACACATTTCACGCACGATAAATTGTCATTAGAGTGAATTTCTTTGGCTAAACTTTGCAATGGTGGATGATTTTTCATCATCAGTTTCTTTGTTGTCTCAGCCTAAACACTGCCATTTCTGCATGCAGGCAAGAACGTTCATGTTTGGACATGTATGTGTCTCAGCTCGGCTCCCATAAGGAGGCATGAGGTAAGCTGATAAAATGAAATAAAAATGTAACGTCTTTACACGTTTTTAATGCAAAAGTCCTCAAACTGAGAGATTTTGATGAGAGCTTCTATGTATTTTTTTTACAGAAAAGTTGTGATGATCCCACACAGGTTGAGGAGGTCAAGCTGACTTAAACTTAAGAGAGTTTATTTAACATTTGAGTGTATTTTTTAAAAATTATTTTGTACATTTTCATTATAACAACTGTGAAAAACTCTCACAACATCCTGCACGAACAGAAATACTTTGCTCATTGGACTTCTGCAAACAGGCGTGCATGTTCAGACGTGTTTTCAAAGTGTTGTCTTTGTCTCATTTTGTCGTACCATGAAGGGAGGATCATTTATGAGTTATCTAGGTAAACTACACAATGTTTTTCTTTTTATTTGTTTCTTCTTAGCGGTTAAACTGTAGCTCTATTCTGTTTAAGTTGGCACACAGACGGCTGTGATCACGGCACCATTTTACTTTTGTAGTTTTCACCTGCAGCTAGCATCAAACGTAGAAGAGCAGGTGTCTCAGTTGTACCTTTCCATCAAATCAGGCTCCTGAAACACATTCCTCAGGCCACAGCAGAGCCCTGGATGTGTATTGGAGCCAGACGGAGCATACCTGGCCTGTTTACTGGACTCCCATTCATAGTCAAGGTGAGGGCCAAGGCCCAGCAGGTCCCAGTAATGACCCCTCGGTCCCTGCAGCGAGGTGGCAGAGGCCGGTCGTTGTGGATCGTTCTGCAAATGGCTTCATAAACTCATTAGCGATGGATGTGCGCGGACAAGAAAGGCCCAGGTTACAGTGGCTGTTGAATGTGTCGGGCAGGTGAGAAAAACGATCCCCCTTTCACCTCAGTAATAATAATGATGACAGTGTTTCTCCAATGCTTTTGTTCCATTCAATCATGTGTGAACTGAGCCGGGAGGTGAGACAGAACCGACCCACCGCCGCTCTCATTTTCTGCACATCTCACTTCTCCGTCATACGTCATAAGAGGCAGGTCGATCTGAGGCATCCATCGTGTGGCGGTCACAACTTTGATCCTCAAAACTCCTCACGGCTGTTTGCTCAAGATAAGAGCAGAAAAATCTATACAAGGTTAAATCTCAGGGTTTTTATATGCAAAACAGAGATTTCCAACTTTCCAACTCCGAAATTAATCTGATGTATATCATCACTGGATGATGATCACCAGCTGAAAGGATCAGTTACATCCAGAGGAGTCAGCATCAGTCCACCTGTCAGTGTGAACTACCGTCCTTTCACTTTACTAGATTTACACAATACTCTAAAATGTTCCTTCAAACGTTTACATATGAAGTACACTGATAACATGTTGATTCATCAGGACGATCCAATAATATAATATTCATTCTACAACAAGGGCCACCATGTATAAAGAGGACTTTTATTTTGATACTTTCAGTCCACTTTGCTTAAAAAAAACATTTGTACTTTTAAAGAGCTGCAACGATTAGTTGATTAAATGTAACTTTTGATTGAAAGAATTCTCTTTTTTGATAATTAATAATTAATTTACGGTATATTTCACGCAAAAATGTCAAACATTTGCTGGTTCTGGCTTCTTAAATTTAAGAATTTGTTGCTTTTCATTGCAATTTATGACATTTCTGAGAGTAAATTAAGAGTCTTTAGGTTTTGGACTGTTGGTTGGACAAAAGAAGGGATCTGAAGACTTCGTCTGAGGGTGAATAGAAATTTTAAGGGTAAGCGGAAGGGTCTGTGTCAGGTGAAGGTTTGTTACCCTGCATGTATTCTGCAGCATTTAGGAAACCGGAACATGTTCCCCACCATAACTGCTCTACATCTGTACAGCTGCTGCAAAACTACCCAGTTAAGTTGTTTTATATGCAAACTTACTGCTTCATATTAGAAACACTTTTTGCATCTTTAATCTTCAACATGTGCCAAGTGTTTTTTTTATCTTTGTGTGTACACTAAAGTGCCCAATAAACAACAAATTATGATATGCAAGAGAAAATCTGAACAACAGACAACCTTCTGATACAGTTTGATCTATTTTTGCATGATTTGATAACTGCAGTTTTGTCGGTGGCTCCTGGAAAAGTCGCACCGGGATATTCAGGAGAAAATGAGCCACCATTTTGCGTGTAAGCAACCACCAGATACTGAATGAGCGAGCGCTGATGAGGAGTTTCAAGCTTTTTTTTGGGTGAGAGCCTCATTTGTGGACGATGGCCATTAGAGAGCAGCCCTTCAGCCTCTTTCTCCTCTCGGGCCATGACTATGAAAAGAGGACTCTCCGGGACAATGGTCCGTGTATTCCTTGTCTGGCTCCAATACACAAGGAGGGGACCGTTGGCTTCCCTGCAGCACCGCGGCAGCTCAGGCTCCTCTCATTAGAGGCTGCAGAGATGCAGTTTTAAGGGGGTTTCAACCCGGAAATCATGAAAACAGTGTGTGTGTTTGGTGAGGCAGAATACTGGAGGAGCACGTAGTGGAAGATGGGAATAAGATGGAAGTACGTTAACTCAAACTTTAAGATATTTTCTTGAGTATTTCCATTTTTAGCCACTTCATACTTCCTCTCCTCAACATTTGGAGGCAAATACTGTACTTTTATTCCACCACTACTACACATTAACACCACTTTGTTGATTGCATGCTGCATCAGAGCCAAAGAAGACGCACTTAAACACACTCACAGATACTTCTACTCAAGTCACATGCCAAAGCAATATTTGAGCACAACATCTTTACTTTTACTCAAGCATGACTTCTGGGTGACTTTTAAAATACTACCATTAACTATTTAGTCTTTACAATGTCCCAAAAATGCATAAAAGTCCCCATTAGAAGTTTTCCGAGCTTGATGTGATGCCTTCAAATGTCCAAAATATATATTTGCTCGGTTTACATTCAGAAAACCAGCAAATATTCACATTTTGTTGATTTGCTCATGCTGATTAATTTTCAGTCAATCAGTCAAAACTTGGAAACTGCAACAGGTGTCCATGATCTGATAATTCAAGTATCATATTCAGTCTGATCTTGAAGATAAGATAAGAGTTTATTAATCCTAAATAAAAAGTCCTGTGCCAGAGATGTCAGAACAGTAATTAGAATTTATAAATAGATAATTAAGATAACTCCACGTGTTTTATTGGTTTTCGACCTACTACAATCTGAAATCGAGTCATCATCAGAGGGTTTCGACACTAAAATGTGAATTCTGTGACTCATCAGGAAGGAGATTTTCTGCAGAGCACGCCAGCAAACAGACGCGGTGCAGGGGGTGGGTGGTCCGGTCGGGGAGGCATCAGAAGAAGCGGCCTTATTGTTCAGACGCAGGTCGAGAAAGTCTGTGTTTGCCCTCTTCATTAGACATTCTAGTGTCAGTGGAGGAGAATAAATAAAACGCTCCGAGGTCAAAGGGAACCGAGCGCTGCGCCTCGGTGTTTAAATGTGTTTTAACAGTTACTTAAAGCTCGGGAGAAACTCTCAGCCACCTCCAAATGATGGAAATGAGCCCGGAGAGTTTGCAGAGCTGGCAATAATCCAAGTTGAAAGAGAGGATGTCTTTGTCTCCGGGCAGTGTAAGGAGGCAAATCACTTCCTTTAAAGACGCCGCGGAGCGCTTCATCTCCAAAACCTCTGATGACAAACCAACACAATAAAGAAGTTTAAAGATCATTTCCTGCGTAAAATGGATTTCAGAGTGATGGTCGCGTTTTCTGAGCCGTTTATTTAGACATGGTTGTATTTAGGCACAATAAATTAACTTGAATTTAAGGTTTTTAGACTTTGGGTTGTTTCTGGAGGCCTTTCCCAGCCCGAGCAGCGACATTCAAAGGGCGGAGAGGTGGATCAACCTGTGGATTAACGCGCGGGCTGAGATTAGTTGCAGTTGCAGTTTGGTTAAACCAGCAGCACCAATCTGTCACCACAATCGACCCGCTGAATTTGACGCCTCAATTACGCGCAGGCCGTTATGCAAGTTTTAAGAGCGACACCGCCGCTGTTAAAAGACACACTCTCGAAAAAGGGGCGCATTCATTTTATACAGGAAAAAGATTATGGACTGTTTACATACAGGGGCGATTCTTGGTTAACAACTGGCTGAGAAAAAAACGTAAATTAAAGCCATGAAGCGGGAGGGTGAGCCGTGCGTAAAAAGAGGAAAGAAGATACAAATGAAATCAATAAAACAGAAGATTCTCTGTCAGGCCTCCAGTCGCGAATCGACTTGTTACGCTGCTTAAAGCATCTGTCGGCCAGGCAGGACTTAAAAGGCTCCAAATAAGATGATTTGGCAACATCAAGGCTTTCCCAGCGGTAATGATTACATTTGGACTTAAGATCCATGCAAGAATTTGTAGCCCAGTAAATCTCCTGAGTTCCCTGCCCCCCTCCACTCTTCAAAAGCCTTGTCATTCAAAGGGTTAGGATGTTTGACAATCCCAGCTTGTACTACTCCACCAATTAATTGGGTACGTTGTCGGGATGTTCGTTTCTCTCATCTGCTACTTAGAAAGACAAAGGAGCGATGGGGGGCTGTTGACACCTCTGCGTCCGGCTCGAGTATAAATGAGGAGACTCCTCGGAGGAGCGGCATTCTTCCTCCTGCTGCACTTGGAGCAACAACTTTCTCCGCAGAGACCTTCCACAGCTGTATTTTACAACTTTTTGAAACAGCCAACAGAATGCAGGTGCCCAACAGACCAGTCGGACCGTATGGATACCCTGTGCGTAATTACGCACCAGCATCGCTCTACCCGCACTACCAGGGGAGCCAGTGCGCGTCGCCTTCGAAACCTCCCAGTGGGAAATCTTTCACTATCGATGCTTTGCTCGCCAAGCCGGAGGACACAGGCAGCAGCCGGACGCCAATTTCACCAGCAGCTCCGGTTCTGCCTCTCTCCGGACACGTCGGCTTACCGATGGCGACAGCACCTTACGTCTACTCCCCAAACATGCTGCACTCAGCGCTCCATCAACAGCCTGGATATTCAGTCTACTGCTGCCCGCCTTTCAGCTACCAGTCATCGTGTCGTGGCGCATTTTACGCGCAAGGTAAATAAAGTTCATGACTACCAAAAACCAGATGAATGGGAAAAAAAACCCAACAAATGTTCGTGTTTCGTGACAGTCTGATTAAATGTCTCATCTCTTTCTTCGCAGCTTCAATGTCCAAAGTGAACGCGGGGCTTCATTCGTTCAAGACTAAAGGTGGGAAGTCGAAACGGATGCGCACCAGCTTCACCAGCGAGCAGCTCTCCCGCCTGGAGAAGGAGTTCGCACGGCAGCAGTACATGGTCGGCTCCGAGAGGTTCCTCCTGGCGTCCGCTCTGCAGCTCACAGAAGCTCAGGTGAGAAAACACTGAAACTCACACAACAAGTAAACTGTGGCCTCAAAAAACGTATCTGAATACTTGAGTCGCTACAAAGTGTCTAAATGAGTCTTGCTTTTCCGTCTCCAGGTCAAAGTCTGGTTCCAGAACAGACGCATCAAGTGGCGCAAACAGAGTCTGGAGCAGCAGCAGGCCAAACTGGCCAAACTGGGCCTGGCCGCTCCGCCGAAAAGTCCCGGATCTCAGGGACACGGAGATGAGGATGAGGAGTTCTCCGACCTGGACGTGGATATCGACGTGTCCGATGACTCCACAGACCACTGCTGACCCGCCGGACTGTTAGAAAAAGACTCTGTACATAGAAACAGCTGAGAAAAGGAGGCCTGCGTGTCTCCATATGAATATTTAATAGATGTATAGTTATATATTTAATTTTCTACATTTATTGCTCTTTGATGAGTTCACTTCATGTGTTTTTGTATATTTGGATTGAAATATTCAGAAATATATTTTATGACATCAGTGGAAACGTTCTCCTGGTCTTCTTCTCTCCTTCAGCCACCACATGTTAGAGACAGACTGCCGAGGTTAAAGGTGGAAATCATAAAATCTGCATGTTTCAGTGATAAAAACTGACAAAGAACCTGAAAAATCTTTTAAACCAGCCTCTGCTTATCACATTCCTGCTCTGTAAAACGTGACAAAGTGACTTTACATGAAAAAACAAAGTGGGCTCATAATTGCAGGTTGCTGAAACGTTTTAGCTCACTCACTTTCAATTTAATCGTCCACTTTACTTGGTAATTCTGAGGTAATCACTCTCTTCATCATAAAAAGTCAACTTTTAAAATTCTACTCAAGATTTCTGTCTCGCCGCTTGGACTTCACAGTCCTGATGAAGCAAATTAACTGTGTTTGGTTGTTAAACTCTTTAAAAATTCCCTAATTTAAACTCCGACTGTGGCTTATTTAGTCGTTTAGAGAAATGTCAAAGCTTTGAAGCCACATTTTCAAGGGCTTTATTTATTATATTAAAGCACATTTACATTAAAATCTGTGTCGTTTTATCCAGTTAGACAGTCGATGATATCTCCCTTTAACAGACTATTTACTTTATTTGGAGAACAACTGAATTAACAGACTAAAGCACAAAATGAGACGAGATTTTCCTACACAGAAAAAAAAATCAGATGACACTTTTCAACACTGACTAAAATTACATCACAGAGTCTGTTAATCTGCACTGATGAGAAACCCTCGTCTCTAATGTATCCCATCAAACCATCATCCGACCCTTTGACCTCTCCTTATTGCCCAGTTTGAGGATGATGGAGACATTTCCTCCTGGTCTGATCTGACTCCGTTTCTTCCCTGAAGTCTGTGTCTGACTCGGGTTCCCCTCTGACTTAAGCTAAGCAAATAAATAACCAGCTCGGGGATTATCTGGGATATCTGTAACCCGGGGTGGTAGGGGTCAGTCTGTCTCGGGGCTACAGAGCTCGGTCTCACTGTTTAATCCCTTTTAAACGGTCGGTACGCCTGTTCTCACTGCTCCTCTGCGGACCGGGGCTCCGACGTGCCCACCCACCGCCGGCAGGTGTCCTGTCTCCTCTCTATTCAGACCCTCTGCTTCCAGGTGGAGAGGGGGCTCCACGCTGTCCGCCGAAGCCCCTGCATGCCTGGCAGACATGAGGGATGAAACGGGAGAGAGGAGAGCGTGCAGAAAGGATTGGGATGTAGCAAATGAGTCCATCAGAGCAGCTAATTGGGGTGGTCAACCTGAAAGTCCCGTCCTGTGGAGGGCTGAGTCGCACTAAACAAAGAGAGATGATGGGAACACTGAGAGCTGATCCGTCTCTTTAAGCCCTGCTTTTGTTTCTGCAGTTAGTTATTGTGTTAAATATGTTGTGGCGATAACTCCACTGTCACCTGCTTCAAGGTTCAGTCAGACTACTTTACTGGAGATAAAGATAAGAGAGAAGACGACAGTGACTTAAGAGGCAAATAAAGAAGCGATGATGACAAAAAGGTCATATAGATGTTGAGTTAGCACCGTCTACATCGGTGCTCCTTTTTACACGCACACCTTTAAAATTTAGCCATTTGTGACCTCTGAATAGAAGACAATCAACCCGAAATCAGGAGATTGGTTCTGATATCCAGCCTTATCAATAATCAGCTGAAAAGTGCATCAAATGAGCAGTTTACACTTCATACATCTGTTGGACTGTTTGCCTGTGAGTCCTCAAACTTGACCCCCGTTCTCCAAATATAAAGTCACAGCTCTCTGCCTCTGGAAGCTGTCACAAGAGCTGGAGCGCTAATCAAACTATACTGATTATTTTTAGTAATTTTTGAATGAAAAAAGAGAAAGAAAAATGGATTTCAGTTTCGTAAATGTGAATATTTTCTGTTTCCTTTACTGCTCTGTGAATAACCAACACATTAGAGGACCACGTTCAGGTTTGGGAGACACTGATCGCCATGTTTCAGCACACAAATGATCGATTAATCGAGAAAATGAGTCGATCGATCCACAAGAAATGTAATCATTAGTCGCAGGTCTGCTGTACTCTGAACACACCTGAGTAAAGAAGGTTGATTCACACAGAATCAGATCCATCCTCCTCATCTTTCTTTTGCTCTACTGCTTTTTATTTTCTGAGCAAAATGTTTTTCAGAACATGAGTCTTTCTTCCAAGTACAACGTGTGTCTGCTACAGTTCCTTTACCAGAAAAATATAAGCTAAGAAACTGAGCAGAAAGATGAAATGCAAGCTGAAGATCACACAAGTTAGTCAGATCAAGGTTGACAAATGTAACTGTCCATAACCACCACAGCTGTAGGCAGCAGAGGTTCTGCAGGGAGCAGCCGGCTGCTGACACTATCAAAGAGCCCACTTTAATAAACAGTAACAGAGCTGATCTCCTTCTCCTGTCCGACACCCCCCGCCTGCTCTCTCCTGGCGTCCCCCCGCTCCGTCTGATTAGGGCCGAAGCGCCGTTGAAGGAGCAGAATTTGTGTAAAAACCCCAGAGAGCCGTTTCTGATGTGATCAGCCGGGAATCAGAGCTCCCCCCCTCCTCTGCTCTCTCCACAGCCCAACGTAATCCCATTGAGGGGGGAAGAAAGAAGCAGTCAGAGGCCTGGGAAAACCTGGAGAGTCCTGGAGAGGGGAGGGGCGGGGGTCAGCGGGCTCGTCGTCCCAATTAGCACAGGGCACCTTACCGGCTGGAGACGTGCCAACGCTCACTGGGTTTCTTAAGACTCTCTCTGGGGTCTGAAGTGAAGCTCTTATCAAAGGACACTGTCACAGCTTCATTCTCTCCGTCCCGTCAGCAGAGACGACACGTTTTATTATTAATCCACACTGTTCAGTTAGACAGTGTTGTGTCTTTGCTGGTGTTTACTGTATTTATTAGAGCTGGAAGAATCAGCTGGTTGGTGAAAAAAGTGAATCTGCAGCAACTCTGACAACTGGATTAGTCAGTCAAGTCGGATTTCTGAGACAGAAGATGTTTGTTTAAACCTCTCAGATGATCTCAAGCTTTTCTTTGTCATAATAACTTAAACGCAGTTGGGATTATAACTGTTCAGCCCAGCTGCCGGAATACAATGCTGGCCAACCACTGATATGTTCACACTGGTATGCATCACAGGCCACGTGCCATGTTGACATTTTCGAAAAGTTACAGCTCTCAGGACAGTCTCCACTTGTGTTTTTGGTGACTGAAGCAGGTATTTTAAGACAAAACATGATTTTTTCCTGAAGCTAACCAAGTGTTTTCTGTGCCTAAAGCTAACCAGACCATAAGCACTATGTACTAAAACTGAAGCGTAAAGTTGCAAAGTGAAGAAAAGTGTCAACATATTGACGCTTGTCAGAAACGTATACTGCCAACATTTATTCTGCCGCTTCGGTTGGAATCATACAAGCCAACTGAACTGTCAGATTAGTTATTTCTCACAATTTCCTGTCATTTTACAGATGACAGAATTTGGCAGATTACCTGGTAATGACAAATACTCTGAAATTTCTGGAGAGCTTTTGTCATCGTCCAGCTGTGACGAGTGGATTTAGACTCAGTTATGTTTTTTTTAAGGCTTCAGGGCTGAAAACAAGCAGCCAGTTACCCAAAAATATTTATTAATATAATTATTTAAAGACAGATGAGGCATTTCGTGGAGGTTGTAAAAGGAACCCAAAAGTCAGATTGTAGAAAAAAAATGTATACTAAAAATACTAAAAATGTATGATCCTTTCAGATCTCTTCTAATGTGATTAGAAGTTATTGCTGGATGCCGACAACACTCACAAATTAATATTATATATGTTTTATGTGTCTTTCTGCTGAGTGACTCTTTCAATATAAAACAGTGAGAGTCTGTCTTCTATCTGAAAACTCTTAAATTGAAAAGCAGTTGGTCACGTGACTCGTGCGGCTCTGAGAAGGTGTGAAAGTTCTCATGGAGAGCAATAACCTCCACCTCCAATGGGATGAAGAGTGCACTGCATTTGACCAGCGCGGGTTTTAGGGCAGGCGATTGTAAAAAAAAAAAAAAAAAAGAGAGAAAAAAATCCTCCTTTGCATTTTATTTGTAAAGCTGAGGGCCCCTCGACTCCATCTAATAGTCATTAGCTTTCATTACAAGCGTTTGAAGTAGAAGCTGCTCTTTGTCCCGCAGTGAAAGAGCCGCACAATGACTTCTGACACGGGCTCTGAGGAGAGGAGAGCGGCTCTGCTGTCTGGAGAGGAGAGTCTTCTTCTCGCAGGAAGCAGCAGTTCCTGTCCGTGTTGAGCAACAGAACATGTTGGATATCTTTTGATGCGTCCTGGATGTTTATTGTCGCTGTTGTCTGTGCTTTTTATTCTGCCGTCTCGGCCAATTTTATATATAATTTCAATGGGACTGAGGTGGTTAAGGAATAAAATAAACAATGAGACAAGTCAGAGAACAAACAGAAAGACGTTTATGAGGGCTGGAACTGAGCCTCGCCCGGAATTAGCTGTTTCCAAATAAATGCGTAATTTATCCAACGTGCGTCTTTTACGCACGAGAACAAAATAAGAAAAAATTGGAAAATTATGGATAAAATCTCCACACCTTTGTTAGTGCGTCTATGATAATCAACAGTAGATACTTTATTCTACCTTTCATAACAGATAATTGCAGAAGTCGTTCCCAGTGTTCTTAAATCGGATTTTTTACGAATTTCACAACATCTCAGATTTACGCCGTTGTCGTAAAATACTTAAAAATACATTTTAAGATATGAAAAACATTGCCGGTGAAGCTACAGCTACCTTCTCTTGATATCAACAAGTATTTTTTTTCTCTAACCCGTGTTAAAAACGAGATGTTTGTTTATGCGGGTGCGGAGGCGCGGAGCCGCGTACAGGTGGCTAAACGACCGCACTTCTCACGCAGGTGGCACAAACGCAGCGACGTGCTACTTTTCCCATCTCGTTATAACGGGGTGAAATTTTCCAAGTATTTAAGTGGAACAGATTAGCTGAACACACAACGCTAATGCGAAACAAAATGGCCAATTAGTTTATTAATGAACGGAGAGGGAGGTGAGAGGGAGAGCCGGAGCTGCAGCTGTCTGACCGTTTAATCAACATCAGGGAGGAAGATCTGAGGACGGAGAGCAGATTTATAGCTAATTAAAGCCAGCAGTTCAGAATTATGTCCGCTGATTCCTGTTTATCACCACAGCTGAAACGATTAGTCGACCAAAGACACGGTAAAGGCCAACTTTTTTGATAATGATCAATCGGTTGTGTCGTTTTTCAAGCAAAAATGTCCAAATTCGCTGCCTCCAGCTTATTAAATGTGACGATTTGCTGCTTTACTCTGTTAATTATGACAGTAAACGAAGAGATTTGGGTTTGGGAACAAACAACTTAGTTAATTAATCATGACTAACCACAGCTGAAGAGATTTAGACTTCTCTGGGCATGGTTTTAGCTCTGAAATGTACATTAATTACTGCAGGGAGACATTGTTATCTATATTTTCTGATGGGGCCTCACATTTCTGTAACATTATAAACATCTGGGTGTTTTTGTTTTCATTAATAAGTCTTGAGGAAGCTGCTTTAAGAGCATATTTGAACCGGAATAAGATGAACTGCAGCTAATTTACAGCAGGAAGAGAATCAAGTTATCTGCGTCAAAACAAAAAGAGTAATCAAGATAGACAAAAAAAAAAAGTCACATGGCAGCAATTAAAATGAGTTAATTGGTCAAACATGAACAAGAAATGTAATTAAATTCCCAGGTGGGAACGTGAAATAAATGTCAATTTAGAGAAGAAATGTTAGAATAAGATACAACAAATCTCTTCTTCACATATGAACCAAAGTTGGTTTTAAGTCGTGGGAAGAATGTAATGTTGCTATTTTAATCACTGTGCAAATATTCATGTAGTTGAACTACCAGCAAACTGCTGCAGTTTACTACTGATTTAATTACATGTAGTTCACTGCACAGATTTTCTAATCTGTCATTTTTATATCTAATGTTCCAAGTAAATAGGTGGAAATGGACCTAAACTGAGGTCTGAAGCTCCAGGTGAGCTCTGCAGGGAAATTCAAACCCTAAAAAGAAATAATAATTAAAAACATGTCGTGCCTCCAGTCAGCCGCTGGGTGGCAGCATTGGTCTAAAAACAACAAACCCTCTTCAGTAAACTGATTGTTTTTAGTGGAGTAAAGTCAGAAATCATCTCCCGCTGGAGGTAAAATGATCAATTACACTAAAGAAAAACAGCTGCTGGTGAGAAAGATGAAACATTTCTACAAAATAAAGACAACAACAAATATACAAAATAATACAAAAAATTCCATCGTATCAAAAAGTACAAAATAAATAGATATAATAAATAATACCAAAAATTTAATTATATTAAAAAGTAAAACATAGATAAATTTATAATAAACAATACAAACATTTAATTATATTAAAAAGTTTTCTTTAGAAAAAGTTTTTAAAAAATGAAAATAAGATGAAATGAAAATAAATAAATAAAATGAAAATAAATCCATTTTAAATATGAATAAAATTAAATAAAAAAAAACATTTTTTTCTAAATATGTGAGGTTTCCTCTCTTCAGGCCACTGACGCTGTAAACACTGTTCGGAGCTCTTTCACTGTCACTTTTTAAAACACCTTCTGTGAAACTGTGACGTATTAAAGGATCTATCCTGTGATTTCTATCATTTACTGTTAACACGCATCACGTGTTGTTAACACACAGACCACCAGAGGGCAGCACCTGTACAACACTGACCCGCCTCCTCAGAGGGGCCTCACACTTCCTGTCAGCACGGTGGATCATTCACAGCAGGTAAACTCAGAATGTTGCTTTTCTTTTACACTCCAGACTTTTGGACAGACGTGTGACTGAAGAGTTGTATTGATTATAATTTCCCCACATTTTAAGAAGTAATTAGAAATCTGATATTTTTGATGTGTTTTGTTTTCATACAGTTTAGAAGTCAGACTGGATGATCTTGGTGTCATTCAGTGACTTTGTTTTTTAAATCTACAGCTCGAAATTGGTTTTACAATTTGCTTTGACGCATTAAATATTAACCATATACGCTACACCAGAGTTTCTTCTTCTTTCTTAAATCAAAATTGTAGTTTTTTCCATATCACCAGTTTCCAGTAATGAAAATCTGAAATCTGAGTTTTTTTCCAAAACATGCGACATTACAGTTGTTGGATAAAAACAATGTTCTTCACATTTTCACTGCATTAATAAGATGCGGTGGTTGAGGGTTTCTCTGTGGCTTTTTCTCCAAGAATGATAATAATTTTATGAGGAAATTAAAATGCCAATTAAATCATTATTTTATGTCTCTCACACAGAAACGTCGGCCCTGCGTTGCACCGTGGAGCAGCTGAAATAAAGAGGAATGCTTCCTGTTCAACCTCCTCACCATCTCTCAGTTTACTTAATCAGTCACTGTGTAACCAAACAGTTTCTCCTCCGCTCTTATTAATATATAATCTGAAGAATTGTGATTCCAGTGTGATTCACATAGGACATAAAAACAGAATAAATCTCAGTATATCTCAATCTGGGTTTGGATTGTCACTTTTCACCCGAAAATGTGGATTTTCAAGATAAAAGTCGTTTTACGCACAGATCAGATCAGCAGCTCCGGAACAACAGGAGACTCCACCGCTTTGGTTTCGTTGCGGGTCTGGCCACCTATTAACCAGCAGCGACCCGGGTCAGTGCGTAAAGGCCCCGCAGGGCTTCATCATTAAGCTGGCGCGGCTCGGTCGGCCCTCAGGTTCCTGCCTCTGAACTGAGGGTGAAGAGTTTAAATATAAAATCCAGCGAGTCCAGAGAAATGCTTGATCGCTCTCCGCTTCATACGGTTATTAACTTGTGTTGGATTTGATTAGAATATGACCTTTTCTTGTTTCGGGAAGGACACGCAGACTAATGATCTGATTTTTTTTTTTTTTGTATCCTGGAGGGAAAATAACTGCACAGCAACATGTTAGTTTCTGGTAATCGTCATCGACTCACGCGTTTTTTAAATAATATTAGAGTGAATCGCAGGTTTATTATATTCAGCAGTGGCTCCTGTGAGTTCTGCAGTTTCCAGGGAAATGTGATCAGTCCTCATAATGTTTATAATTCTTATAAAATGTTGCTTAAAGAGAGAAATAAGGAGATTTTGGGGGGACACGTCTTTTAGGAGCCTTTAGCTCTAAACGCCCTAATCAACAACTTGTTTTACCTCATAATTTCCACCGGTAATGATTTTCTAATGCAACCTCCGCGCAAACGAGCGCATTAAGAGGATAATTATTAACTTGGTTAGTGCGGCATGGAAGCGGAGCGCCGAGGGGATTCAGCTCCAAAACACAATTACCTGCTGCTTCCTCCTGCAGGAGCCGAGCGCGCACAGAGGACGAGCTCCGGCTCCGGTGTGTTTTATTACCACGTTCAGGCGTCAAACTCGGTTCAAAACAAATTCATTTGATTTTAATTGATGCATCTGAGAAGCCTGAAGGGAAGTTTGTGTCTTTGAAATAGTGAAACTCACACAAATGTTTGTTTTTGAATGTGTTTTCGTTGTGTATTTGTAATATCACTGCTTCTTTGCTCTTTCCATAACAAAAAACAAATACATTAATATTAAAATATACATATACATTAAGTTAATTCTATATATTATTATTATGATCATGATATTTTGCATTTATAGCGCGAAAAATAAGTTTTACGGCGAAAAATGTCCATAAAAAAATCTTTCTTTCCTGATTTTCTTCAAGTTCAACGTGTAAAACACACACACACACACACACACACGCGCGCACACACACACACGTTAATAAATTAATTACAAATCAAGACTAATCAATAAAGATGACCAATTGTTTGATTTTTATGGGATTAAAGACGATTTAAAAAATGCTGTTTCTGTTTTTATCTTTGGTGAAAATTCACCTGAGCGCAAAATGTGCTTCAGCAGCAGGAAAGAAAAACCGAGTTACAGGCCCGTCGATACTTTGCTGAACACGTCCAGCGTCACTTTAAATTACATGGGAGGTTTTTTATGTGTGCTATCTGTTAAACAAGGTGATTTAACGGACTGCAGGAGTGAAACGCGTCCAGGAACAACAACCACCACCACAACCCTGGTGAGGTTTCCACTCGTGTCCGTGAGACTTTCCTCTGACCCCTCGCCTCCGTGTCAGCGTCACTTCTGGAGAATTTCCTGGCTGATTGAAGTTTAGCTGCTCGGCCCCCTCCGGCGGATTGTTTCCCCTCCCGAACACCGACATATTACGGGCTGAATGGGACGCACAATGAGCCATTAATTGGAGCACACATGTTTTCTCAGCGTGCCTCTGTAACTAAGCTGCCTTCGCCGGGGCCCCCCGTGTCGATCTGTGAAGCAGGTACTTGAATGAGGAAGACCTATTGGCAGGTGCTCTGGTCCAATCAGCTCGCTCCCGTGCGCGGCGTCGAGACGCAGTGAAGGTTGGAGGCGCTTTGACTCGGCGCGCAGAAACCCTCGGAGTCCACGGATCAGGCTCATTTGCAGCACTGTTGAGCTCTGTAGCAGCATCTCCTCCAGGACGAGCCCGCGTAGACACGAACCCGCAGACCGTCCTCAGCGCTCCACCTGTGGTCATGACGCACCTCTGAGAGGGAGCTTACTTCTTTCCCCCCAGCGACAGATTTCTTCTCTTCTGGTCCCGTTTTTCCTTCCAGAGATGATGTTTTCGTCTGCAGGGAAGCGCTGCTTCACGATAGAGTCTCTGGTCGCCAAAGAGAACCCTCTGACGGCCGAGGATCCGATCCGTCCCACGGCTCTAAGTTACTCCAACCCCACGACGGATGCCTTAATGAACAGCTACCAGGGACCGCCGGCCAGGTCCCTCTACCAGACCCCGGACCTGGTGTTCCCAGAGACGGTCGGCCACCCCTCCCTCACCGTGGCTCCCCACCAGCTCGGAGGCTCCCACCTACAGCATCCGCACTTCTTCGGGACGCAACACCGAGACCCGCTCAACTTCTACCCCTGGGTGCTCCGGAACAGGTTCTTTGGACACAGGTTCCAAGGTAAAAAAAAATAAAATGTGAAGACGCAGATTTTTATTTAACTTAAAGTCCTGCGCAATTATCATTGAATCTCCTCTTACCAAGCCAAACAATTAAAGTAATTCTCGACTCATAATAAACTAGATTTAGAGAGAAGAAATGTGTTTATTTCTCATCTCATTGGAGCCATCAGATCGATCAATCCTTCACATTTCATCGCCACGACACGACTGTGAACATTTGTGCCACAGATCGCATTAAGCGAGCAGGCCACCGGCCGCGCTGCTCTCATGTTCCCGCTCTCCCTGCGCCCTGCAGCGCCTCTCACACAGCCGCGAGAAGATAAGCGCTGATTTTATTTCTTTTTTTTTTCCCCCATACAAGAAAATCCGCCCTGGGCCAGACTACAGTTGTTAAAATATCTGGCACAACAGCCAGGCCGAGCAGACCAAACAGATCAAGTCCAGGATAATAAACTCGCTTTAATGGGAACAGAAGGATTTACGCGCAGCCTGCAGTGATTTATTTACCGGACGGAGCTGAGCGCGCACTGAGCGCACAGAGGAGCCAACATGGCACAACTAAAACTGCGCATGTCTTTTTATTGACTTGCATATTTTACAATAAAGACAGAATGATGCCAGTTTTTAATACAATGTACTAAATTATTTTTCCGCCCTGGCAATTCCTTATATCCTAATGTTTTTTATTATTATTATTATTTAAATATCCATTAATGTCCTCTGGTTGGACAAAAAACGAAGAAAACAATTTAAATAATCAGTTTATAATTCAAAAGGAGAACATTAGTTTATTAAATTATAAAATCAGAAAAAAACAAACAGTATTCTGGATGTTTCTGCGCCACAGGAACATTTCATCTTGGAGAATATTTTTTAGTTTCTCTTTCCTGTCAAAATATTTGGAATAATTCGAAGATAAATGTCGGTTAGTGAACAAATAATGTTGCTCCAATAACGCAAAATATGAAACGTTTATTTGCTTTATTTTAATGCAAATTCATCTACAATATATCATTGTGTATCTTACTACATGTGCATGTTTGGTTTATATATTTCAATTAAAAAAATAAACATTAGCTCTCATTTACGCTCTCAAAAAATCTTTATTTTATTTTTTATTGTCGGGCTTGTACGCTGTTTTTATTGTTTTTATTTGAAATGAACTTCTCTATTAAAAATGAGTGAGGCATTCTTGGATATGGGTACATATATGCGTGTTTTAAATCCAAATTAAATGTGTCGCATTATTTTAGGGGTGCTAAAGATAAATCTCAGAACACAAAATACAAATTATAAATGTGTCACAGAATAAACGATCAAGTGAAACACTAAAACACTAAAACTCATTATAACAAGTGTGTTTGTCTCCGTGTCGATGCGCGATGTTCAAACGGATTTCATGGCGTCCTGTGCGTAAAATAACACAATTAAAATATGATTTAACAGTGAGACCTGATACAGAAATAAACCAGCAGGTCAGGTTTCACTTTATTAATTAATAACATGGGAATTAGATCTAAAAATATACATTATTATTATTATTATTATTATTATTATTATTATTACTACTACTATTATTATAGACCCACATTATATTTTCTGCTTTATAAATAATAACTGTACAGACGACATGTTGCTGACGGTGCGATAGTGACGCTGCAGCATCACTTCCTCACACTACAGCAGAGCGTTTGGACCTATTCACGCTGTTCACACTGTTTCTGATGAGGCAGCCGCCACACACACCTGACCGGTCCAGTCGGAACCAGGTGCTCCAGCTCCACCCTCACCGTCTCCCCTCCTTCGTTGTTTCTCTTCCAAGGTAACGACGTGTCCCAGGACAGCCTGCTGCTCCACGGTCCCTTCGCCAGGAAGCCCAAACGCATCCGGACCGCCTTCTCGCCCTCCCAGCTCCTCCGGCTGGAGCGAGCCTTCGAGAAGAACCACTACGTGGTCGGAGCCGAGAGGAAGCAGCTGGCGAACAGCTTGAGTTTATCCGAGACGCAGGTGAGCTGCTGGTTTAAAGTCCTTCACCCTCAAATCATCAAATGAATCGAGTGTATTCATTAATATTCACATAACGCAACTTGTGCGTAATTGATTGGCACAAAGCTCAGAAGCAGCGTTTATCCAAACAGCTGAGTCAGCAGAACCTCTTCATGTTCTCCATTATGAGCCCTAATGGACTCATTAAACAGCAGCATCGATCAAATTTACACTCTTTAATCCTAAACACCTTTAACTGAACCTCAACAGCACTGATTTATATAAATACATAATAAAATGTCTTCATGTTGGTGTCATGGCTGCAGACTGAGACTGACCACAGATCAGTTCATCTGTAATTCCCTCCGTCATTAAAGGAGCAGTGTGTAGAAATTCAAGAATTTTAATGAGTAATAACAGAAACTCAGAAATATTTCTTTTTGTTCACATCATTGAATAAACAAGCTGCTCTCAGCGGAAACACTGTGTGAAGCTAGAGAGGTGGCAGGGTCCGCCACTTATAAACAAAATAAAACAGTGTTGATTTTATCGAGTCATGAAAAGAAGAGTTTTTTATCTATTCAAGTTTATTTCGGCATAAAAATGTGAGTGAAGCTCTTTCGCCTCTGATTAAAATATATTCCCCAAAAATTACGTACTGCTCCTTTAACACTGCTAGCTACATTTAGCATCATGGTAATTTATATTCAGATAATTCCTGATGTGTAAATAATAATAACCCAAAGATTAAATCCACTGTCACCTGTGTAACGTCTGAATAAACAGGAGCTACAAATATTAACAATTACAGCCGTTCAAATAAAACTTGCAGCAATTAATCTGTAATTTTGCTGCTTTAAATTTTAATAATTATTTTTATTATAACTGACTCTGAAGTATCAGGAGTTCACCTCATTTTAGTCTCTTATCTTTATATTTACTGATATTTCTATTTAGCATTTCTGTGGCTAACTCTTTTGGGAATAATCAGGTAAATGTTTGGGATTTATCTTCAACCACACATGTAAAATAATATAAAAATAATGATTAATAATCCCCCAAATATCCCTAAAAACACCCATCCAAGCAGATTAATTTATTTTATGCATTATGAGAAAATGGAGAAAAATGTAGTTAACTTTCTGTACCGGAAACAGTCTCGCAACTTTGGTTTTATTCCACTTTGGTTTTATTGTGTATATAATTATATTTTTGCTTGACTTATCGCGATATTTCACAGCAACCACGCAATTCTGGACTATAACGGAAAACAAGGTTGTAGAAATGCTGCCGTGAGAAAATAAACAATGTTAAAACAAACGCTGAAAAATGAGACGAATGATAAAATGGCACAACTGTGTTTCTTGCTTGTGTAGAAACATTTGGACCGAACAACTGATCAAGGGAAACAGTCAAACTGTGAAAAAAAATATTATTTCTCACTTGCTTTTAGATAAATTAACAAAAATACTGGCACTAGTCCAGTTATTTGTGGCTCTTTGAGTGTTTCAGCAAAACTGTTTTTACAACGTAGAGTCGTCGAGAACAACAGAGAGGAAACTATGAGCGCTGTGTTGCTATTTTAAAAATGCGTCCCGGCCACGTTTATATTCCATATCATCTTCCAAGGTCACACCAGCGTCGGTCAGGAAGCATTAAGCCCCGCTGACCTTTCCCAAACATTAATGCATCCTCGGTTATTTAAAGAAGAGGCGAGAAGTCGCTGTTAGTTTGTTTAACCAGGAATCCTTTAAAATAAACATTATTGCTGCAGAATGAGTGTAAAAAAAAGAATCTATTGAGAATATAATCAAATCTTTAGTTTAAACAAGGTTTGAAATGTAGAAATTGAAGCACGGATTGTGAAATTCATTTTTTTATTTCATTTTATTGGTGTTTTCCGTACGAACCGGCACACGTTTGTCGTCGCAAAAATCAAAAGGTAGAGCCAAAACCATCAGCCGATTCGTTGATCGGTCAAACTCCAGGAAGCTGTGAAGTATTTCTGATCATCAATTCATGGTTTCAGTCATTCGTCAAGCAAAATCTACCAAAATTTTCATGACGCAAGTGTCAGAATTTAATATAACAAGACATTAACGTGGCAGCTTTTGGCATCTGATGGCGTCACCTTGGAATTTTTGGATTTTCTGACATTTTATAGCCGGAGCAGTTCATTGATTATGTGAGAAAAATACTCAGCGGATTAATAGATAATAAAAATAATGGTTCATTTCCCAAAACAGACCCCACTTACATCACATCGTTTATGTTATTAGCGAGTGTGAAAAGTCAAAGGAATTCTTAAAACCTGTGTCTGACGTGGATTCCGCAGAAGAACAAAAAAGTATAATCACCACATTTAAACACTTAAAAGTTCACAAGTTCTGTCCATCCTCAGTGTTCGAGCGCTGGAGGCTTCAAGTGTCAACATCACACTTGAATACTGGCCCACGATTGGCTGGCAAATGCCGTTTGTGATGTCACAAATCATGCTGGTAGGCCCGCCTCTTAAAATCAGAAAGATAATGTACACTCGGGAAGAAGAAGGAAGTGGGCTTTAAAAATGAGTGACCATCTGTGAGCATCCTCATCGTTACACCCTGCTCGTGTGTCTGTCCAGGTGAAGGTGTGGTTCCAGAACAGGCGGACTAAGTACAAGCGGCAGAAGCTGGAGGAGGAGGGACCCGACAGCCAGCAGAAGAAGAAGGGGAACCACCACATCAACAGATGGCGCATCGCCACCAAGCAGGCCAGCTCGGAGGACATAGACGTCACCTCAGAGGACTGAAAAGAAAAAAACCTCCTCCCTGAACCCTGCGTCTCCTTCTGACGCACCAGAGGACCAACCACTATTTATTATGTAATATTATTAAGTATAATTAGACCGGTTAGAGGACGGCTGAGCAGCTCTTCATCGAGGTGCTTTTACTCTGTGACACTGGGAGAAAATACATAATTATTTAATGACATCCGTCGTGAACGTCTCCGGACGAGGAGATGCATCGTTTAACGAATCTTTGGTGTGACGACCAAAGACGAAGAGAGAAAACAACGTCAACCTCTATCATAGTGTTTGTTGTTTTGTTTTTTTTAAACTGTACATAGGCCGCGTATAAAGGTTGTTTTGGAAAAGAAGGATATTTGTTTCATTAAAGCTGTTTTTAACCACCTGCTTAGGTCATTAACACCTCGTCGCTCAGCCCCAACCTGTGAGCCACGTTAATTTAAATAATTGTGCTCGTTGTCGCACGATTCGAGCCGGAGGACGAGCCAGGAGAACAAAAGCGGGACACGAAGCATGTGTGGAAGAAGATCCACGGTTCCCTAATGAAGATTCATCCCCGCAGAGAGAGGGAGGCGATTCACGAGCAGCTGTGCGTGACTTCCGGGACAGACGAGAAGCTGCAGAGACCTCTGGCGTCAGGGGCGAGTTGTGCCACATAATAACAAAAAAAAAGCAGCTCCACAGCTTTGTGCTTCTTCTGCCATGTCACGTCTGTCAGTGAGGGGTGATGGATGACATCTTTAAACCCCATGTGTCATAAAAAAAATAACAGAACGTGTAATTACAAAAAAAAAAAGATGTTTTAGAAATAAAAACAAAAGATATTTCTCTCATGAGGAATGTACATTTTTCTGTCTACACCAGGTGCTTGAATGTGTTCATCCTGTCAGCCATGTTAGAGTCAGGCAGGGCTTTCTCTTTTTTATATATATATATATATATATATATATATATATATATATATATATATATATATATATATATATATATATATATATATATATATATATATGTGAAAAAAAGCCATTACAGCGAGCGGCAGGTTTCAGTCATTAGTCACTCTCCTCTCCGGCTCCAGCTGCATGTGCAGATCAGTGTGAGGCTGCTGCTGCAGTGTTTGATTGGAATGAAAAAAACCTGCAGACACTCCAGCTTCTGTGGCGCAGGGGAGCGGTGAAGAGTCCGAGCTAAGAAGGATTTTTTCCTCTTTCTCAGATTGTTTTTTGCTTTAAAAAAGAAAACCCTGAAAATCTGAGGGGCGTCTGTATGAGGTGGCAGGAAGTGTTGCAGGGACAGTTGCACAGGTGTCAGGTGTGTGTTACCTATTTCCTCCGAATTCCAGCAGAAGGGGGGTCGGACAGAAACGATTCCCATCCAGAGGGAGCAACCTCTGTTGAAAAAAAAAAAGAGAAAAAGAGGGGAAAGTAGTTACTATTGTGCAGCGGCTCTTTCACCAAAGCGCCTCAGTAATCACCTGTCAAAAGAAACGGAAGGAATCTCCTCCTAATGACCCCGAGAGGCTTCAGAGAAGAGCCCTGACGGCTGACCCCTCACGTCTTGTTTTGTAAGCTAAACGACAGAAAAGACAGCGAAGGAGCTGGAGGAGGGAGGGAGGGAGGGAGGGAGGGAGGAGGCCTGAAAGTCAAATACGGTGCAGCGTTTTTTACAAAAGGCCGACAAAACGTCAAGACATCTGCAGATGCCTTGTTTTGAGTTTCCTCAGGACATCCTATACTCACTGCAGGTGCAAATACACGGGAGAAGAGATTCAGCATTCCTTAATGTCCAAATAAACAGCATGAGAGGTGGGATTTAAAGGGGCAGTTCACAAAATACAGATTTGTGCGGTTGTTTTGGAGATATATCAGCTCGACAAAAATAGTTACTGCATGGAACTAATCGAAAGAAGGTCACGGAGACATTTTCAGTTGAGGTTTTCAAGTGTATGTTTTGGCGCCAACAAGAAGCGCCATCTTGTTTCCATGACATTGGAGAGAAGAGAGAGAGAGTTGAGGCCAGTCGCACGTTGGGTCAGGCAGAAGGTCAACATGATTAACGAGAGCCACACCTCTCATTCGTCTGCTTGAAAAACACTTAAGGGGGGAAAATCACGCCTGTCTCCCTAAACGCTGTGTCTCCGGTCGCCTGAGTCAGCTGAGAGGAGAGCTCAGGAAGTCTCTCCGGAGAGCAGCGGAGCGCCGGCAGGCCGAGGGGGAGCGAGTCTCCAGATCCCCGCTGCTGCTGCTGCTGCTGCTGCAAAGGTGTCGGAACAAAAAAAACAAAAAACTGTTCTGCAGACGAAGACGACTGTTTTCATCATCATCATCATCATCATCATCATCATCATCATCATCATCGTGGGCTTTGATTACTTGTTGTCTGCCTCTTTTCTCACCCAGCAGCACAAGACGCACGTGTTTTATTGTTGGTTTTAAAGTCGCGTGTCGAGTTGATAAATCATGCGGCGTAGTCACAGCTGCCACATTGCATCAGTTTCAGCCGAGCAGCGGGAGGCTCGCCGAATCACAAACTCACAACCCAATTACTGAAAGAAGAAGACGGATTATTATCGTTCGCAATCATTTTTTGGGGGGAAATGACAAAACAGTTGCAGTCTGATCACTGCGGACTGTGACTGGAATGACTTAAATGACCCAATTAGAGATATTTAAATAAGATTCTGACACCAGTAATGAATCAGATATGATATGTTAAATCTAGAGGTGACATTTCTGTAAAAACTCTCAGCGTTACAGGGTGAAACTCGGCCAAATGTGACGCTAACATCAACAGATTCAACCTGAATAACAATGCGAATAAAAGCAGATCCGATGTATCTCTTTGAATGTGGGGGTTTGTGTTTTTGTTGTCTCACCCGGGTTTGTGTGCAACAGCTTCCACCTTCCAGCATCCTCCCCTCCGATCCCGGCGTGTGGCTTCTTGTCCAACTCGCGTCTCCTCGCAGCCTACCGTGCCGGGTTCCCTCGGCAACCGCACAAACATGTTAATCACAGAGATCGTGACACCAGATAACACGTGAAGACGGAAGGTTTGTATAAATCAAGTTAAAAAAGACGCTGCTATCACAACACATCTTTGAGAATCAATTTATCAAAATGTCTTTATTTGACTGGGATTATTACGTTTGTGTATTTACAGTCTTACAGTTTATAACGAGGGGAATGTAATTACACAGAGGTGGTGACAACTTTAAAGACAGAATCACCAGGACGTCAAGGCAAATATTGGAATTTAGTGCCGGTTAATATTTCATGATTACCTGCCTCGAGGTGAAAATACAAACAAACAACCAAAACACAGTTCAGGTATTAAAAAAGACTTTAAATGAGAAACAGTTCTGAGTTGAGCTTAAATTCATTTTTGGGGGATTTAGCAGCACTTCAACAAAATTCACATCCCAAAGTTTTAGTTTCTTTAATCATGCCACAGAAAGTGAAGCGTTGGTTTGCTAAATTATCACATGACGTCCCTCTTCAGCAGGGAGGTGAGTGTTCAGCAGGTAATGTGGGGCAACAAATTAAATTCTAATAAACACAATTATGTTTATTTTTCTCTCATTTTTCCTTCTGGTGAAATTTTACCGTCTTATTTTACATACACATAATCATGTAAACGGTTCCGCTGCTATCTTCATCCTCTCATTCTTCCTCATGATTACTGAAATTCTTTTGAGTTGTTAATTATGAAAATGGTGAGACACCAGAGCCGAGGCTGGATTAAACCTTTCAGGTTCGGGCCGGCGGTCCCGTTTGGGGCGTCTGTGTTTAAATGTGAGCAGCACAGAATCGAATTTATCTGTTGCCGCTCGGCCTGTCGTCCTGGAACCGACCATTTTTGGGTCCCTGGCTGGTAGATCGGTGCATCTCTGATAAAAATTTGGTTGTGCAACACTAACATACATATTATACTATCACAGGAACTAATCTAAAAGCTCAGCTCACATATTAGTTATTAGTTATCTGAAGATTGTTCATTAATTAAATGAGTAGATGTCGGTATATTTTTACAGACATGGTTACAAACTCTCTCGACCTCCTAACACTTTTATTTTGAGGTCAATTCATTCATCATACAAGAGACAAAACACACAGTTAACACCTTTAAAGATCGATATCATTGGTCGCACTTGTTTTTCTGATTTCTTTAGATATTGCGATAATATCGTTATCGTGAATCTGTTTGGCCACGATAATCATGCAATCATAAAATCATTTTAGAGCAACAGCCCCTAGAAACACGTGTGCACGTCTCAGCTAAGCAGGTTGTTAAACTGTCTTTGCTGAAGAAGCACATTAGCTTGATCGAAGCATGCAAACTCTTCTGTAAATCTTCTCTAAGTGGCTCAGTTATTTAGCGATAATCCTTCCTGAGGTGTCATCATGTATATTTTCATATATCACAGTATGTCATCATGTGTTATTGCTTATTTAACAACCATTGTCTTGGCATAAACACTGCGTATTCTCACGATCCTCTCTCTCTGTCAACATATGCTAACTGCTCGCCGGATAACACGGCCAAATTTACCACCGTTTTACTCTCTGGCAGCGTCGGCGACGAGCAGCAGGTCGCGTCTTCGGGGGGGGAAATCACTCACAGGCCTTTATTGTATGTCACAATCTTACAGTCTGTGGCCGCGGCGATCTCCGGCTCCAGCTCGTTCACACTGATCTGTGGGAAGGAAAAAGGTCAGGAGGGAAATATGTGAAACACTCTGGCACAAGCTATATAACAATGTTTACACGCTGTATAATGCATCGTCTTTATCATGAGCCGCTACTTAAAGATTAGAAGCAGTTTCATTTGCAACTAAATAATTCTTAAAAGCTTTAAATGTTCCGTATTTACTGCTAATGTGCAAAAAGAGCCAATTTGGCAGATTAAAGTCTAATTTGAGGTTTCGCATCTCCTAATATTTGAACGAGAGACAGATGGCTGCTGGAGTCGGAGGCAGAATCCTAATCAGACGTCTTGGTAGGTGTGAAATGGGGAAGTGGGACAAATTGAGTAGGCGGGGGGTCCGGGGGAACAGGGCATTCAAGTTGCTTTTTGGGGAGTTTTTTTTTTTTTTCATCTGCTATTCTTGCGAAAGTGTAAAAAGGACTTGTGAGAGGAAAAACAGGCCCCTCCGCAGAACAGGAGGCGTCTTTTTCACAGGACTGTTGGCGGCACATATGTCTGAAGTTTTTTGCCATATGGCTGTCGGAGCTATTTCCATTGGTAATTAAATCCTAAACATTTTAAAGCCAGAGCCGGTTGGCTTGTGTCAGCGAGTCATTTGGCAGAGGGAAGACAAAGAAAGATGGAGAGATACGAGTGAAAAACAAAAATCGGGCTGATTAATGAGCAGGATGACACATACGGAGGTAATAAGGCTAAAGTTAGATGTCAGCCCGCTAGCCTGGATGGCATCAAGAGAATGAAGGCGGTGGAGGCTCCGGGCAGATCATAACAGAACAGGTTAAGTCTCAGAGGGCTACGGCTCATTAGGAGAGAGAGTCTCTGTGAAGCTCAATGGGGAACGGTAAAGAGGTCAGAAGACGGCGGTCATCAACATCAGTCACCGAGACTGAGTCACGGCAGACCTGAGCGAGGGAGAGGGTGAGAGGGGTAACACTTTGTATTAAGCATTGGCTGGTTGCTTATTAGTGCACAATAATGACTCTTAATTAGTCTTTATAAAGCATGACCATGTTGTCCAACAAACGGGAGATGCACGATCCGATATCGGTGCGTTTGGGTTGTTTCCGGACCAGAGATCTTTGCGATTGACGTAAAAAGACCATTAAAATAAGTAAGCAACATGGAAGAAGTTATCATCGGTGATACGTGTTAAACGTTGGGAAAGGGATTATTTCAATGATTATGATGATGATGATGATTATGAAGTTCAAGTATAAACACCAACAAGAGTCGCAAAACTATGATGAAAAAACATTAATCGTGATTTTCTAGCTTTTGTTTGGTGAATCTAAGTGACGGATTCTGAGTTAGAAAGACTTGATCCAAACTTATTTGGACACAACTGATAGTATGTTGTACAACCAACTTACAAAGCTTGTACTTGATTACTTACTATCAACAAGCATTAACTAGGAGGTTATCAAGGGAAATGTCATTAACAAGTCATTAACAAGTGATTTATAATGACTAAGAAAGAGTTTAGAAGCTACTTAAAAGCATGCTGAGGGAAACCAGTCAATGGTTAACATGTGTACCCTTATATAAAGTTTATTTCGGGATGGCGTACCTGTGACATCTGTGGGAAAAGACTGATGGCGAGAGGTAGAGCCAGTCCGAAGGCGGCGAGGCAAACCAGGCTGTGGACGGGCAGGACGAGCCTCCGATGTCTCTGCAGGAGAGGAAGCCTGGAGGGACGCAGACGAGACAGAAACATGTCACTTTATTGGCCTTACTGTTACGGATATGTTTCGTGTTGTTGGCACTGGAGATGTTCTTTATAATCTTTTCATAAGACTTGTCAGGAAACCATTGAGAGGTTTAATAACTGAGAAATGAACAATGCTCTGTGGTTGATGCAGAGCGGGAACCTTGTGGCATGAATTTAAAGATCAAATTCAAGGACTTTCAATGACTTTCCAGACACAAACCCTTCAAATTCGCATAGGTTGAGACACAGATCAAGGTAACAGCACCAAGAATTCAAAACTTCCATTTTTCTTTTCGCGCAAAATAAATTCAGCCTTTTTCATTGACCAGTGGCCATTTTGAAAAACTCAACTCTCTTTATTTTTTGCCCCCAAATTCAAAACCCTTCAAGGACCCCTGGGAACCTTGAATTTAATAAATTGAATACTGATGATTATTCAACTCCACGAAATTCCTGCTTACAGTTCTTCAACTCTTCTGTGTAGTCCCTTACAAATATATTGAAACTGCTTAAAAAACTGTGCTGCCATTAACTGCGAAAGCTGCATTTTCTCTCCAAACCAAACAGATTTTTTTTAAGGATCCATCTCCACAAATATATTCTCTCGTCTCAGCTCGTGTTCCTCCTCCCTCGGCGCTGCCCTCTGTAGGATAATCCCCTCTTCAGCGTGTGGGACAGCGAACTCAGCAGGAGCTTGAGAACGAGCCGCTCCAGCTCTCCTCCACCAGCGACGCCTCTCCTCCTAACGAGGAGAGCTACTGCCTAATGAGGGAGCTCATTAACACATATGGCTGCCATGGTTTAATTAGGCTACACACACACACACACACACACACACACACATCCGAGAAGTGGATTACAAAGAGGGGAAAGTCAATGGGAGAAAAAGTTGCGAGGTATGTGCGACGTGAGTGACGAAGGACGGTTTGGGCACGCGTTTAAGTTTGAAAACCTCCAAATCAGCTGAAAAACTCCAAAATTAATGACACATTTCAGGAAATTCTGGCTCGCACTGAATAAACTGGCTGGTGGCCATGTTCCAGAGTCGAGGTCCGACCAGGTTTATCTGTTTACACGAACCGGTGACACCGTGACTGAGCCTCCCTGTCGACCAATTATTAGAATATCCCCGCTGACTTGTGTTGTGTCAGATACAATTTTCTAGTAGAAGTATTAGTGGGAGGATTTACTTGTCGCAACGTAGTTTCCCGACCAAAACATATATAATCATACGGTGGCCCGGAGAGTCAAAACATAACATCACTCCACAAAACACAACGACATTAAACAAAACATGACATTTAAAAAGTCCCAAAATGTCCATGAAATCGCACAAAACACAACATTTCTGAATTTTATGAAACTGTGTTATATAGTTGTAATAATATATAGTCTCTTATGGAAAAACCATATAAACATTAACTGAAAAACATAATGTAATATTTAAAAAATGTTCAAGGAGTACATATATTTAACAATATATGCTAATATATTGTCATTTTGCCTCAAGAATATATTACAACATATAATGAATGTACATTTTGATAATACACTGGCAAAAAACTATTAGTTACAATATATATTTGGAGAATATCTGGTAACAAGTTTATATAAACTGTAAATAATTGCAATAAAATGCAATAATTGGTATATTTGTCAATATATAGAGAATATATAATTTGATAGATTTAATAATACATCGCAAGTAGGCCTACATTATTTAATATATATTTCAATATATAAAGATTACATTACATATTCTTTATAATAACTTGCCTTAATAAATGGTCAAGCTATCGTTAATTAAACTTTAGTCAATAGCTATTGCACTGTTAACAATTAAATGCTTTAAAAAACATATATTAACTAACTATTAAACAAAGTTTAATTACCTATGAATCAACCATTTATTAATTATGGTTATAAAGTGTTACAGGATGACACTAATCTGAAACATGAGCCCGTGTGAATGCGTCACGTCAGTGTAATAGGTGCTTACAAGGTGAAAATATTGTCATAACACATTCTAATTGACACCAATCAAGGAAAGCTAGAACGCCAGTATGTATATATATGGAAAACATATTTCCGTTACGTAAGAGCTTCCCCCAGAGTGAGTATACGTTTGTACAAAGAAAATGCAAAGGCAATAAAACGCCAGCGATGAGGCTTTCTGCGTTTGTTTCACCTTTTGTTCGGCTCGTTTCTCTTCCTGCAGAGCCGGCTGTACTGTGTACACAGACGCATGTAATTAAAGTGCAGAGCAGGTTTCTAATTATTGCACTAAACAAACACCTCATGAAGGAGGAGGGGGTGATTATGAACATACAATAGAAGTCAGGAGGCGTCTCTTTGTCAAAAGCTGAAAAAGAAGAAGAAGCTGTTGTTTAAATGCTGCAGCTGTTGTTGAGATTCGGTCTTTTTCTACAGCTAATATTTCAAGAGTTCTGCAGCGCTGTTTTGCTGTGAAGCTCCACGAAACTTGACTCAGCTCTCCACTGGCATCCGGGCGAGGAGATAATGACTGAATATTCATTTTTTAATTGAACTTGAGAGCCTGAAACATGAACTGAAACACGGATACTTGGCTCCAAATCCGAAACTGGAGCGGAAGCTGTCGGTGCAGGTAGATATAAAGACGCAGAACAATAAATACCACGTTCTGAATACACTTACAGGTCTGTTACGTCTCGTAGCTACTGAAGCACATGCAGGACAGAACCTGCTGTCAGGGACCCGACTCTACTCTCAGCAGTGTCATCCATCACCGAGGGGCCCCCGGGAGCCCGTCTCTGTCCCCTTGTTTTCGCTCCATTGAGAGCCAGTGAAGGCGAGCTGACATGCGGAATAGCTGAGCCCTCCTCACCTGCAGCCCACCGTCCCCCCTCGCAGCCCTCTGCTCGCTCTCACAGACACTCCCTCCCTCATTCAGTCATTCAAGCTGCCAGGAATCCCAAACACACCTGGGCAGCCGGCCTGGCTGCCTGAGCCCGCCTGCTCGGAGCGGTCGGGACAAGTGCTGTCAGGGATTTACAAAGATGGCCGCATTCCTCGGCGCACCGCAGGCGCAGCCGGGGCCATCGATCACGGGACGTCCGTATAAACACATTGCATCATTAAGACATCATTACAGTCATATCACACAGCGCTGAATCTCTGCGGCGGTGACGGGTCAACGGCTATGAAAGCACCTCCGAGAATGAAGACATCTGAGACTCCGTGCGTTCAAAAATATTAATCTTTGTGACGTTAATTCATTATGATGAGTCATTTAGTCAGGGGTCACGTGCATTTCTGAATTAATCCAACTTGTGTTACAGCAGAACACTAAAGCCTCCATCGCTTTTATTACAGCGATTACATTATTAATCTCTTCCCCAACAACGATTCAACATTTAAAGGGTAAAACGCCTTTGCCCACATGAAGTGATGTGTTTAATGTGTGAAGCAGCAGCAGAGACGCCACAATCTGAAACATGCACAGAAAGGAATTGGAGGGAAGAAGAAAAAGGGGGCAGCACCGACAGAAACTTCTGCAGAAAATAAAACAGTTTAGGGAAGATAAGCATCTCCGCTCTGCGTTGAAAAGCTCGATCGTTTATTAGCTACAGTCTAAACTGAGTGTCTCTAATTTTGGTTATCGATTAACTGTACAACTCCACAGGAATGGCCATATTCTCAAATTATGAATCTGGTGGAGTAGAAGCAGTGCCAGCGTAGCCAAACACACACAGATGCGGCGAAGTGCCAGAGGTAGACGAGTCATCAGTGCTGTGTGTTCGAATGTGAGCCGTCTTACTTTAACCGTTATTTTCTAAATGTTTCGTCTCTATGTAGAAGCAAAACAAGTATATTAAGATTGAGAAAACTGATAAAAATAAAAAATGTAGTCTCTTACTTTTCCAGCACAGTCATGATCAGGGGGGGAAGCACCAGAATCGGCATTGGAAGGACCATTCTGGTCAAAGCCGTCTCTAAAAGTGCCTGAAGGAAGAAAAATCAACCATTTGGTTTGCGGTCATCGATTGAATCCATTGCATCAGTCAATAAAGCAACAAAACTGCACCAAAAGAATTTTAACATCAGTTAAAAAGTTTCCTAAGCCGAGCGACGTACATGCCTGGCCGCCACTTTGGACGTTCCCACCACGTTCCCGTTGTCGTCGAGCACGCTGATGCCCTCCGACAGCTCCGAGTGTCTCATGAGCACCACGTTGCAGACGTTTGCACTCGCTGTGGAGACGTGAGAAGGAAAATTAAAGCATCTGACCTCTAGGATTTTTACTTTTTAAATTAGTATCTCACAAATTATTTTTCCACTCTCCAAGCTTAAGATCAGGCAGCTTGTACGGAGCCATCGGAGCAGGAATGGGTTCGGTTACTTGCTCAAGGGCACTGTGGAAGATAATGTAAGGATGAATGATTACTGAATGGCCGACTGAGCTGTCAGACAGACGGAACTGGAAGGTTTTAATAAACTGGAGGGGATTCACAGGTAATCTTTTACTACGGAATGGTTTTAGAATTCAAGTTTGGCATTTTCTGAGTTAATCTAATACTTTGGAGATCATGACAAAATGTTCTGGTGCAGGACAAACTGTCCACATGCATGTTGTCCTCAAGATGATTTCTAATAACTTTGGTGATCCCTCTTCTTCTAATTTCACACCACACCTTGGTTTGCGACCAAATACCTGCACAACTAATGGGTTTAGTGGTAATTAGTGAACGTTAGTCTGCCGTTTCTAGCTACAAAAGGCTATTTAACAGAAAGCTCTTTTTTCTGTCAGAAGTGTCTCCATGCAGTTGTCAGACACTTAGAATAACAACCTCTGACAGTCGGAGTTGCCCCAAAGGATTACGCTGCAGCCACTGCAGCTGTGTCACAGCGCTATATTAAGGTCCTTGTAATGTGTGTTAAATAACTAATGAGTCCCTTTAAGATGCTTGTTGGAAATAATAAGATTATATAAGCACCATAGAGGGATCTATTGTTAGATTATAAGACATTTATGGCCTTTAATAAACAAATACTGATGAGCAGCGTGTGTGTGTGTGTGTGTCAAATCAGGGTCGGACACCGTAACCAAGGTGACAGATGGGTCGACAAACAGCAGCGTTGTCGCCCCTGTGATTTATTCACGAGAGCCAAAATGAACACAAATGTATGTTAATGCAGACAGACCTTTCTCCTTGACTCTAATAGGAATAAGAAAAAACTCATTTTAGAGAGTTTAGTGGTGTCGCCGCGAGCCTTTTTAATTTAAGACAACAGCGTTCACAGTTATCTGCAACCAGGAGCTGCAGGGCGGACAGGTCGCTTTGTGAGGGGAATTCAATTGACTGAGCAAATAGATATTTTTACCTACAAGGGATTTTCTTTTTCTTTTTTTTTTTTTTATCCAGACCAATTAACAAGAGGGACAGATAGTGGCAGGGAATAACAAAAAAATAAAAAAAAACTACGGCAAACAGATCAAATTTTCAAAGAAAAATGCAATTATAGATTCAATTTCATAATTACTTTGAACGCTTTTAACAATTTAATTATAAATCTGTGAGGCTAAATGCTGAAATATTTGGCTGTAATGTGCAATTATTTGAAATAATTACATTCATGTACATTCTAATTGTCCTCTAATAACTGGTGGCGCACCCGCCGAAATGCAATCCAAGAACTTTTCCACGTAATTACTTTCCTAAATATCACAAATAGAGACAAATATTTTCAAAACACAACAAATTAATTATCCAGTACATTTCTGGCGGCGCGTCTTTTCGCCCCCCTCCGGTTAAAGTTCTTCGCAATCTAATTGAATGACGGGGCCGCCCGCTTGATTAGGTTATTACAAATAAACTAGCCTTAAGTAAGCAAACAAAATCAAGCGGGTGAAAACTCAAACAGCACTTTGCTTTCGCCCCGCTTCAATTAGACATTTTAATTACCTTTTATATGGGCCAAGCAAAAACAACAACAGCAACCACAATGAACAAACAGAAATCAGGTAAATGAGGCCTTGACATAGACGCCACTTTGGGGGTAATTATCCAATTTGTTTGCGGCAGCAGAGTTCTAACGAGCAGCCAATTACCAGGCAAAGGCTGCGCTGTAGAAACCTGTTGATTTAATTGAAAGAACCGCCATGGTGAGAGAGAGGGGGAGGGGGGGCAGGCAAACAATTTAATTATGAGCCAGCAGCCCCGGGGCATTCTGGGACACGGGTCTATACCCCTGGGTGTGACTGTGTGTTTTGCGGGAGAGTGGCATGAAAATCAGCTTTGTGGCTCCACACACGTCTGACAAAGAGAGCGGCCAACACGTCTGCGACCCTGCAGAGGGAAACGGACCGCTTTGGCTCGCATACAGAGACTTCTAATGATCACAGAGCGGCTCTTTACCGACAGACACTGAGGATAACAATGACTTTACATTTACTGTACGTGGAGATTTATATTAGCTGTTTATGTTTTAAGATCACGTGCATCATGAAAAATAGAACGAGCAGCGAGGGAAACGACATTTGTTCGTGGCTACATGTCATTTTCTTTAAATAACAGGTATCACACTTTGGTCTTTATCATTCGTCCCCAGAGGATTAAACTTGACCCTGACCTTTGACCCTAGTTCCTGATAAAATACCTCAAAGCTAATACCCCCAATCCTCATCATGTTGATTGTAGTACAATATTATATTGCTGCATATAAAGCATGCTAAACATTAGCATGTGTCACTAATTAACACTACATGATGAAATCTTAAAGGTCCAGTGTGTAGGACTAAGGAGCATCTCCTGCCTTTCATTATTATGTTTTCATTAGCGTACAATCGCCTGGAGAGAAGAGTCACTGGGATTTTGTTACCTCAGAATGAGTCTGTGATTCCTACAGACGGAGTTTGTCCTCCGCAGTCAGCCATGTTTCTACAGGAGCCCAGAACGGACAAACCAAACACTTATAAATTAGGCTTCATGTAAACTTAGCGAGCGGCTCTAAGGAAAGTGGGCGGTATCATTTGGCCGCAACCTGCAACCTCACTGCTAGATGCCAACAAGTCCCTCACACTGGACCTTTAAATGAAGGGCCACTCACTTCATTTGTCACCATTATTCCACTGTTGAAGGAGACCGTGTTAGCAGAGACCTGGTCCCTGCTAATCCCTGCTGCTGTGAGCCTTCTGAACTCACCCACTGCTGGGAAGGGGATGAACCTCTGCACCAAAAGCCTGGTCGTTGGGCTGAAGCGGCTGGCTCTACGGATTAACACGTTCAGCCCGACCTGAAGGGGAAAAACCACATGACCACACGATACAGACAATCAACCACCGAGGATTATATTTGAATTAAAACTTGTATGTTTCTGGAAGCTTGAAGCACGGACATACGGATATGGTTTGATCGGGAGGAAGGTGACACACGTTCCTAAATACTGAGCTGTATTTTAACACACTGGAAGGCTGGAGTCAAAAGGCTACGTGCTCTCAGATAACACACCACCGGCCTCTGGCTGTCCCCCGGCCCGGCGGGGGGTCGTCACCAGAGCGAACGTCTAATTGGAGAGCTCCTAACCCCCTCCCCGCCCGTCGTTCCGCCCTCCAGGCACCCCGCGAGTTTTTTTTCTGTGCTCGCTGCCGTCACCGAGCCTGAGGGCAGCAGCCGGATGAACGCCCAGTGGGACCAGTAATTGGCTCGGTTTGAGCCCTGTTGTCCACACTGTGTCAGGCAGGTGTGTGAACCTGTATTACAGCCTTTACAGACATTTGAGGCCTTTGATGACATTAAAGGTAAAAAGAAAGGTTTAACTCATAAGAGTATTGTGGCAATTTATGCTGATATCTCCCTTCTTCTTGATATCTGGCCAGTTTCCTGTCAAAACAATTTAAAGTACTCGGTGTTTTGGATTCCTGTCAGGGTGGAAAAGCATCTCAAACCGCCGTTAAACCTTTGAGCTCCGCGTTGAAGCCCAGATTAACAATATTTGTACTGGTTTAAACGAGTAATCTTACACCACGACTCAACAAACAGCTCAAAGCAAACACATCATGACTGCAGGTTCTACAGTCTTTACATACTGTAGGAGTCACAGCGTTTGTTCAACTCACAGCGATGGAGACCGCGCTGGTCACCGCTCCGAGGTATCCCTGGACGAATTTAGAAGCTGGAGCCGGCTAAAGAGACAAAATCAGAGACATTAGAGTACGTTAATACTTTATTCCAGTTAACGTACGCTATGAATGGGACTGATTTACTGACCTTGGAGGCGTTGCGGTTGCAGTAGTTGACGCAGGCGTTGTGACTCTGGTTTAACCACTGTAGAAGGAGAGACGTGTTCGTTAATCTGCAGATACACCTGATGTGTTCATCTGTGAGTACAGGTGCTGCAATTAGCATTTTCAACAGACAACAGTCGTTGTCGTTCTAATCATCAAATGGAGCTGTCATATATTCTGGAAAAAGATGTTTTTATTCTATTGCAGACGTGAGATGATGATTTAGACAATGACAGCCTTTGTCTCGCACGAGCAGTATTAGTTCATTTTAATGAAAACAACATCCTCCATGAGTTTCTGGTACAAATAATATATGTTTTTATCGTATCATCCCAGTAAAAGGTGTCAATACAAATACACACGATAAAGGGAAATACTAATTGGGTGGCTCATTGATAATTCTCTTACTCTTCTGATCAAAAACTTTGATTTGAAATAGGTTTCTTTAAATCGTAATTATAGCAACTTCTGATTAATGAATACCAACTCAGGTTTAAGCACCATCCACTCCGTGTATGAATACACAGATAATCCGGTTGATCAGTGGCAGATAAATGGTGTTTGTCCCTAGTGGATATTATTATTAATATATAATTGCGTCAGTGTTAATCAATAACTCTTTCTAGTGGCGTTATCCTCAGAATGTTGAATACTTTGACATCTTACTGACAGGATTTGCTGAAAATTAGCTGACTGGATACTGAAAAAGCTGCAGAGATGTTAATTAATGCACGTTGTCTTTATAAATCAATGACCTGAACCAAAACTGAAAAGAGGTCAGTCTGAGTTTTACAGGTGAAGAAGCGGATATTTACCTGCCAGAAGATGGTTGAGACCAGCGTCTGATTTGGGAGAAGGAGGCCAACAACCTGCACAAAGAGAACGACCCTCGTCAAAACAACGCTTGAACAATCTGCTTGAGGATCAAATTTAATTCAAAACAACGTGATATATACGTCAATATGTAGATGCAATACTGAAATCTTACCACTGGTGTGCCAAATGGGATGAAACCTGTTAGAGACAGTCAGTAATATCACTGTTTTAACTCACTACCGTTTGATTTTAGGGTTATTTTATTACTTTAAATACATCATACTGGTCAGAATATATTAAATCTCTGGTGTCTCTTGACTGGACAGAACTACTTGTGTTTGCGTTCTTCAGAGGGCCTCAGGAACTTCTCGATCACCGTGGGAGAGAGGTTTTAATCAGCGCCCAGCTGAGTGTGACCTTTCTCCAGACAACCTGAAGAGCCCCGTTGAGACGTGACAGTTCCCAGGATGAACGACGCCTCCATGTTGGACCACATAACAAGCCCCTAGATCCCCGCTTCTCCCCGCCACCCCCCCCCCCCCGAGGGCTTCCACACCCAGCTACTGTACCTGACATCCGAAAGGGCATGAGGATCTTCTCCCCCGTGTCAGGGTGGATGATGGCCTGTAATAGGAGCGTAATGATTAGAATCAGGCGATAATGAGAGCTGAATGATTTGGTTAGTTCAGGTCAAGAGAAAGTTTCGCGCTGGGGCTGAAAAGGGAAGAAAGTTTGGACGAATCAACTGTCTGAGCGCTGCTGACGGTCTGAAGGCCTTTAGCAAACCTTGGCTGTATTATTTCCCAAGTTTCTTTTGTGTCTTTTAAAGTCGCCTCATACGTTCGCAGAGACAAACGACGGAGCTCTGTCAGTGCAGTATCCTCTCTGCCGTGAGATAAAGACTGATGGAAAACTCTTTTTCTCTTTTGCCTCAGCGGTGAGGAGATCTGATGATTGGAGAGGAACGGAAACAATCTCGCTTCTTCAACGTGTGGAGGATGAGGACGCTGTCATGTCTACATACAGCGTAGACCTTGTCTGTAGTATTAGTATACACACAATTGATTGTTTCAGTCATGAACATTTGCTGCTTCACTTCTTAAATGTGAGGATTTACTGCTTTTCCTTGTCATATACTGCAGTTATTGAGAAGTTTGGGGGGCTTTCAACAGTTTGCATTTGACACTTTGACTAAAAGATAAACTGATTAATCATGAAAATGAATGGCAGATTACCTGCTAATGAAAAAGATCAGCAGTATTGTAGTGAGAGCTATAAAAATATCAGATCTTCATTTATGGTGTCCAAACAAAATCACGATAACAAAATTATTGCGATATTTACAGACGTTTCAAAATAAAAGTGGCATTTTTTTGTGTGTTTTTTCTTTTTTTGCTGAATAAATTACCATCAAAATATGAGAATAATGAGGTGAAGAGAGAATCTTTAACTATAACTTTAACAAAAATAGGACATTTGGTGACTTTTAGCATTTTTTTTCAAATGTAAAAACATATTTCAGAATAAGAAAAAGGGGCGAGGGCAAAGTGATTAAGTGCATTTTGAACATGCTGTTGATCAATTTCAGAAAAACTATTAAAAAGAGCACAGAACTGAGTTCTACCTCACAACTAATTCATTAAATAATGTATTAATTCATTAAAATAATTAGATTTTCATAAAGCTGGTGTCTAAATAAAACTTAAAGTAAAGCTGCGTTTCCATATGTCTGTTAACAGTTTGACTGGCTGCACCTGCAGTTCAGTGACTGTCAGACGTCTTCTGAAGCTGCTAATTAGCACCAGAGTCTGTTTTTTCTTTTCAGTTCCCTGCTTCACCGTCCTCCTCCTCACGTGACCCTTAAAGCTTTAAATGTTGCGTTCTACTGTTTCGCCCGCTCTCTCTCGGATGTTTGTCGTGTCAACAGGTGAGGTGTCGAGCTGAAGTGTGAAGGCTCGGCTTGTTTGCCGGCTCATGACACCATGCCACAACAAACCAGAGACGACAAAGATAGTGATCGGAGAGCGACGAGAGAGGGAAACATCTTACCTGCTTTATTTTTTGAGCTCGCCAAAGCTGTAAAGACAAACAACAAATAGAGAAGAATGTGTCATGTAACCACTTTAATTGTAAGTAATGTAGGAACATAATCCTTATCATAAACTTATAAACAGCTCTGCTTCTGTCCTTTTTGTCAGTTAAATACATGAAATGTAAAAAACAAAAAATGGAGCGTTTAAACGTCTATCAAGGAGATATTTGGATATTTTTACATCCTCGCTCTAAATACTCCACAAACACCTGTTTCCTTCTCCCCTTCTGAGGACCAATCAACACAACCTGAATGGTGTTGCTTCTCAAAAACCAACACTCGGAGAACAAAACAAAGAGTCTGAGCGTTTATGACACTCGTCAACGCAAAACACCTCCCTCTCTGTCACCACAGAGTCTCACTCGCTGAGTTTACCTGTGCGTCCGTCACTCCTGGAGGCAGAGTTCCCTGCTTGAAGCGGTGCAGCAGCTCCACGCTCTCCTGCAGCCGCTTCTGATCGGACACAACAGATTATAGTCAGACAGATGTAAAGTTAGGTCAGGATACTGTTCCCTGAGGAGTCTCACAGCAAAGAGATGTTTTGTTCTCCTCCACTGTGCAGCTCAATGTGCGATAACTGTGTTTCACTGAAACTTTCATGCTGATTTTAGGTTGACAAATGAGTTTCCTAAAAGGTAATGAGAGCAGCTTTCTGGGGTGTGATCATTGTCTAATGCTGAGCAAAACACAACGACATGCTCCAATTTGTTCTAATGAGCTGCCATCTGTGTGCGCATGTGTGTGTGTGTGTGTGCGTTACTCTCTCTGAGATGGAGTCAGGTGTGTACTTTTTGCCAGTGCGCACACGAGATTGTGTGTGCATGTGATCGTACGCAAAAAAAAAAAAAAAATCACAGCCGTCCCAGTTCCACTCTCATCATTAGGGGGCAAGTCGAGGCTACGCCTGGCTCAGCAGGATGCAAGGTGTGTGTGTGTGTGTGTGTGTGTGTGTGTGTGTGTGCGTGTGTGTGTGTGTCCTCCCCTCACAGCTGCCCCACACGTCCACACCTCATCACATCCCAGGAGCTACTGCCGCTATTACTGTCACCAAAGAGCCCGCTAACAGCTTCATTACCCAGAGCAGCAGAGCTCTGATGAGCCCATGAGCAGAATCACCACAACACGACCGAGACGCGCAGGAAGTGTTATGACGGGCGGACCGGCCCAGTGTTTAGAGAGAAACGGTTCTGTGACCCGATAAGGTCAGAGATTTGTTCCCCGCAAGTAAAGGACATTTAAGTGAAAATACAGAATTCAGTGCTTTTTGTGTTTTTTTACTTTGTCCCTCTCTTCTTAATCAAATGCTACTGTAATAATGTCATATAATGTGACATTATTCTGCTGCTTTGGCCTTAAAATACTTGATTACATCTTGGTTTACAGCGTCTGTCACTGTCTAAACTACACAGATTACAAAATGGTTCAGTTTTGAACCAGATTAAGACTCGGAAACAAATATATCAAGTGGATTTAGGTGGCTGACATCTCTGACTGAGCACAATCTGATGTGGATAAAGGTTGACTGTTGGGTCTTGGCGGCGGTTTGAGTGGCATTCTAGTTGTGATATGAGATTATACGTGATATATATTATATATACTGTTGTCTTTTCCTGGTTTTAAACGCTGCATTGCAGCAAAGAGATCCATCTCTACCTGCTCAGTCATAATATCCATATCACTGATTGTTTATCAAAAGTCTGATTGCGTTCATGTGTTATGAGGAGATTTAAACATGTTGAGAGTTAGATTGTGTTTCACATACAGCCTAAAAATGACTGCAATACTATTTTAAGGTCATGTTGCCCAGTCTTGCACCAAAAGCCCACAGTAATTCATGATGTTTGCTTACCTCCGTCACAAAGAGCGTGCTGGGGTCGATCACATCCAGGAAGTGCCTGAACCGACCCAAAAACGTGCTCTGAGAAGAAGAAGAAGAAGAAGAAATCACATCATACGATGACAATTAACAGTTGAAATGCATAATCTGATGTTTTAAAGTGTCCCTGTTTTAATGTGTCATCACCGGAACACCTGAGTTCTAATAAAGCTCAAATACAGGCAGTCAAATCTGGATCCTGGACTGTTTCTTTATGCAGAGAGAGGCGCGGAGAGATTCCAGCTGTCACCCAGTAAACGGCGATATTACAGCCTGCCAGCTGTTTCAACACGCCAGGTGGAGCCTCCTCATTAATACCCCTCACAAACTGTTTCCTATCCGCATCTTTTAGGGACCCGGATCCACTCACACCATCCCAGCAATTACTCTCTGTAATGACTGCGCCAGAAATACCTTCTTTTTTTTTTTTTTCTCTCGATCATTTCTTCATAACCGAGCAGAAGGATATCATTTTTCAGAGACGCAGCCCTGAGAAGCCACCCGTCCCTCCTCTAACTTCGGCTTAATTACACTAACTGCTAATTTGGATGAAAATCTGGTATGTGACTCGCTGCTGCGCCTTGTGACTTCCTGAACATATGGATGTCTGGTGAAAACACGGCGCACGGGAATAGTTTTTTTTTTTTTCTTAAATCTGTTAGATTCAGTTATTCACCAGTGTCACAGTCCGACTTGACCGCTGTGAGCTGACACTGGAAGAGAGGGGGGACGCACCTCACCTGCACTTCCACTGGTGCTGCACCGTATTCTGCGACCTGGTTTTGACCCAATCACCTCCTCTGGAAATACGTTTTTTGGTCACATAAGCTTCATATTTATACGTAACACACTGAAAATCAAAGTCAAATTCCTTGCATGCCGAGATCAGGCTGACCAGACGCTGAGTGGCTGTGGCTCAGGTGGTAGAGCCAGCGTCTTGTTATTGGTAGGTCGTTGGTTCAATTCCCCTGGTCCTTGGGCTCCTTGCGTGGCAGCCACCGCCATCAGTGTATGAACACATGAATTACTGTAAGTCACTTTGGACAAAAGCGTCTGCTAAATGCCTTAAAATGTAAGTGAATCCACACGTCAGGTGGAGTGGAGAGGAAGAGGAAGATGCCAGGAGGGGAATGTAACTAAGTACATTTACTCAAGTAAGTAAAGTTGTAAGGGTAACAAAGGTATTGGTACTTGACTTGTGTATTTTCCTTTTCATACATCTCTATTCTACCTCATCTCTCAGGTATAACGGTCATTTTTACACCAGTGCATTTAAGTTACCAGTTACTTTTCAGAATACAACTTTTTTGGATGCTTCACTTTAAAGTTAAATTTAAAAAACCCTCTTGGATTACTTCCTGGAGTAGGTCACATGACAGGACATCTCTTGTAAACACACTGATGGTGACATACTGCAAAGTTAACTGTTAACGAGTCAGACTGAGAAGCAGCTGAGCTGCAGCTACAAACTCGACTTCTCATGCTTTCATGTTCTCGCAGGTCACATGTCACAGCTCCCTGGAATAAACTTCCTGTTGCAGACTTTAAAAAATAAAAGTACCTGGTCGAAACGAGAGCTGCCATGCTGGAATGTGGGATATTCAGACATGCTGCTGCAGACACACACACACTTCTGCCACCGAGAATAAGACGTGTGTTCAACCAGCACTGCGTGCAGCGTGCAGCTGTCCTGTCTGCGCGGGTCAGCTGGCTGGACTCTGGGAGGCAGGGTGCATTCTGGGTGACGTAGTTATCTCCTGCTCTGCTCGGTGCAACCTCTGATAAGCTGACTACACTTCCCAGGAGAACATGTGTTGTTTTCACTGCTTTAGGAAGGAAGTTAAGGAGGAAAAGTGTCGTGTTTCAGTAGAAGAACGACAGATACAAGAAAAAAAGAGACATTTTTAGTTGTAATGTTGTTTGTTGGAGCAGTGAGGGAAGCTGCTGGAGTTTGAAGAATGAGTTTAAAGAGTATAACATAGAGCCCCCTGGTGGTGGTTTAGGATTAAAGTCAGGAGCAGAGAAATGTGCAGGGGATGGACAAAATAACATGAACCCCCTCACACTTATTAAAGCCCAGATAACAGTCAGGAATATTATTCTGCCACTTTATACCTCCACTCCACCACATTTATTTGACTTCAGTTACTTCGCAGATTTTGTTTAAATAATGTAAAAATTATGATCCATAAATAAATGGTGATGCTGTGACTGTAACTTATCTCGATACAAGATAATTTCCCTTTACTCATGGATTATTGCTTTTTTATTTTGTTGTTTGCTTTGTAAAGAGTGTAAAGTATCTAGAAAAGCATTCTAAAAGTCTAATGTATTATTAATGTTATCATCATCATTATTATTATTATTATTATTATTATTATTGTTATTATTATTATTATTATCATCATCAGTCATGGAATGTAACCAAATACATTTACTCAAATAAAGTAAGTACATTTCATGGTTCTTGTACTTGTACCACTGGTAGCCAGGCGAATACTGAGCTTTTTACTCCACTTCATTTATTTCATTTCTTTAGTTACCAGTAACTTTAGAAGATTTAGTTTAATGATGAACAAATAATGATTATCAGTAAATAAAGTATGATGTAATATTATCAGTGATGGAATGTAAATAGGTACATATACTCGAATTAAGTCAAATTTGAAGTACCAGTAATCGACGGACACACAGTATACAGTATAAACATACTGAACAACATCTGAATATATATATAATTTCCTTTTACTTATACATTTGGTATTTCAGTATATCCATTGTCAGAAAATTACTTTCGATACTTAGGTTCACTAAATATCAGACACTTTTATCCAAGTACTACTTGTGCAGGTGACTATTTTTAACACAATATCTTATAAAACAAACACTCAATATTATGGCTTAAGATTAAACTTAATTGCTCCTCGAAGGAAAAGCTGTACAAGCTTTTAAACAGATTATTAACCTAATTCTTTTCCACTTACTTATTATTTATAACAGAGTATATCTACACTGGGTTTTGCCACGTTTACTTAAGTACAAACTCTGAGTTATTCTCCAAACTCTGACCTTCAGTGTGAAATATATAAGCTGATTCCAGTATTTTTAGACTTATATATATATTTAACCCGACAAAAAAGCACATGTGAATGTCTCCCGCCACGTTGGCACCCTCTCACGTGAGAAATTCGCTAGTTTGACTGATTTTCAGATTGATCACATGTGCTATGTAAGGCATCGAGTGTGAAAACGGAAACGTAACAATTAATGCTACAGGTGCATCGTTTACACGTCAGGCAGACGTGGTTTGAAGGCATTTCACGTGTCAATAACAGAATTCGGTGCTGCATTTCTCCAGCAGGATGTGGGCTTAAAAAACAATAAATATAATATGAAAAGTTGTAAAATTGTAGGGGTTCGGATGTGCTGGACATGAGCTCAAGACCTCAGGGTGACTAAAGTCCTGACTACAGATCTGCTCACAACATTGTGAGTGTCTTAAAAACCTGTGCTCGCTTGTTTAATGAAGACAATGTTGAAATCTGATTCAGTGTGAGCGCAAACTTTTTAAAATTGTTGAGTTGCCCCCCAGTCAAAACACACTAACTGGAACGGATTTTAATTGGATCTCGACCCATTTGAATAGGTGTCATCACAGCAATTCTCACATAATTACTGTCAGTATTGTGACAGTTGTGCCTGTGAATGCATCAGATTAATTCAACACATGCTATACTTAATAAGTTGATTTTTTGTTGTTATTAATCAATGTCTTCATAAGTGATATTATCTGAGGAGTTAAACGTCTAAAATGCACAATAGAGTTCAGCTGTCACAGCATTTTATCTGAACTGTTGTAGACCTTCATTTGTCATTTAATCACCTCAAAACAGCGGTTTATTTAGCTATATGATTATGTAAATGTTTGAGAACCTATATCACATTTTTTTCTTTTTGTATTTTACCAACTTAAAACTAAAAACAAGCTCTGAGTTCAAACATAAAAACTTTGCAAAAACACATCCCCCAAAGAAAAGATTTACAGCCAAACATACGGTGAGCAAGAAACACAAAATATTCTTTATTAAATATACAAAATTTGTGAAACAGAATTGCATCACGAATTGTAAACTTTCCAATCTTACATACTAACCTTTAAGCACATTCCACCAGCTACACAATCAAGGACAAAATACAATCAGTTAAAACTTAAATTAAACAAAAAAAAGAAATGGAAGACATGGAGGAGGACGTTTTTAATTTATTCTTGCGCTTCATAAGTGTCGAGTCACATCGAGTATGTCTCTACGGTCATCTACGCACTTGATATTAAGATCGTACAGCAGAAAAACTGAGATGAGACATTTATTTGTCTTTTTTTGGATGTCTTCGTATGTGTCAAGCTCACTGGAAAAAAAAATGTTGTGGTGTCAAAGTAGGCCGAGTGCTTAAATCACAGAGCGGTTAGAAAGTGCAGTACGGTGTAAAGTAGATCTAACTATACCAGATATCAACAGACAGGTACAGTAATGTTCTGACGATTAAGTAGTGCAAGAACATCCACAAACGCTGTTAAAAGTGGCGTCATATCTGAAATACTTTATGGTGTAATCGATCTGCTCCATAGATTAAGTTTCAAGGCTTTTTTTTGGCATTTCACAGGAAGTTACTGCTCATTTTTTTTCTATTGGTATGCATACAATTGTTATTATTGTGCGGTGATCTAAAAACAATAACAAAGCATGGAAAGAGGTCAAACTTTCAGTGAACAGATGGCTTTTTCAAAACCTGCCCCCCCCTCCCCCGGAAGCCCCGACACGTAAAAAAAATGAAGTGCGAGATTATTTTTTTTAATGGAACGTCAAAACAAAACAAAAATAAGGCAGCATTTGGCATTTCAATACGGCATATATGCTGTAAAACGCGGTATATATCCCTTTGTAACACCTGAAAGCAGTAGCGATATGCGTGCTTGAGCAGGAGCGGATGTGACACATAAACCGTGGGGGGAGGAAGGAAGGGAGGAAGGGAGGAAGGAAGGGAGGAGGAAGAGGGAGTCAAGTACCGGCATGTCGCAGGCATTTTCTCAACAATGGCGTCGTGTTGATGGACGGCAGAAAGCATGAGATCAGAGAAGCTGTGGTGGCTCATCTTGATACTGTCTTCACCTGATAACACTGTGACCCATACGAGAATCAGTTAGCTTATTAGGCTGAGCATTATGGGTAATTTCAAGACATGCCCATTGAACGGAATAAAAGGAAAAAAGGAAAGAAAAAAAAAAAGCAAGGAACAAGCGAAGAAAAAGGGAGAAACAGCACTCATCGTGCGTAGAAAAAATTAAACCCATTCACTTGCTGGCTAAGAACACTTTTGAACATTCAGGAGCTACGATCAGTTCCCGGGAAAAATGTGCACGTGACGAGTCTCACACTGCTCGTTTGGTTTCCAAAAAACTAGTCCCGAGCACTCGATACTATCGCCATCGTCAGGGAACGTTTGTAGAGTGTCAGTCCAGAACAACACGTACGCCAGCTGGAGTCACAGGAGGACGTCGCTAAATAAGAAACATGTCGGTGGTTTTGCATGAAGTGACCTGATTAATAACCAAATACTGTGTTTACTTAAATACTGCAGACTATTTTCCAAAGGGATACTTGAATACTTCAGTGTATTTCCTTCCTTCTGAGCAGCCACTGAAAATACAAGAAATCAATCAACTAAGGGATCAATTAAGGGAACTACGCTTATTCGCTTTCTTGCCAGCAGTATGTTTAGAAGAACGAGAAGAAGGATGGATCTGGATCCAGAAGGCGATTAGCTTAGATTAGCATTTAGACACGGGGGGAAACTGTTAGCCAACAAAACCTTAAGCCCAACAGTCTGTGCTGCTGCTGAGACACCCAGATTTATAACCATCCTTTGAGGTTCTGACAGCATATTTTAACTACAACAATTGATTAATCAGCTTTTACCATAATTTGTTAATTGCTTAGACTAGTTTTTAAAACATTTGTTGTTCCCAACTTTTGAAAGTTTGAGGATTTGCTGCTTTTCTTTGGCTTAAATTATAGTAAAGTGGATGTTTTTGAATTTTGAACTGTTAGTCCGACAAAGCGAAGAGAAAATTGTTGCCAAATTAACTGAAAACATAAACACTGATAAGTTACACACCTACAATATAAACTTTTAACTACAAGACTTTCTGGACTTCAGAGCAAATATCTTCTCTGCTCTCAACTTCAGTCCATAACTACTGACTGAATACAAGAAAAATATTCAGGTGTGACAGATTATTGTCTCGAGCAGGTTCACTTTGATCTGATTTTCATGCTGCAGTGGGACAAACTGAAACCAGAGGCTGCCCCGAAGGTATAAAATCAATCTGAACCTGATGGTCCGCTACAGAAATAGCAAAAAAAAATTGCACGCATTTTGAAGTTAATGGGCTAAAAACATGCAAAACCACCAGAGTGCCTCTTCACGTTGTTCGCTCTCCTCCTACCTGCAGTAAAAGCTGACACTCTTGCAGAAGTGTTTATTTGTTTTAAACTGTGTGAAGAGTTGGATATACAGTGTCATGGACTGAAACGCTACCATTTTCTCTCTTCTGTGATAAGGTGATAGAAGTGACAAGTGAGGTGAAAAGGAGGAATCTATGTTTTCTACAATCAGGATTCCAAAATGGAAGCATCTGGGTGTTTGAACCCCCCGCTGGGCTCGCTCCTCCGCCAACGTAAAACCAACTGGCTGTGTGAACCTGAAAACAACCTGAGGACCCGCTACATTCAGAACCGCCCGGAACCGAACCCCCTTTTTTTTATCGAACGAGGGGCCGCGTTTCAGCATGCCGTCTGGAAAAAAACATCGCCTCGACATCTCTCAGTGCCTAAATATTTGTATCAAAAAGGACAGCATAGCAGTGAAAAGACTAAAGAGCTGTTGTGGAGGTTAGAGTGAACAGATGCGGACTGGACTGCAAACCCTCTCCGCCCCGCCGTCACTTTAACTTGGTGCGCACTTGCAGGAGAGTGGGCTTCTGCTCCATGATGCGCACCAGCAGCGTGTCAATGTAGTCCTCCAGATCTCTGACCTGCGGCTTCAGCTTCCTCAGCTCCACCTCCCGCTTGGCCAGCAAAAGTTTCTGCCGCTCAAACTCCGCCTTCTGCCTCTCCAGCTCCGCCTCCCGCTGCACCAGCAGGGCGACCAGTTCACTGTGGTTCAGGTGGTAGTACGAGCCGGCTCCTTCTGTCACCAGACACTGAAGACACAGAGAGGAATCAACAAACACGAAGAAAGAAGAACACACAACTCTAAGAGAGGGTTAGGTTCCTGTTCTAACTTTTATTCTGAAGAGATCTGAAGGGAAACCAGAACTTCTTGGACCTTTAGACCATCACTGCCCCCGTTTCGTTTCTTAAAACACATCAGTGTCATCTATAATTACGAGTAAAATTAGATTATATAAGAAATGTAAGTAAATTGAGTCAAAAATAATGTAATTCGACCCGAGATGCAGAAGTTCCCCTTTGTTTTCCAGAGTCACCTGCTAGTTAGCTGCTGGATTCCTGCAAAATTCACAATAATTAACAAAATCGTATTACTTAGTTGTTACTTGCTTTCAGGGCTGTCTCGACTAAACCGTTCTTTAAGTCTTTGTCTCTTGTCAGACTGTGGTACATTTTAAGAAACTTTAAAATATACAAACACAGCAGACACGTAGTCCACATGAAGGTGCAGGGAAGGAGGAATCTTAAACCAATAGTATGAATCTTTATTCCTCTTTGAAAACATTCCTCCTTAAACATCTTGATGGTTTTGTTACTTTTTTTTGTTTCATGAGCGTTTGATACATTTGCTGAACTCTACAAGTGTTATGTTTATGAGACTTTAAGTGTTCATTCCCTGGTTGTAGTCGGCTTGCTTTCGTTTTTATTACTCATAAAAGCAAGAAAGAAACATTTGTCGCACCATCTGCGGTCTGATGAAGTTATTATGATCATCATTACTGTTGCGTGGGAGTCGCGTAGGTAGAGACACTAAAACAAACACATGTTTATTTTTTCTATCAGTGAACCATTTCTTTTTTATAACTAGAAGGGTATTTTTCATTATATCCTCCAGCTCTAAACACAAGTCGAGATCATTGTACCTTAAATACAGTCACATAGTTACTGTTGTTATCCTCTGAAGGGCAGTATTGCAGTGTTTTTATAACATTATTATTAAAGCAGGCTGTGCTGTACCTTCTTCTTGTCCGCCTCCTGCTCGCTGAGCTGGCTGCTCCTCCCCGGGTGGATGGTGGACTTGAGCTTCTCCAGTCCGGTGGCCAGCACTGACCGGCCCTCAGTCCGCTTCTCGTCAGCCAGCATGGCAGTGGTCAGGGGCTTCACTGGGTGGGGGCTGGACGGGACGACAACAAAGCAGCACGCACACGAACAGTCAGGTATCCAAACATCACACAACAACACCTCAGTGGCTGCTTCAGCTTCATATGAGAGACTCTCAGGTGATGTAAGGACTTCATCCGGCTGCCAAACTGGAGGTCCACAACTCTTAAATGATATAAATGGCTGGAAAAAAACATTTACCTTCCAGCAATGGACAATAAATCTCAGTCTGCGTCTGAAATTATTACATTTACATAGATTTTCCCGAAACACACCAGAGGGGAATTGTGGGGATGGTTTGTGCAATGAGTGATTTTCAGACTAAATTCTTTTTAGTGGCTATTTACACAGTTTGAGCCTAAATAAAACTAAACATTAAGAATTAAACAACACAGTTATGGCCTTGGGTGATACAAAGCTTGTTTAAATTAATGCAGAATATATTATTATATTAGCTTTTAGATTTAGTGACAATCAGTGCTTATTAACATTTAAATGTTTATTCAAATAAGCCACGAGTATCATCTAAAACACCAAACTAAAAGCAAGTTTTTGATATTTGTTTGGAACCCATCTTTAGTTACTGCTTACTTTGTACATTGCAGTTGAGCATTTGTACCGTAATTTATCAGCAATTGTATAAATAAAACGCAGAATCCAATAAAAACACAACAGTATCATCAGTCAATCTATGTTATACAGTATATATGTGCGATTTACTTTTACTGGAACTTACGTACGTTTAATATCAAATACTTTGATTTTTGCTCAAGGACTATTTGTATGGGTGACTTTCACTTACTTTTACCAAAGTAATATTTTAACAAGAAATCTTCACTTTTACTCAAGTCTGACTTTTCGATAGCTGTAACTAGTATATTTGGTGCTGATAGACGAGGGTAGCTGCATACTCACCTTGTCATTAGCTAAAATAACGTAACTAAACTGGGCTTTTGTTCTGAAAATCACACACAACACAATTGTAGTTTCTATTTGGAAACTTTGATTCAAAGACAGACAAAAGAAATAGAGATATCCTAACTTTTAAAAACCTCCTCTTCAGCAAATGAAGTTCATTGCTTTGGGCTTTTTTTTGTCTTACATGGGCTAAAAAGATGCAGCAGTCTGGCTGTAATTAAATCAATTTGCGTGCTTGGCCAGTTGGCGGGCAAACCACCAGACACCAGCTCTTTGTTCAGGTCAATGTGAAGGATTTTCTCAAACTACAGCTCGACAACAACACAGGAAAGACAGCTTCCTGTGTCAGTGACCTACATTTACTAGGAAATCTATCATTTCAGACCCCTCCCTTTCTTAGTGCAGAGACTCACAGTCATCCCTGTCAGATATGTTATTCTTTAGCCCAGGTAATACATGTTTACACAACAGGTTTTACTCATGACCTCCAGGATGACACCAGACATGGACGCTAAAGATCGACCTTTAAAAATCCCATGAAGGAAAAGGAGGTTAGACAGGTGTAAGTCTCCTCATTAGTGGAAATACTGGTGAAAATTAAAATTAAATGAGCTGAAAACTGAAAGATGTAATTGCATGCGTTGGTGCAATCAAACATGTGTAATTGTGTTAAAGGTATTATTACCCCGAGGTGAAAAGGAAATGCTATCAGTGACACAACAACACCTTTTTTTTGCCTTGTAGAAAAGCCCGGGTTCTGGTTCAGAATTTGGAAAATGAGCGTGGTTGTGTGAGAACACCAGCTAGGCCTGTGGAGAGAGAGGGTGTGTGTGTGTGTGTGTGTGTGTTGGGAGGGAGGGGGTGTGTGTGGCAGGATTCAGGGTAAAATAATAACTGCTAATTGGCCTGAGGCTATGTTTCCCCCGCTGTTACCACAGAGCCAGGACACACACAAGACACCTGCAGAGGAGTCCTGTTATTAACACCAGTGTGTGTGTGTGTGTGTGTGTGTGTGTGTGTGTGTGTGTGTGTGTGTGTGTCACAACAAATTGAGGAAAAAGAGAAGGTCACACCACAAAGGAGAAGCCCCTTGAGAGTCGACGGCGCAGAAGAAAAGCAGCCGGAAGCAGAGCGGCAGAGGGAGACTGAAGAGAGAAATTTCTGAAAGTGGGAAAAAAAAAAGGAGAGCTTCCTCTCCACCTCCACCTTTTCACTGAGCATGTGCAACCTCACCTGTTCTCCTGATTGGCTGCCTGCTCCTGCTGGGTCTCCTCAGCGATTGGTTTTGGCGCGGCGGCCCACGCCACGCTGGGTGGTGACCTCGCCGTAGCGTTGGCAAGGGGAGAGAGAGAACAGAGCGCTACAGGGAAGCTACTACTGTCAGGAGTTAAGGAAGGAGCAAAGGAAGTCAGAGGGGGGAGGTCAGGGCAAGGATCAGCTGAAGAGAACTCCTGGATGGCGCCGGGGTCGCTCCCAAAGGAGGGCAGGAGGATCTCGTCTAGGGCGGGCGTCAGGGTGCCCTCAGAGTGGGAGCGGTGTAGCGGAGCACTTTGTACCTGAGGACATTTCGAGAACTCGTCTATACCTCCTTTGGGGATCTTCTGCTGAGAGTCCGTCAACGCCACAGGAAGGAAACCAAAGTCACTGTCTATCGTGAAACTTGGCTCAAGAGTCGCCGTCCTATCCTCAGCGCCAGAATCTTGCGCTGGATCAGTTTGGTTGACTTCTTCGATAGATGGCTTGCATGCATTTGTTGAAAGTTGTTGGTCTGAAGCAGCATCGACAGTCGTCTGGATCTCACTCAGCTCGCCACAGAGCGTTGAGTTTGCGGAGTGTAGTGTCTCGTTCTGATATGAGTCCATAGAGAATTCGGAGGCTGGGTGAGACACACAGGTTTGATAGTCCTCCGAATCGACGCTGACATAAAGGCTTTGAAGAAAGCTGCTGCTGCTCAGATCGGATGCTCGAGTGTGCAACAGTGTGTTGTCAAAGCCTTCGCTAGGACTGTTCGCAATGGAACTGGTGTTGAGGAGATCGAACCCAAATGTTAAAGGAGAACTTGCATCCTTCCCTCCTAAAGTATTGCTCTCAATGTCCGACGAACTCTGCCTGACTTCTGGAGAAGAGGTTATGATGTGTAATGACGGGCGTGTGGAGCAGAGTTCAGCAACTTGAGTCACCACATTTGTCGGAATACTTACAGATACAGAGGCATCATTTAACACTTCTGATACGTTGGATTCACCTTCGTCTTTCTCTTCGTGTTCATTGTCAGACTTTGCAGAGATGATCGATTTTGGTTCTAGTTCTGAGAGTTCTGGTGTGTCTTCGAAGCCGTGGCAGAGACTGTTCCCGGTGCAACTGGTGTTGAGTAAATCAAGCCCGTATGGTATCCGAGAACTGGCATCCTTCCCTCCTAAGGCAGTGGTCTCGATGTCGAACGAACTCTGCCTCACATCCGGAGAGGAGGTTCTGATGTCTAAAGACGGGTGTGAGGACATCACATCGTCAGATCTGTCAAATTCACCCGTTTCTTTCTCTCGATGTTCATTGTCGGACTCTAGAGAGACGTTTGACTTTGGTTGTAGTTCTGAGGGTTTTGGTGTCTGGCTTTCAGTGATCGAAGGCTGCTCCAGAACAGTTAGATCTACCTTTTCATCAACATCCCTGTGGCGGTCTACATCAACTAAAGACAGATCCTTCGACCTGTCTATGACGTTGTCTTCAGATTCTGAGGGCTTAACCACAGTCGACTCTGAGGATTTCTCAAAGTTGAGGCTTTCAAAGTTCTGGGCCTCAGCTTCCTCGGAGGAAGATGCAGAGAATTTGTCCGAATATGAGGAGACACATGAGAGGAAGTCCTCTTCCGCTGAACTGCCGAGTCCTGACGAACCAGGATCTGGAGAACTGCTGTTGAGCTTTACGGACGAGGTTTGATGCATATTAGTGTCGTTAGTGTTGGTGGTATTGTTAGCTTGATTAGTCTCAGTGCAAGCAGCCCGTTCTGCTGAGTTAGGAGAAGTATTTAAAGTTGTGTTTTCACTTTCAAAGCTTGTGTGCTCTGGGATTGTCTCCAGAAATTGTGCAAATGAGTCAAAGTGATGCATGTTAGCGTTGGTCAACTGGCTGTTGCCTTTGTGGGCTTCGAATCCAAAATCTGTGTAAGGCTGATGAAGTAGTGTGTCATCTGTTACGGGGAGTAATGCTCCTTTATTACTGCAGTGCTCCAGTGGATCGTCACTGGGTGTGTTTTGCTGTGTTTTGCAATCTGTGGTCAGATCCTCAGGAGACTGCAGCCTGCCAGCTGCAAATGCTTCAAAGGACTCGTCCCACTCTGAATCCGGTTCCAGCTCCCCGACAGACATAAAAGGGTTGGACGGCCTCCTGCTTAAAGGTGTCACCCCTTCCACGGGAGTCGGAGGAAGCGGTCGTTTCTCAACTTTAGCCATCACTTCGCTCTTTGAGTCTGTACCAGTGATGGAGCCCTTCAGAGTCAGGGTGGTGTTAGGGTTACTCGCCTGCGGAAAGAGTGTGGCTATGGGGGGCCGGGAGCTGGAGAGATAGGGCAGAGGAGGCAGCGAAGGTTTTAGGGGCTGAGCGGTAAGCATGTCTTCATAGAAAGGGTTGTGCTGGAGGAGAGAGAAGAAAGGGTTGCAGGGGGAGATGGGAGGTGATGTGCTCTGTGAGGGGCTGAAAGGGTTAGAGTGATGCAGCGGAGAAACCAGAGGATCTACAGGGGGACCCGAGGGGTGGTGGCTAGGGGGGAGGGGTGGTGGGTGGGGGTCAGTGCTGGGCACTACTTTAGGTGACACCACCAGGCTGTGAAAGGAAGGCACACAGTCCTCTTGATTAGTGAGGATTGTTCAAACAGCTTTAATACTGGTCTGCAGAAGGTTTTCTGTCTCAAATCACATTTTAATCACACATTCTTAAAGACTGACCCAGTTTATTAGAAATGTACAGTCATTTGTATTCCCTTTAATCCTGATTTAATTCAGGCTCAGTTTTAATGAGTGGTTTTCTTACTTTTACTTTGTTGTCTGGAAAACCATAAAACTGCAGTAACTATTGTAAGCCACTAGGGGGCAGTGGAGCAAACTGTAAATACAATAAAGATTTTTTTTTACACCTTGTTTAGTAAACATGATAGCAAAGAGTTGCCAGATGATTGATCATGTGGACACAGAGTGACATTATCTTTAATTTGGAGATTCTTCAGCCTGATAAATGTCCAATAATCAATTACTTTTAGCTCTGTTTTTGGTCTCCACCACCAGTACCTTTGTCTGTCTACTGCTTAGTAGGCTTGAGCATTATCCAAAAAGGTGTATCACTATATTGTCTTGTCCAAATATCGCATTAGACATTAGTAGTATGAATAAATAATGGACTGAGAGGTTGATATGCGGTTCACTTTTCTATGTCTCCCTTTACAGCAACACATACACTTTTAAACAGCTCAATATGATTAAAAATTGTGCAGTTAGTCTTGTTTCCTTCCCTCTAAAGTTTGAAGGGCCAGCCAGGTATGAAATCTCACCGTAATAAATAGAATAGGTGTTCAATATTTGATATCGGGGAAAATATTGCTAATGACGGCAAACATCGCGATAGTAGATATTATCTAATACCAGCTTGAGTCTAAGATTTGGTGAAACACTCTCAAAACTGCATTAAATTCCATTTTAAATCCGAAAAGCACCTCTAAAAAAGCTCATATTAATTGTTGAAATCAATCACTCGTGTTTTTCATGTCTTCAAAGACATTCCTCTCTGTACCTTTTGTGTGCTTTCTTTGGCACATGATGTAATACTTTGTGAGGGAAGTTGATGCAGCTGGGTGTAGTGATTACTTAGTGCTGCCGGTGCCAACTTGGCACCTCTCCCTCAAGGATCTCAGAGCATGTGAGTGTGTAGGCTGTGAAAATGTATAGTTACAGAGCTGGCAGAAAGGTATTGAGTGTACTATGGTCCAGAATAGCTGACCTCGCTCCAATCAGCAGGTGCTTATCGGTCCGATATTTTGTTTACGTTCAGCGTAAGGAAATATAGACGAGGCTGTATTTGTTTCTTTGTGCTTGGGCACAATAAAAATAAAAAGTAACTGTTTAAAGGTTTGTTTGGACCTGAATTAAAGAAGTGTTTTAACTCAAACTGCATGAGAAATGCACTCGGTACAACAGAGAGCAGTACGAGGGAAAGTACAGTCGAGCAGGTGACACCCACAAAATAAATTACCCACTCAAGAATGTGCTTGTGTTAGAAGTGGAAATAAAATTCAATGGGCTTTTCTTCCCTCCATTCTCTCTGCCCACACACACACACACACACATTACAAATGTATACACAAGCCCACACACACACACACACACACACACACACACACTCGAATATATACACAAAACCTGGGAGAGTAAGTATTGCTCCGGCTCACATCATCATCTTTCCAACGATGATTATTATTGAACCATATTTCAGCGAGCACAAGGCCTCAGTGTGATAAAGCTAATTTCACAGGAGCAGCTCCCCTCCTCCATCTGCATTGCAGATACCTGATGTAACCAGAGACTGAGACCAGGAGCTCAGGAGGGACGAGGCAAATTCTGGCAGCCATGCTGGTACACAGGACGAGAAAGGTAAACAACCACTCTGGCTGCTGCTCGACACAACGCTGCTGCTCTGAATAGAGTTCATGAAATCTGACCCTCCTGTAATTTGATCAACGTGAGGAATTTACTCCAATTTTAGCTTCTGTAAGTTTTATTATAAGAACTCAATCACACAAGAGATATTTTTTTACCTTATCCTCCAAACAGAGTTATATCATGTTACTGATTAAATAGCCCTACAGTACATATACCTGTTAAAGGACTATTTCACCGTTTTTGGGATGAAGGCTTTATTTCCTGAGAGAGAGATGACACGATCGATAGTGCCCTGATTCTTCCAGGAGGTGATTAGCTTAGCCTTGGAACTTGGATCTACATTCTGTTGGCGCTAGAGCTGCAACTAATATTTATTTCTATTGTCAATTAATCTGTTGATTATGTTTTTGATTAACTTATTAGGTGTCTGGTCTATAAAATGCCTGAAAATACAGTCAGTGTTTCCCAAAGCCTGAAATGACGTCCTCAAATGTCTTGTTTGGTCCACAACCCAAATATGTTCAGTTTAGGAGGAAAGAATCAAGAAAATATTCACATTTAAGATTTTCCTTTTTCTTCTTTTCCCTTAAGAAATCACTCAAACTTGATTAATAGACCATCTCTATGGTTGGCAATTAATTTAACAGTGATAGGTAGTAGAAAGTAAAAAAAAATGTTGCAATCAGACACCTCAGTCTGTGACTTATGGTTCAGGTACGAGCTCTCAGCAGGCTCTCAAGCACTTCATGATTCACATTGAGATGATAATTCATCACTTGTTTGATGTCGTAACAAATGAGGCCGTCAGTGTGACTCGTCTCCTCTGTGATCTCAGTGTGCGTCTCACCTGGGTTTGCTGTGCGAGTCCTTTGATCCGAACCATCCCCTGTGTTTCTCCTCAGTGACAGCGGGGGCCTGTTCAGACTCATCCCTGGACTGACTCTGCCCCTTCCCTGCAGACTCACTCCTCCCGTGAGAGAACAAGTTCCTCCTCTGCTTTTTCCCCTGGCTTTCAGACTCCACGGCGGAGGAGGCGACTTTAGGCGGAGCAGCCTGTCTAAACTGCTCTTCTTCTTCTTCTTCATCGGCCAGCATGGGGCCGCTCTGCTCCAGGGCCGCTGCTATGGCTGCCTTCTCCTCCTCGTCGGGCTTGTCGAAAGACCAGCGGCGCCCGTCTCCCACGGGGCCTTTGGGGAGGTCTATTTTAGCCCGTGGGCTGAGGTTCTGTAGAGACATGGAGAGAGGCAAAGACTTCTGCAGCAGTCCCAGGCCTAAAGATCCTGCAGGTTTTCCTGAGCCTGGGTCCAGCGGCTGGACGTCGTACGCATGGCTTCCGTTAACGCACACAGTGGGCAGAGGCACTGCGATGGTGATCTCGCCGGGATCATCACCAAACTCACATTTGAGAGAGGACGAAGACTTGGGCGACGTGTCGGCTGTGTGCACTGTGAGGCAAAAGAGAAGGAGGACAGAAAGGAGGGGTGAGAAAAAGATGGACTAACTTAAATTTCCAGGCAGCGTAATTGGATGATAAAAATCTCGAAATGGCTTTAACTGACACGTTTTTCACAGCAGGATGGCACATATAGCTTGGAGAGAGATTGGAAATTGATGAATTTACTTCTGTGTGAATCTTTTCTAACACAATCTGAACAGTCGCTCTGCGCTTCAGTGCAACATCTCTCCGGTCCAGGTGATTTAACAGAGAAGACGGCGCTCAGCGGGCCGCACGCCTCCGAAAAGTCTTTTTTTAACTGTCATAATAAAGCAGCTCATGTGGGATTTTCACTCTGGGTTAATTAATTCTTTGCAGGCACATTATCAATTTGTTTCACAACAGGAGATGCACACATTTACATTACATTTGAATTCTAAAATCTTCTCAGTTTTCAAGCCGGTTTTAGCAGCACTGTGGTGTCACAGGAGGACGATAAAGACAATCAGAGCATTTATAGAATCTAAATATAAAAAGTTTCACACTCATCCGTGCATCCATTTACTCTACACTTACTTAAATACTAAAATGAAAAGCAGCACCATTAACAGGAAGTAAATCATACAGCTGGTGTGAAATAATTTCGGGGAAGTGGTTTATTTTGAAACATTCTACATAAACTTTTACATAAACCACCCTGACTCTTACACCATCCTGCAAGATCTGCAGCAGGAAATTTAAAGTCGCAGATGATTAGTTAAGAGCTGAAACGATTCGATGAAAACTTGGCTGATGTCCTCCTGCGGTTCCACGCTCTCAAATTAGATGATCTGCAGCTTTTCTTTGTCGTATATCGTCATCAACTGAAACAAATATTACTGAAGTTGTAAGATTGTTTTGCTGTTGCTGTAAAAGATAACAGGATTGTCCCACGAGGGGGAAACATGAACTTGTGCACTTCTTCCTCAGCTATGAGGAAAGGGATGGAGGACCGAGACACTGTAATAAACAGTACAAACATGACACCTGCACTGGTCCTTCTCACCTGGGCTGTTATCAGCTGTCAGGTTGCTGCTGTTACTGGGAGAGTTGGACAGATCAGAGACCACCACGCTGATGCCGGCCGTGGGGCTGAGGCTCCCACCCCGCGATGACGACTCGCTGCTCTCCGAGCCGAGTGATGTGCTGGAGCGTGTGTCCGACGACTTCCTCAGCTTCCCTCTTAGAAAGAAGGTCCTCATCTTGCTCCTCCGGGCCTCGCCCCCCTCGTCGTCCTCGTAGTCCTCCTCCCCGCCTCCGTCGCTCGGCAGCCGCTGCCGCATCCGGCAAAGGGTCCCGTAACCACCTGGTAGGACGGCGGACGAGGCATCGTCATCGCTGGATCTCCTCTTCCCCTTTATGCGCTCTTTCAGCTTGACGAAGGTGGAGGCGCTCTTGTCCTTCATGACGAGGTCGTACATGCTGGCTGTCAGGTTGTTTCTGGTGAACTGGATGGTGACTTGAATGTCTCCTCGCTCCTTCTCCTTCTTCCCCGTCTTAGAGTTGAGGCGGTACCACCTGCAGCAGGGAACAATTACACACAAGATTAATTAGGCAGTGAAACAATTAGTTTAAATCATCAGTTACTTGGTCATTTATCAAGCAAAGAAGGCAGAATAATCGTCGGTTCCAGCTTCTCAAACATGAGGATTTACCACTCTTCTCTTGTGTTATAAACTCAATTTGGGCTAGTTGAAGCCCGTGTATCATTATTTTAATACCTGAATTTGATACAATTGCTCACCCAGAATAGAAATTCTGTGTGGGCAGAGTTATTTTGGGTTCCTCTGGACTCCCACAGACAGTTTTTACATCAACAGTGTGACGTGACTCAGAGTTTGAGCGCTTCTACAGCTTGGAGCAGCATCAAACTCTCCTGACTGAACCATCAGCACAAGAGATTAATATTTCTGTTAGAGATGATTCTTTGATTCAGAAAGCCTGCGTACATAAAAACTGAAAGGGAGCAGAAGTTAACTACATCTCCCAGGATGCATTTAGACAAGAAACATCCAATCAATAATATGTTTGCAGCGATAAACTTGTTTCGAGGTATAAAATGATATGAAAGTTGATGATTATCTGACCGTGTGCAATTACTTATACAGGACTTAACTCGAATATTTTTCCTGTCTGTCAGGACATAATATTTCTGAAATAATACTGTAGTAAAGCATTTGTTCAATCAGGAAACTATTTCTGTTTTAAGTCCGTTAAGTGTCGGTTAACAATACGTTTATCGTGGTGAATTTTCATTTTCGCGATAAATGTGAATATCCTGACATGAACGACTACAGCAAGATGAGGCTACCACCATTTAATTATCCTTCATGTGTGCAGGATGACCTCATGATTTCACGTTACTTATTTAAGATTCTTATATTGTTTGTTTTCCAAGATATTGAAAAAACATTTGTTTCCTGACAAACTGTTGAAGGTTGAAGTGATTCCAGGATGTTTTAGCGCAAAAAATACATTTTATTTTGAAGTTTTAAGAATATTGTTATATCCTGGTGTGTTTGACAGGATTATCGTGAAATGAAATTTTCATCTTTCAATTTCCATTCGTCTATTACACACACACACACACACACACACACACGCATACAGGAAAACACTTCTCTGAGTCATTAATTAGTCGAGCTGTGAGTGGGGCCATGAAATGATGTGAATGACTGTATTGTTATTATGAATGGGGTTAATCTGTCCTCACACAAGGTGAGAGTGTGTGTGAGTATCCTACTAACACTGCGAGGCCAGACGTCCCACAATACCTCGCAGGAGGCCTCTTGTTTTCTTCATCAAATCCAGTAAGCAAGAACAATGAAGTAAGATTATGCTCATGTCAGATGTAAGAGTGAGTGCCCGACAATAACATGACTGAAAACAAAGTGCCTCAACTGTAAATTCCTTCGCTGGAGGAGAAACAGAGGAGCGGTTCTTAGAAATGCCGTGCACCGGTGGGTGTAACGGCGCCAACAAGTTCACCGCACCGTGACTCATGGGAAAGTCTCATCTGGTTTGTTGTGACAGGGTAAAAAAGATAATGTGACTGAGAAAAAATCCCCCACTTCACATGTGTTTCTGACACTTGGTGCTGCCAGAGGGAAGTTATCAGCACTGAAACCAAGACCTGCTTTTATTTTTTCACTTCCTGTGCTGCTGGGCTATTTTCACCTCACACCTCCACCACAGTGCCTTCCTCTATTGTTCATAGAACCACTCTGAGGCTGAGTGACACATGCTGCAAAAAAATTGACTTAATTCTAAAGAAATATGATGCAATTAAGTGGAAATCATTTATAAATAATCTAAGATACAAAAAAGCCAAAGTCAAGAAGAAAGAAGAAGAAGACGGGACTCGTGCTTCAGTAGACTCCATTTAAATCTTATGAAAATGCAATAAAAATAACATTTAGAACATAATTTATTTGTAATACAGCCATATAATCGTTTGAATTTGATGTATGGCTAATAAACTTATTGATTATTCTACGTTTTATGAGTTATAACCATTATATGTATATAAATAACGTGTTTTCATCAATAATATTACTTTTTAATGATTAATCTTTTGTTTAGTCCATAAAATTTCAAAAAAATGTGAAAAAGAGCCAAAAATGACATCAAATTGCTTTTGAGCCAGAAAGCCAGAGACAATCCAAAAACGAAAGACTCGTCATTTACCGTCATGAATGACAAAGAAAAGCAGAATATCTTCCCATTTACGAAGCTGGAACCAGCACATATTTGAAATTTTCCTTGAAAAATTACAGTTAATCGATTATCAAAACAGCTGGCACACAATTTTCTTTGGACTGACCAATAAATTAATCAACTAATACTTCGTCAAATGAAAACACTAAACAGCTGAGCTAATTCAACTGTTATAACTGCAGATAATTTTGTACCAAATGTGAAAAATAGATCTTCAAGTGTAGTGAACTCACAACGGAGGATGTTCATAAACTGCAAAAATGTCCCGGTCTGCCGAGTCAACAAGAAAACCTAAATGTCATGCTCCGGAAAGTCTAATGCGCAACCGAAGAGAGGAGCTGCAGAGGTTAAATCATCAAAAGACGTGACATGAAAGAAAACTGAGACTGAAGGAAAACCAACTGATGCATGATGTATGAAAAAGGAAGGAACTTCACACATTCTCTGCACGACTGTCTGAGAAACCAGACAGACCGAACGTACAGCGTGACAGCGCACAAACCCGGCGAGCGTCGCGACCTGAACACTTACAAAGAAATGAATGAATAAATGAAACAGCATTTCAACAATCATGGGGAACACACTGTAAAATGTTAGCATGCTAATGTAAGGACGTCACCAGGGTCCCAGTTAGCGTGTTAGCATGCTAATATTTTATGTATATCATGAGAGTAATAAAAAATATACAAAATTAATAACATGTGCAAAGCTTACAAAGGTTTAGTAGACAATTAAAGTGATTTAGATTCATGTTGCAGGGACAAAAGTCTGCACTGAATGTTATTTCAGTGCAAACAGTTTAGATATTTAACTATGAGCCAAAGATGGACTCATTATAATTCCTATAGTGTGATTAAAGCTTAAAATATAACAAAATCGTCAGAGAAAATAATCTATATTTATCGGACTGGCCACCTGATATTTACAGCTTTCCAGACATTTAAACCCAGTGACCGTATTCTCAGGTTGTTTGGTTCTATGAGGCCATTTGTGCAAAAGGAACCGACACAGGAAGTTTCCCTGCTCCAGCAAAAACATTAGCATAATTGTAGGCTGCGAGGAGAAAAAAAACAACCAAAAACATAATATAATTCACATCGCAGGCTGTTATGTAATCACCATCATCCTCATCCTGCAGCCGACCTCAAGTTCAGCCCTGAAAACATGGTAACACCCAAGAAGAATGCCAGTGGAAAACAATTAGCAACCACACTCCTTCCAGTTCAGCTCTGTGAAACGCAAATAACAAAGCAGGTGGAGCCCGGAGAGGAGAGAGGAATGCTGCCGAGGCTTTTAATAGCTCCACAAGAACAACAAACATTACATCACGCGTAAATAGACAATGATGGCACTTTTCATTCACTAATCCAAACATCATTGAAGACGTGGTGAAGAAGGTATTTACTTTGGAGCATTTCAGCAAATCAAATCCTGTACCGGACTGTAAAACGACATGTAGACAAAAGAAAATCCCCGAGCTCTGAACATGCCTGTCGTCTTTTCTTTAAGATTCTTGAGCAAGCTCTCGCTCGAGTGTCTGAGGTTGTACACCAGCGCTGCTTCCCTTAAATGCCTGTTAGGGGTGGACTCGAGTTTCACGTCGATGCTCCAACAATAGTATCATACCTCCTCCTGATTGGGCAGCCAACTCCCTGTAGCCAAGGTGGGGTTCACATTCCAAACACCGGACCAGAGAGCTATGCAAGGGTTTTCTTTTTCAAACCTACAACTACCATCATCATACCATCGTTTACGCTGGGATGGTAATTAAGGGACTACATAAGGCAGCAAAGACTGGCATATGTGATTTATCGACACTTATGTCATTATATTATGGCATTCAGCTGACTCACTGAAATGACAACTGCTTACAGACAAAAGGACGAGAGAAAAATGAGCTTCTGCCGGACAAAAACCTTCCAAAAGCTACTTTTCATTTTCCCAGACGATGCAAATAAGTTGCAAGCCCGTTTACGTAGACGCACCTGTGCTCGCGTGCCTCGTGAAAAAGCCTGACGACAACAAATGTAAACGTAAGTCACCAGACGTGAGGCCTAAATACAGAAACTGCAACACAGACAAAAGAGCGCAGCCTACATTTTGAAGCCCACGTACTCAGGCAGAGCACAGTCTGTTACAGAAGAGGACCCAGTTTCCCAAAAGCATCTTCCCACACAGACGCCCGTGTAGTTCAACAAGGCCACAGCGCTGAGGTTGTAAAGTGTTTTTGGTTACAGTCCTCATAACCGAATGTTCTGCCTGTTTTGTTTTTTTTGGAATCTGTGGGAGTCTATACGGGCTCCACTTTGTAAACAGTCCCATTCCAGAGCTGCAGAGCATAACTGCAGAGCATGACTGTGTATCTGCTTCCCCAATCTCGCAAAAACAGGAAATCACAACACTCCACCCCATCCCAGCATGACACCATCTCCTCATCTCCCCTCCCTGATCCACTGAGGAGCAAATAGGAAAAAAACTTCTCATCCAGGAGCTGCCGTCTTATTCTAGTCCTCTGTGGAACGAGTCGATCCCTTGAAACCACCCTTCAAGTCAGGAAAGGGCTGAAATTACAAAGACAAGTAGGCTATCAGCCTATTTTATCCAGCATGTACTCGGTCTCTGTGGGGCTCTGGGAGCTCGGGTGGTATCAGAGCCAGACAGAAGAGACTCTCTGAAATAAAACTGGTGCCAAGGGCGCAGGATCTGTGTCAACCGTGGGACTTAGCAGTGCACTTGATTCACCCAACACGTTGGTATTTAAGGTTAAACAGCTCTGTGATGCTTTTTCTGTCTACCCGAGGATTCAGAGGGGTCTTTGTGAGGCTCAAGGTACTCTACAGGAGGTGAGAGACTGACGTACAAAAGAAAACACCTTCACCGCTCTGACACATTTAGAAACTAAACTAATACAGCTAATGCTGCTGTGCTTAAAGTGCTGCTTGGAGTGCAACGCTAACATCAGCATGCCACCATGCTCAGTTTAGCTAGTTCTGTGTTTATCGTGTTCACCCTCTTATCTGAATAAGCTGGCATCCTATCTCATCCTATCTCATTTAGGTTTGTTTTACTTTCAGCTCTGATACTGTGGTTTATCTTCCACAGTAACAACAACAACCTCTTCGGCCTCCTTCCTGGTCTGCTGCCTCTCATGGGGGTCATTGATCCCCGGAGCTGGAAGAGGAAGAGCTGCACTGAGCAGGTCCGCCCTCTGGACACCCAGTCTGTCAGCTCTGCCTATAAGACTAAGAAACACTGTGGCTCGGACAGATGAATATGTTGGTGTGTTTACCGGGGCAACTACAGCTACACAATCTGCTGCATCAGCTCCACCGCTGGCTGTTTAAACCAACCAAAAGAAAAACACAAGCACAACTCACTAACACCAGACAACCAAGACAAATTAGAGCCACAAAGCCGTCAAAGCTTTCATCATATGACAAAAAGAGACCCAAGTAAATCTGAGCAAACTCTTGCAGAAAAGTAGTGGGATCCATAGTTACACATAAGTCAGAAACTCCACAGCTAAAGGAAGCTGCAAATGACTAAAACGCAAGCTAAGTGAGGAACATATCTCTAAGAGCAGGTGAACCTTCTCATGGCCCAGGGATTTAGAAAGCTATTTTTTTTTCTAACCAAATGGGGACACAAACATTCGATCTTTCATAACAGACCAGTTCTCCTGAAGTGTGAAATCTCTGAACAGACTTCAACATTCAGAGAGTCATCTCTCACCAACTGCCTCTGCTGCTAATAATACATGCTGATACAGCAAAACAGTCACCGGCAAGGTCCAAATCAGAGCCAACTCTGCAGGGAACACAAGAACTACAATCCACGTTCACACGAAGGTGCTCAACCACGGCCCGAAAAAGGCCCAACAGCGGCAGATTATCAACTCTGTGTGGACTTGAGAGGATGCAAAGTAGGTAAGTGGTGCTACTTCATTTGAATGATCAAGTGGACACTTCTGATTACATCTCTTTCAATGATACAAACCATGAAACCCTCCAGGAGCGCTGCGGGCACGGCTGGTAATGTGGCCTGAATTCCAGCCCCTTCAGCAGAAAAATAGCAGACAGGCCGCGAGACTCAGACCACATTCCACATCTGGATGCGATGAGCTCTTACCTCACCACCAACTTCCCTCCCAATACTTTCACACAACCAAGCATTGTATCTTAAAACCCACGACTCCTCGGGCTTACATCAGATATCAGTGACAGATAACCAAGAAAACTGTCTGCTTTTGTGAAAGATAAGTCACTGTTGTGTCAAAGAAATTGAAAAAACTAAGCTCGGCATCCACTAACAGAGTTATGATGATAATATTGGTTTAAGTCTTCGTTTTGTTCTCAAACACCAACTGAACAAATGTTAAAAGATGTAGAGCAGGCAAATGTTGATTACAGCTTCTAAATTCACGAGGTGGGTGTTGTTTACAGAAGCTGTAGCATCGGTTGAATGCATCAATAATGAAAAGTAGATCGCCACAAACAGAAGCAAAAGCAGAAGCAGTGCAACTCTTATCTGCTTCTTCACAAAGGCCGCAACAAATAACACAACTTTCAAACGAGGTCTGTTAGACTGTGCTGTTATTGCACAATGCCATCTTGTTTGAGGTTCAAGGCCAATTTCTGCATTACAGCAGATTGCAGTTAACTTAGTTTCCAGATGCTTCCTTTGCCAGAGCAGCACAATTATCAGGCTATATATGAGAGACAAGATCCACTGTGGGTTCCTCTAATTGAGCACACTTTAAATACTGTCAGCCGCCTTTAGGAGATTTATGCACAACAACAGGTGTTTAATCTCTTAAATAACTTTCTTTTTTTAATTATTCCAATCCTCAAAGTGGCATCAGCCTTAAAAAAAAAAGACTAAAGTCTTCAGAGTTTGCAATTATATTTGGGGGACTTGAGCTATTGGACAGCCGGTGACATTTTTCTTAATATACAACTTTGCCCTCTCAACACAATTCAAAACACTTCATCTTACTGCTGATATTTAAGTGGAGAGACTTGCTCCATCCATCACTGATACTTAACTAGGAACCGGGCTGACATTTTATAAACACATCCCTCACATGTCCTGACTTTCTCCACTGTTGATTAAGATTCATTTGTCAATTTAATCAGAGTCCGTTGTGGGAAACAGTACAGGCTGGAACCAGGTTGTGCACAACAAGTAAGTTAGACCACATCTTATCAGCATATTCATCCAAAGTTTATTATTTTTAGACTGGTTGCTGGTTTGCTTGCCGTAGCACGCTGGCTAATTGTGTAGCTAGTGAGTGCTGTGACCTGAACTGAGTACAACAGGAACTTAAGACGAGACAATTTAGGCTGCTGTGTCACAGTGACCCAGATTTGGAAACAGCTCTGTCTCTTCTGGCTGTTCTGCTCGGCTAATAACATAGTACAATGTCCTTTAGCTAAACCACAATAGACGTTGCCATGTGTCTTCTTGTCTGTAACTCAAAGATGATGCTGGACAGGCTGATGGGAGGATTTATGATGCGACTGCACGGCCCTTTACATCAGCAGCAATATCCTTCTACATATATGTTTTTAATCTGATAAATCTCCAGTGAAATGTTTTCAACCAGCTGAAGTACATTTATATGACTGGGATGACTTGTCAGGTCACGCTGTTATGTAACTTCAAATGTCCATTAGACTATATTCTCTCCATGCAGTAGCTTCGGCCCTCAGCAGAGGATTTTTCTGGATGTACATCACACACATACAGACAGAAACACACACACACACACAGTCTTTCTGCCTCACTCAGCAGATGGAGGTTCAGTTCTCAGACCTGCCTCGGTAACATTCAGGTCTGCATTAGAGTTTTGCCTCCTACAGATACACAACGTGACAGGGGGTGTGAAACTGAGACAGCAATGCACTGGAAACACACCAAATCTAACTTCTAAATTACAATATTAGCACTTCAGGAACCATCAAACCATGACACTGAAAAATTCCTAGTCTGCAGAAAAAAAAGAGCTGAAATGTTAAATTACTCTCTCGAGAAGAAACTTGATTATTAAGGAAAAAATTGTGTGTAACAAGGTCAACAATTTTTTAGCAAAAACATTGCAAATAAACAACTTAATTTTCGAGGGTTGCTTGCTAGTTTCTGTCCACAGTTGGTTGATCCGGCTGTGTTGTTGTGGTTTCCTCCTGACAGACCCTGCAGGGGGAATTCACCCAACGCCCACCTTACCAAGAATCTGCTCTACACTGATAGCTCAACATGCAAATACACATCAGCGCCACTGCATCCTCCCATGCCACCCATCTGTGGGCAGCTGCTCTGCTTTTATTTCATGAAGAAATTGCTAAATAAAGATGAGACACGTTGGGACATGCAAAGCACTGCTGTGGCTGTTTTTTACTCTCGTTTCTAATTTGTGTTGCACTCCAATAGATGCTGACACTGTGAGCATATAGTTCATTTACAATGACTGACAATAGCAGATTTCAATAGCTGCAGTCAGCTAGCTACTTAAGCTAATGATGTTCCAAGCATACTCGCTTTACGTGACTACATACATGACAGTGTGCATTCCCACCAGTTCATGATTATGTAGAAGACTTTGAAAGACTGTATACAATCAGTAATGTTCTTGTATTTCAGCTAAAGCTAATTAGCACGACCTGCACCTAAAAAAGTCTGCAGTTTCAGAAACTGGTTCTGCAGCACATTAAAAGACGACATCCCCTCCAGCCTGGACCCTCACCTGTACGCGCTCAAAACAAACAGACCGTAGCCACTGGCCTCCACTCAGTATTCACACAACGTGAGAATAACAGCTGTAGGGAGTAAGCTAGTTAGCCGTGCATGCTAACATTTGCAGCTTGGAGTTAAACACAGTGTTTAAAGTTTTGACTCCAAGTTATGTGACTCGAATCCGAACCGCTGACGCCACCTCGCTAGTCTGCTCATCACCGCTTCTTCGTCTTCTTCCAGTCCTCCTACATAACCAACCACATCTAAATTTAAAACCTCATCCTTCATTTCCACTGACTGTGACTGGAACACGCTGATTCAGAAGTACACTGTGTGGAAACTGATGAATCCTGGAGGAGAATAAAACAAGTCAGAGGTTTGGAAGAAAGGAGCCGTTTCGACCTGCCGTATCTCAATTTGCTGTAATACACAACGCGGAGCACTATATCACTGTGGAGCCCCTACCTCCTCTAAAGGGCTTTATAAATATTAGAAACTGTAAAGTGAAGGAGTCTTGGCACCTTCCCCTGACCTCAACCTCTGCAAGACTCACTGAAACCCCCTCTAAGTGCATTTTTTTTGTATATGTGATGTGACTTTTGTTTAAGTTTGAAAATCACCTGTTTTTCTTTCCTCCATCTCACCTGAGCAGCACATTGATCATTTCCTCTGTGCGTTTCCTTTATCATCAGATTTTACTGCCATCATTTATCACCGTGCAAATAAAGCTCACCTTAAAATGAAACCCTTGAAAAACCTATTATTGCTCCACCATGGGAGCCCAGAGATAAAAACACACAAATCACACCGCTTTACTTTTAAAAGGCGTTACTGGGAACGGCCCAAAACCACAAATCCTCCTGAAGGAAAAACATACATGAGTAACATAACACTGGAACAGTGCTTTGAGTCAGTCTCTGTCTACGTGACGGTTTTTTAACGATGCTAAAGATAGAAACAAACATGATTATTCTGATCTCAGAGATCAGAGATAAGTTTTGGTTTGCTACCTAAAATAAGGCATAATAGTAGCACTTGTATCTTAAGGTTTCCCTGCAGCCACAGTCATGACTTCGGTGGCAAGGTCTGAAAAAGTTCAGCTCATACACAGCAGTGCAATAACAACTGTCCTAACTTAAAGGGTCCTAACTGCTCGTTTTGTCTGTTCTTGATTTAGCAATTTCAACTTCAACATCCCCCTAAAAAGGAGGATTTTTGACTCAGGAAGTCGGTCGCACAACACAGACCCTGACCTTAAAAATCCAAGATGGCTGCCCCATGCACCAACAGCTGTGAAAGCTGTAGAATATACTGGTTATTAGCACTTCTGTGTTTGTTGTGTCTTAATTAAATCAGTCTTACACACAATACTGTCGCAAAATAATGTGTAATGCATCGTTATCAACTGATATTGGTACAACTACAGGGCTAAACTGGCTAGAACTGTGTTTCCAACTTTTACTGGATCGTCGTCGTCATCTTTTCTAAAGGATCTAGCATTGTGGTTACAGATTACAACCAACTGAATACCCCTCGTCTCACCCTTTTTCTATGGTGGTTTGCTAAAAAACATGACAAACACAAATAGCTCTCTGTAGAGCCGGTGTTCGGTTTGTCCTTTTTCGGGCTTCAATGGAATCTTCTTCTTCTGTAGGTATCAAGGTTTTGCCACAACTAGGACCTCATTTTTTGGTGTGCACGTTAATGCTGCAGAGGTCAATTACACAACAAATCATCAAATTTGACCTAGAAATAAAAAGGTCATCACATGTTGTCTTTGAACACGTGGCAGAGCACCTGTACATGAATGAACATCCCCCTTTGTATCCGACACCCTGTCGACTGAGCTCAGATTGAGTATTTTGACTCGTTGATGAACACAAGCGCTTCTCTCGCCCCCTCTCAGGTTTCTCTCCTTTTATGGCAGTTTGTTTAAAATGACTACCAGCTCGACCCGACTGTGCTTTCACTCGGCCCAGACGTGTGAACACGAGATGAAAGGGGAACCAGTCCTCCTCCTCCTCCTCCTCCTCCTCCTCCTCCTCTCTCCTGTCAACCCTGCTGAAGCTGGTCACTTGAAGGTTAGATCCAGCCTGTGATGTTGAAGTGTCAGCAGTTTGGCGTCTTGGTACATTCAGTGTCTCCGTGTGGTATTCAGTGAATCTGGGCTGGTCAGTGGCAACACATCCCACGGTCAACACTGCGTTTACATGTCGGTGTAACGGGTTTGAACGGGGGAACATCCACCAGAACATGAGCCACAGTTTAGGTGAGACTGTTGTTTTGGTGCTCCTTGGTGCCACTGCTTCATTAAAGGTTGTTAAGCTCCATCTGGGAGACTGTAAACAAAGTGCCATCACATGTTTTCATGGCAGGAAATGTTTCATACCTCCCAAAAATCAGCTGTAAATGTCAGGTTTGCTGTCGTTTCCTATAATCTGCAGTCAAACTGTGAGAAATCAATCTGGTTTCTCCACCTTTTCTTGCTTATTTCTATGCCAACCATATTAAAAATCGACAGCTGCAGGCAAACAGTTTCAGACTTGTTTACCGGGAGGTGCTGAAAGGCATCGTGGGGAGTGCAGGACATTGGGACTCGACTCGTTGGTTCATCCACACACAGCTGTCCTTCCACCGGTACACAACTCCAACAACAACATGACACACGAATCATAAAAGAGAGTTATCTGCAGGTGGACGTCAGTTTAAAAGACTTTTCCTAACTTATTTACATCCACGTCGGTGCTCCAGAGGTTGGGCGTTTTTTTGTAAAACAACATGTTGTGCTATAAATACCTTGGAGCTTTCCAGATCATGGATCTGTTAGATAATCCCTGGAATTGGGACAGGCATTAATCCCCGATGCTCTACGTCATGCAGAAGGCTGGCTGTTGGGAAACAACTATGCTCAAAGCGCCCCACAACAAAACAAAAACACAGCGAGCCACCTCATGTGGTCGAGCCCCTGGAGGAGGGTGGGAGGGAAGGGTTTCTTCTAGAAGGGTTGTTTTGTGGTGAGGTGTTCAGTGGACAGTCAGATGGTCTCAGAGTTAGTTTGGTGTGTGTGTGGGAGGAGGGAGGGTGTGTCTGCAGGGCCCTGATGCAGCAACCAAGAGCTCTGACAGCTGTGTTTATGTGTGAGCACAAAGTCACAAATGGGACAAAAAGCAGCAGAGAAGAAGAAAAACACCCCGATGTGTTCACTGAACGTGGGAAAACATAGAAGTGATGGCAGATGAGGCATATGCACGCAGCTATTGGTTATCTGCAAGCTGACACACACACACACACACACACTAGCATTACATGCACACACAGCTGAACTTACTCGTTTTTAGCGCATCGGCTCTCCAGAAACAGCTTATCCAGCTGGATCACCGCCTGTCCGAGGAACACGTCCATGCCCATGAGCGCCCGGTGCATCACGGTGAGGACGAGCTCGTTGCTCCCGGCCGGGTGGCCGCTCCGCCCGCCGGTGTCCAGCACGCCGGGGTGCAGCTCGAACGAGCACTCCTCCCTCCACTCCGGCTCGGTGGTCTTCTCCGCCACGCCGGTCGAGTATTTCTCCTTCCCCAGCTGGATGATGGTGTACACGTCGCTGGTGCCGTGCTTGCCCTTGCCCCGTAAGCCCCTGCCTCTCAGCACCGTCACCTGGACGTGTGTCGGTAACCATTTCTGGTCGTCCTCCACGGTTAGCGAGGACATGTCCCCCCCCCCGCCTCCACCCACCTCTCTCACTCTCTCCCTCCAGACAGACACAGCGACCGACCGAGCGACCTGCCGCGCACACACCGTGACGAGGCGAGGCAACCGGGGGAGAGGTGGTGGTGGTGTCCGCCGCTTCCTCCCTGCTCTGGGTTGTGCACAGTCACATCAGCTCCCGGGTCGGCGGGCGGTGCCGCATTATGGCTGCGTGTCGTGTCTGCAAAGTTTTCCGCGGGTTGCCGGTTGTTTGCTGCCCTGGTCTGCTCTGTCTGCTCTGCGGCAGCGGCAGCGTCCGTCCCCGCACGGCGCGTCCCTGCCTGCCTCCTCCCGCTGCTGCACGGGCCTCTCTGCGGGCAGCGACGTCACGCCTCTATCCTCCTTCTTCCTCTCCTTCTTCTTCTTCTTCTTCTTCTTTCTTCTTCTTCGGCAGGACGAGGAAGTTCAGCAGCCCCGACACAACACATGGGCCTGCATGCACACGGAGTGCTGGGATGTGGGCTGTGTGATAAATCTTTCTTTTGTGCGGTGTTCAATCAAATCAGCTCCTCTGGAAGAATGTGAAACTGAGTCTGTGGTTGGCTGCGAGGACTGTCCACACTGCAGATACCCTGATGAAGGCCTCTGTGCTGCAAGATACTAAAGAGTATTTTAGAAAAACCACATGGGAACATGTTGTAGTCATGAAATATTAACGCAGGGCACTTTAAATTTAACATTTAACATCCAGCAGGAAGCTGCAAACGTGTTTTTTTCTTTATTGGTTAAACATAATTTTCTAAAAATGATATCAAGTGTCTTGTTTCGTCCAGCCAGCATATCAATCATTAAGATATTCAATGGCTTTTTTGTTTGAAAACTTATTCAAGTTATAGACCAGGATGTCCCAAACTGAGGCACGTCAGCTAGGAAACGTACAAAAGAAATTGTAATATAAATTGCTGTTGCTGTTCATCTTTAACGCTCTTTAAAGCTACTATTCGTAAGATAGTTGATTTTATTTTTTATTCCTAGTCCCGACTCACTAGCCGTGTTTCTTCCCCTGATGTCTGATGGAAACAGATTTGCCTAATAAACTCTGATGTAGCAAACATGTTGTTCATGTGACTGATCAGCTGTTTCCTCCACCTGACAGCGTGCAACATGGCCGACGCTGGCATGCAAGAATAGTTACAACTCGCCCTATCGACAGTAATTCCTGAATACTTCTCTCCATTTTGTCTCCTGCCTCTGTTTACTCCCCTCACCCTTTAGGTTATGTTATGTTGACTTTCCCCTTTAACAAACGCTATTTTAACTCTTCTAATGATGCCAGACCATCAGCTCGAAGGTTAAATGCTGCATCTTAACAATACATTCAGCCTGTAAACATACTTACTTAACTCTGAGAGCGCACTGACATTTAAACAGTCTTGTTTCTGTTGTGTATGTGGAGGTTGAATGCACAGACTTGCACCCTAAGGCTGTGTCATTGGGTCAAACGTCCCAGACGGAGTAATTCTTGGACTCTTGCTGAGTCTCGGCTGAGTTTAGTCTGAGAGCTGAGAGTCCCCACGCGATGATCAGATAACAAATACGCATCAGTCCTTTGCAGGGGACACAATACATTATTACAATAACCTACTCTACCTGCTGCTCTAACATTTCTCACTCCTACGTCATCATGTCTCACTTCACACACCTGCAAACCTTGAGGCACTTGTGTTTGGTGTCAAATTGACTTGAGCGCTCTGGAATTTGTTGCCAGCAGCTTCTCCTTGATCCACTTTAGCCTGGATTGTTCGTCAGTGTTACGTCTCTTTGGATAAAAGCATCTGCCAAATGAAGAAATGCAAATTAGAACCAGGTTGCAGCCGTTTGGAGCCTATTTCGTCTCTTATAAAATGCAGAGTAACAGCAAGCCGTCAACACGTCTTCACACATCAACGACTGAATCACTGAATTCCACGGACTCCAAAAACAACAACTGAACGGACCGTCGTCGTCACATGGTTTACGTTATGAAAGGGCCACAGTTTGCTGATGTTTAGAAAAAGCTCACAGTTTGGGTTCAAATAAGTATGCTAACTTTAAATACACATACAAGATCGAGTTTTGGCTCCACATGGGACATGAACAGCGGTTTCCTGGGTGAAAGTCTTGGACATGGACCATGTTGGTCTTTATACTTCCTCCTTTGCTCCCGTTATTTGTACTACAGCCACAAGAGGTCGCCACCAAACAATAAACGTGAACATGGGTCGTTATAAAGAACCACAATCTGTCTGAGAAGGGCTTACAGTTGCTTTTGTTGAGAATTAAATATCTCAACAACTGTTTGGATTGTACACACGTTCATGATTCCAAGAGGATGAATCCCAATAATCTAATAAATCTAATAAACCACGAGTTTTACTTTCTTTATCCTAGATGAAATCTTGGTTGGATCGCCATGAAGTCTGGTCCAAACATTCACGCTCCCTTCAGATTGTAATAACTTTGATGAACCTTTAACTTTTCCAGTAACACCCACAACCATTTGGGAATTAGCATTATTAGCAGCAGGTACAACCAGATAGATTAATGGTGCTTTCACATTAAGGGACCTGGCCCCGGATCCGAGTCCACTTGATCCCAAAGTCCAGTTTGTTTGATTAGTGTGAACACAAGTGTGCCGTACTCAGACACGGCTCATGCCTCATGTAAAATGTGTGTATTTAGTGCTAATAGGGCTAATTAGCAAATATTAGCATGCTGAAACAGTAAATCAAATTAATCTAAATTGTACCCAATAAACATTAGTGTGTGGACACTGTGAGGGTGCATGTTAGCAGTTAGCTCAAACATACAGCCTCATAGAGCTATTAGCATGGCTGATGTCATTCTTTGTCATGCACCTACACAATAAAATATTTTGTTGATTTATATCTTGCAGGGCATTTGAGGCAGCACCAGCAACGTTGGCACCGTTTTCGTCACCATCTCTGTGGGCTGGATTTTCCAAACCGAAGCGCCAAAGGTCGTGACATTAAGTCAACCGCATTTGATATTCAATCTACCCGGGTTAATGTTTTCCACACGATGGTTTCACTATTATTACATGTTTCCAGTCCGGAACAATTATCGCACGAGAAATTCTGGATGTTCGCTTCAAGTCGTGTTTGTGGCCAAACAAGCTGTTTTCTTTTATCCTTTGCTCACTCGTCGTCTTCTTATTGTTCCCTTTTGTTTAGTTTTTGCCCCTCTGTCACTATTCAGACCCTGTTTCCTGTCTCCAGCTGTCACTGTGAGGAAGAATTTGTTCCCAGTCGAGTTGTCTGCTTCAGTCTGTCTGAAATCACTTTGACGTGTGTGGCTGTGAAAGACCTCGTTCGACCTCGAGGGGGCCCGTGAGGTTACGTCTGCTTTGGGAGTGACTGATGGGAGGACTGGGCCACTTTAATGTTGCTGGTGCTGGTGGTGGTGGTGGTGGTGATGTAGTGCTGGACTGTGCACAAGCCTACATGTGAGGAAATCAATAAATAGTGGAGAATTTGCCACCGGCTGACCTGAGGGGAAGCGGACTGACAGCACACCCCAGTCTATGTATTGACAAACAAGTGACAGAGATCAATAATTCAGGTTCGAGGCTATTGATTGGTTAATTTAAGGACAGTAATGTCTTACGTCATAGGTCCTATCTGTTAATTTAGTTAACAGATATCGTGATGTATCGTTAGATAATTGTTATCACAGAATCACTGTAACATGATGCTAAAAATGCAGTTTTAGCGGGTTATGCAGTTCTGAGCTTTTGCCAATTAAAGCAGAAGTTAGCCTTAAATTGAAGACACGAATAAACCGATAAGAGTGATATTGATTTGTCACCGACTTCTTTGCAAAATGCCGATCTTTGGTTTCCGGTACTTTGCCTGTTACAACTGGAACGAGCTGCAACACTGAAAGCTGACACTCACTTTAATCTGTGAAAGTCAGTGAAGGTGTGATGATGACTTCCTCCTATTTTTAACGTATAGGCTGCTGTTATCTGATCTCTCTTTCAAAAGACGGCTTCCTGATCAGATTAAAAACTCAAAAGCTTCCTGTGTAGCTCACAGAGCAGCTCCACCATGCTCAAGAGCACATCAGCAGCTGTTAAAACCCAGAAGAGCACCACTTGTTCCCCAGTTTCCAAGCGGCTGCCTTTCCTCCAGCATCCGCCCACATATGAAATATTACTTTATGGAACCAGTTTGCGGCTGACGGAGAGAGGAGGATTTTCTGTCTTTGAGGGTATTTTGACAGCAGCACTTGAGATTTTCCAGTCAGGTAAAGGCCGAGTCAACAGACCGGCTCTGAAGTGGCGAGCAAAGGAGAGGGAGGCGACTTGGACCACTTAGCAAATCTTCACGTCCATGAAATCTGAAGTGCTCGGAGAGTTTTGTAGTCGACGGGCGGGCTGAAAATGTGGGTGATTATTTAAGTATTTCTGACTAAATCTTCCCACTCCTTCCTCGTCGTTTTCTGTCCATCAACAAAACCAACAACCAGCTCATCTCCAGCTTCAAGTATTTATATCTGCTGCACACAGAGAGAAATAATTGTAATGTTTTTATTGTAACATCCAGGATGCTCTGACTGCCACGCGTCCAGTTTATCACCGCTCTCAAAAAATTTCATTTGTCCACTGCGGTCACATTATTTCAGATAGCAGGGAATCTGTCCGCAATGTTTTATAGGGAGTTAATTTTAGTGGAGGCGGTAATGAGGTTTGAAAATAAATTAGTTTTGTGGGAGTTAGGAATGCAGGTGTCAAAGCAAAGGTTGTGATTAATCCGAAATGAAACGTGGAGGGAAAAATGGCTCGAGCTTTATGAAGGAATTTCTGCTGGAGTTGGAAGATGCTGCAGAAAATATTTCAGCGGTGCCAAGTCGAAGTTTTTGGCCGAGGAAAGATGTGATTTTGGCGATGAGGCAGGTTGTGTTTTGGTAGAAGTCCAGATATCTGTTACTGTATCCTACAAGGCGGGCAGTGGGGGCAGCAGGCGAAGCGTCGTGGCTGTTTCATCCAGACTCGCGTCAAATAAACCTTAATGTTGTGTTTTCTGCTTCACTCAGACTGCCAGGAGTCGGCTGCCAAGGACAGAATGGTAGCTACATTTTTAAAAAGACGAGGCTCTTCTAGTGGATCTTCTGTCGATCTCTTGTGTGTTTAAACGGCGATAACTTGACAAAAATCACTAATATGCAAAGGCGTTTGACCTCAGCGTGACCTCTTGTAAAATCACATGAAACCTCGTGCTTTATCCATGCAAACCAAAACGCAGCCGACGTGCAGGAACGCCTGACACGCTGCTTTGCATGATTTCTGAAGGCCCGCTCAGGTTTTACCCACACTACCCTGAGACTTATGATGGACACCTATATAATAATATCTGATAACACTCAAAATACTCGTCCTGAATAGATAAAAACTGAATCTACGTCGAAATGCTTTAGATAAAAGTCCAGCACGGAGAGAACAGCTTGTTCCCTCAGCTGTGAGTGACTCTCCTCATTGAACCTTTCATCAACTGCTGCTCACATATGAAATAAATCTTTATGGAGCAGTTTGTGGTCTTTCCTTCGCTGCAGTATCCTCCTGTCTTTGAACACAGCATGAACATGAACATGTGGGCTGCACAGCTCCAGTCTGAGGCACACAGCGCCCTCTGCTGGGCACCACAGGTAACAAGGTTTAAAGTTTCACTCCTACACTATTGAGTCATTTTTTCTCCCTGGCTGCAAAATAATCATTTCTTCCACTGTGAATTAATACATCCTGATAATCAATTTATCAAAAAGCTCTCGTCTGGACTTGTTTTAACACGTGGAAATAAACAGTTTGTATCCAATATATGTTTTCTATTATATCAACAAGTTTCCACATCAAACTGGTTTTGAATTATACTGAATTTTACTTGGCTTGCAAAGGTGTGTTGTGTGACGGATATAAGGTGAGCACAGAGTAACTTTCCCCCTTTCTAGTGTCAAACGCTGCACATAAATCGTCCTGCACAGCGAGAGTCAAACATCCAAGGGACGTAACAATAAGCAAAACATATTTTTGAGTATTGGGGACTCAATTTGAATCATTAAAATGTCAGAAAGTAATTGAAAAATGCTCATCTAGGCCTCCCAGAAGCTGAAAGTGATGTATTCAGGTAGAACTCCAATTCCAAATATTCCAATATTTTGTATAACTTTTTGTAACCACCTACATTTGATTAATCTATAATCTTTATCCAAAATTATATTTGTAATCCATTTATCAGAGTTTTACTCTAAAATTCCCATCAGAAAGCATGATAATGTCTTCAGCTGTCCATATAAGTGCACAATATTCAATTTACTCTGATAGAAAAGAGAAAAAAAAGCAGCAAATCCTTGCATTTGTGAATAATATTTGTCATTTTCCCCAGATCATTGACTATCAAAAGTGTCAGCGGCTAATTGTTTGAGCAGATTTTCCCTCTGAGATTCTGTTTCAAAGCTCAAAAAGAGTCTTTTCATCTCAACTTTTAGTTCTCAGAAACGCTGATATTTGGAGAAGATCAGTGCTCATAAAGAGACTGCATCATTTTCCATGACACGGTGCCAAATTGCCTATTAAATCCTAATCCTCCGCCGACCAATATGAGATTTTTCAGGCTGCCTCACATCCCTCCACGTCCTCTAATCACACGAGAGACAAAACCTATTTGAGAGCCATAAAGGCATCTAACAGGCCTCTTAAACGAGGAGCTGAAATGTTTAGCAATATTTTTTCTAACAAACTAATCTGCCTCATTAAGGTATTATCCGCGCCAATCACGGAGACGACAGAGAGATTTCTATAGAAAGAAGAGATCAAGCCGGAGCTCAGGGGCCTCATCAAAGAGAGATTCTTCGTCTATTCCGGGAGCCGAGCTGCCAATCATCCACCTCATCAGGCCCACAGATTCATATCAGACCCTGACACCGACAGCTGTTACATAACCACAGCTAATCCACATGTAAGATGGATATATACACACACACACACACACACACACACTGTGGTAGACAATGAGGGCCAGCAGCTGCCAAACACACACTTTCTGTGGAGCCAAGAGAAACAGAACGATGGATCCAGTTCAAGCAGCGGAGTGCAAATGGCCTACTTAGAGTTTAAACTGGGTAATTAGAAACCCTAATCAGGGCTCACTTTCTCACCCCCCTGATGAACGTAATGAAATGCTCCTGTCCTCGAGTACGTGACACACATTTTCACAGTGTCACAAACACAGCTGTGACTGCCTGTAAACACACCTCGGATCAGAACACGTCAACAGACGCAAACCAGCAAGAACCCATCAGTTTATTGAAAGACAAGAGGTGCAAAAGACGAGGAAAACATTTTAATTTCCACACTTTTGTTTCTGTTTTGCACCAAATTACTTCTAATCAGCAGTGATGGAATGTAACTAAGTGCATTTACTCGAGCACTTCACTTCCCAAGTATGCTTACGATACAATTTTGAGGTACTTTAATTGAATATTTCCATTTTCTTCACTAGAAACGTTCATTACATGTCATAAAAAACTTGAGTTATTAGTTTGCAGGCTGCATGTTACAAGAGAGCCAGAGTAGATACATTTTTTAATTAATTCATTTAATCTGCAATCCGATTAAAAAAGAAAAAGGAAAATTATTAACATCAGAACTGATAATCTGTCGATTTATATGCATATATGTACTTTTACTTGTGGTTTTTGATACTTAGATTTGTAATTTACAACCCAAAAATTCACAAATAACACAAATAATGTACTTTTCTTTGTAGATACAGTATACAGCCGTAGATGTTGATGCTTTTGAGGGAGATAATCTACTTTAAGTATCTCTAAATCATTTGCTTCTAGCAGTGTGACTGCTGTAAAGATCACATCATGCAGTACTCAGTAGATTTTACAGTAATATACTGTCCATGGAGATCACAGTAGGAACACTACAATCACAGTTTCACGCTGGTAAAGGAAGCTGCAGGTATTTTACTGTCGGAATTTGACATGAGAGCTGCAGTGGAAACCAACCTGTGTTATTAAAGGTTGTGTTGACGACAGGCTGAGTGCAGTCGTCCTCTTAATCAATGAATAAATAATGAAATAAATCTAATAAATTCTGTCTTCATGAAGGAGGTGACACTCAGTCTGTCCCTCACTGATGACGATGCGGTGGACATGATTCTTTACCCGCCTGTCCGTCATGTCACACCAGCAGCTGTCACTGGGCAGCGAGCGCTGGTGATACTGGTGTTACTGGGCTTTATATGAATCCAAATATTTAGACTGCAGGGGAGGAGATCAGGTGTCTGCTGGACCTCAGGTTCCATAATGAGTTTTTTTTTATCTGGACTGGACCGGAGATCCAGAGGATCCAGAGGATATAAAACCCAAATTGAACCAAACTCCCCTTTTGAAAACGTCAGAATAAGACGTTCAGTCAGCCAACGTTTCAGATTATTTCTTTTTACATGACTTCTAGGAGTTTTCAGCAGCTTAATATGTTGAATACAGCAGATTTATTTCTAACTAAAGTATATAAGATGTGTAAACAAAGCTTCAGTGAGGCTACAAGTTGACATTTCATCCACCTGTGTTATAATAATGTCATTTATTAATTAATCATTTAAGAAATTTAAGGACTAATTAATCAGCCAGGGAGATACACAAGTGATTTTACTCATATTGTGATGTAGCAGGTGTAGTAATACATGCTCATGCAACAGTTTAACATGATTTGTGCTGATTATAAATGTGTAAAGCTGCCATTATGATGTGTTTTGACACTATTACTGACAGATAAAGTCTGACGAGAAGGCCGGTGGAGTTTATTTGAATTAAAAAACAGATCTGTGAGATTCAGATCAGCTGTGTGTTTTCACTGCGTGGAGGTGGATCACTGTTATCCTCTCTAAACAGCACAGCACATTAATTCAGTGCCAACAGCCATGAAGCCTGCAGAGCAGCAGCAGACTCCCAGCCTGGCCCTGCGAGCTGCGTTCAGGGGCCGTCAGCCAATTTGAACGCTGCTTTTAGTTTCAAGAGCAGATGGCAAAATCGCACAGCGTGAGCTGCAGACGTCACCAACTGATACTGGTTTCAGTTTAACCGTAACAAGGCTGCCTTTGAGCAGTGGTCCCCAAACTTATTCTGCAGGGCCCCCTTTTTTCAAGCTCCCGCATCCACACATGCAAAGGTGTGTTGTGTGACGGATATAAGGTGATCACAGAGTAACTTTCCCCCTTTTTAGTGTCAAATGCTGCACATAGTTCATTCTGCACAGTGAGAGTCAAACATCCAAGGGATGTAACAATAAGCAAAACACATTTTTGAGTAATAGGGACTCGGTTTGAATCCTTAAAATCGCAGAAAGTAATTGAAAAATCAATGTATTCATGTAAACGTGTTTTGCTTGCAGGTTGCAGAGTGGCTTAACCCAGCAGGTCAACTTAAGACTGTTTGCAAACTACAGAATCTGATTTAAGCATTGAACTGCAACTTCAATGTGACATCTTTCTGTGAACAAAAGGAACAGGTCACCTTTATGGTCTGAATCCTGCATCTTACATTTACAGAGCTTCGTCTCCAAGTGGCGTCTTAACACATTTGTTTTCCTACTGAGACACACAACACACAACTTTGGTGCATATTCATATTAAAGTAACGTAAACTGCAGCTAAATGTGATTAATTACGGATCATCAAAGTGCAGTAATGTCAGGACTCTCATGTTTCCCACCGCCCGTGAACGCAGCGTGGCTCCCGCGGCCCTCCGCTGTTTCCGCGGCGGGTCCGACACGAACCACAACAACACTTGCGGTGAACAGCTGGCGGAGAGCGGCGTGTTTTCCTTTGCGGGGCTCAATAATGCGGTGTTGGTTTACCGGCTCTGGGGATGTGGGCTCTGCCTTTGTAACGCTGAGGCTGAAGACTTAGAGGTCTTTGTCCGGGTTAGATTTTAATTATCTGCTAAACTGCGGCTGAGGGCCATGTGGGAAAGAGCCGCGGACTGACCCCGCAGCTGTCAATCAGCCCCGCAACGAGCAGGACGACAGAGCGTACTGTTAATATACTTTATCTAATAACGAATTAATAAAAAATGCAACAATACATCAGTGATTTTACTTTTTTTATGCATTTATTTCAAAACAGGATCCTCAAACTGGGCTTTTATTCCAATAATACTGAGTTTAAATCATTTTTAGGTTTTATGATGCAGGTTCAGCATCAAGTGCGGGTTTAATGTGATGCGTTCAGTCCGGATAAGTTTGTGTTTGACGCCATCTGTTGGTGGTGAGATCATCTCTGCAGGAGAAAAGACCCAGGATGCAAAGATGTTGTCAAAATATCATTTTATTTGATAAATTAAAGTAATGAAATGCATTTTAAATCATTCAAAAATGATATTATTACTTTTTATTTTATATTCTTAGCTGAAAAAGTGCAAAGTGCACTGTATAAGTCACTTTGTGTTCATATCTTCTGTGTATTTTACTGTAAAATTATGTTTATTTGATATTTTTGCACTCTTTCTATTTGCATTCTTTACTACTTTGTTCTGCGACTGCTGCAAAACAATTTCCCTAAAAGAAATATGACAAAAAACAATAAATAATATTTAAAATGTTTATTTTGCACATTATATCCTCTTTGCTTTAAAACACCATACAGCTCTTTTCATCTAAAAACAAATACATTTCACCTATTTCATTGTGAAATCCTGTTTTTTTTGTATGATTTCTTAATTTCCTTCATCACGTCTCTTAATTGTGTCTCTCTCTGTAAGCCTGCAATGATTTAAAGATGTTCCTGCTGCCTTTAACTATATATAAAGGAAAATAAAACTGAAAATGCACTTTATAGTGGCTATAATCTATCATAAGGGTGAATGAGTTGTCATGAATTGAACCGCCTCCCTCTCCTTTAAACGCCTCCCTCCACAGACGACCAACAATCATCTCAGTAGCAGCTAATAGAGATCAAAATGAGGGAAACAAAGAGGAGAAGAAAAGCAGATCTCCGTCTGCGGCTCAGAGGAAACCCTCTCCTGCTGTCTGCGTGTCTGTGCTGAATATTAAGCGAGGGCCGGATGATTTGTCCTTGTGTTTGTCCTCCTCTGATACTTCCTCTCTGGGCGTCACATCCCCCATGAAGAGGCTAATCTGCTCCCAGTGGGGGCTCCTCCCCGCTGAAGAGCTGAGAAAAAAACACTCAGGCGGTCACGAAGCCATTGTCCCCGAGACCAGTCAGGGGAGAGGGGACCGCGGTTCACACAATATGTCAGATAAATCTGATAATGTGAGTTTCAGGTCAATTAAAGCTGCCAAAACCAGTGAAGGAAGGAAATATGTTGCCAGATTTGAAGATTTCATGCTGAATGAAACCTTTACAAGATTTCAATCCTACAAAGGGGAAACAACAAATGCATTTAATCAGCTTTTAAGATTTCTTTAAGTTCATTTTTTTAAATTTTGGGATGTGACAACTATGTGTTCATGCTCTGGTTAGGTTTAGGAACAGAAACCTCATGGTTAGGTTCAGGAAAAGATCATTTTTTAGCTTAAAATACCTGATTCTCTCTCCATAAACATGGCTGGAAATTGTCCGGCTTACAGATGTTGAGACACCGTCTAGAAACTTCTTTTCGAAGGTGGCTCACCGGACCTTTCACATGCATTTTTTCTGGCAAGAAAGCAACTTGGTTAAGCTCAGATTGCAACACTTCATCATGAAATAACATCCCACACAGACGATTAACAGCATCAACAACACACACAGAAATAAGACATGAATCTGCAGCTATTCTGGACTCTTTCAGCCTTAAAATGCTGATTTTTTAGCACAAGTAAAGTTGTTTTAAAACATCTTAATAATCAGAACAAGTCGGAGAGCTCACAGAGACCCGAGCAGCCTCCCTGCAGTCTTCGGGGGATTGAACCAACACGCCGGAACAAAAGAGCAGAGGCAGATCTGAAGTGGAGGCCGAGTTTAACGGAGCCCCGTCCGACTGTTTGATGTCCCCGGGGAAACGCAGGATTCATGTAAGCCCCCCTGTAATTTACTGTTTGGGGTTGCCTGGGTGGAGTTAATTCCCATGAGGAGCTTCCCCTTGTGTTTTTTTTTTTTATAAAGTCAGGATTTGTAAAGCCGCTCTCGTCGACCCCTCGCAGGTCATGAGGGCAGAGGAGCAGCGGCGTGACCTCCTCAGGACAGGAGGTCCAGATAAATGCCTGGAGGGAGAGAAAGACTGTCAGAAACACCTCACATACAGGGAAGACTTCTTTTTTAGGCATCAGCAAGAGTTTAAGAGTCAATGTGACATATTTTCATACAAGTTATCATCTTTTTTATGGCTCACTGATCTATAAAACACCATTTTTCAGTTTAATTTGCAGCAAAAACAGGAAACAGGTCATTTGTAATACATGAAGGTGTGAAGATGAACAATTAGTGACAGTCACTATGACTGAAAAGGGGAATCATAGAGCAGAAACTTTAGCTTTGTCACAAGATTAAACCAAAGGGAAGGATGTCACAGTTCTGTCAGAGCTTCTTGATTGATTATAAACTAAATATTCCCCCCAAGAATTACTTTAATTGCAGGTTTTTGAACCTAAAGCTGTCAAACTGACAAAGATTCGTGAACTGTTTGCAGTTGCAGTCAGTTTATGGTTTGGTGGTGTTTCTTTACCTGGTTACACCTCTCTTTGGTATTTATCATAAATCTAATGGCAAAGAAATGGCAAAATGTAGCTTTAAACAAAGTTAAAATTTTCTTGGATTCTCCCCGAAACACTCCCTGAGAAATGACGACCACTGCTGACTTTTGATGGTGCAAATCAAGGAAACTGCAGGATATTTTTGGACCGTTAGCTTAAAGAAATAAATGTCCAGACATGAAAAGGACGGATCATCAGATCATGTCAAGGGCCCCTAAATCATTCATAGTGTTGTTAAATGTTGCTGCACAAAAGCACTACAAAAATCTCTCATATCAGTCCACCCCAAAACTGCATCCTTTGTCCTTTTCCCATGATCCCTCGCTGCAGGCCCGCCTGCTCCGTCCCGTCCCCTCGACTTTGAGGTGGTCCAGACGTGCCGGAGGATTCACGGCGGTTCTTAACCGTCACGGTCAACTCAAAGAGCGGGTCGGGATTACCGGGGGGGGGTCTGTTTGCTCTCTGAGGCCCCTCTAACCTTCAACCTGCCCTCCAAACTGACACACTGACCGCTGCTATTGATGCAGTCAGCAGCACAACAGCACCAGAGACAATGTCAAACCATCCTCTCTATCTATGATGAGCTTCAGGCTTTTCTCGCCGTGGATGGAGAGAAGTTAATTTTCATCAGCAAACAGCAGCATTTGGTGGGATTAATCCTCATCTGTTGCTCTTTTTCAGGCACAAATGATTTGAAATTCATGACTCAAGCCGCAACGTAAAGTACCGCCGCCTCTGCTCATCTTTTTTCTGCAGCTTTTAAATATTCAAGTGATGGCCGAGTGTTGAATGTTTACACTTAAACATTTCCATGTGCTTTCAGGATCATCTTTTCCTGTCCTTTAGATCGGTGCATCAAGCGTTTTTCAGTACATTCCTATTAAAAGTGAAGTATGGACATGCAAATCTTTACCTTTGTTCCCACAACGTGAAAGAAAAACTCTGTCTTTAATTCATACGGAAAAACACGGAACAATCTGTAAACAGGATAAAAAGTGTGTGTCTTCAGTATCTGAAATCAGAATTTCTCCTGGTAAGATCCGTTTGTAAAGCACTTCTGGGAAAACTACCTGTGTATCTTTAAATGTGTGTTTATCTATAGATTGACTGATATCCATGAAAATCAACATATCAATACACAGATTGAGCGACTGGTTTATAAACATGATGCTTCGCAGGAGTGTAAAATTGAAGAAATGTGCAAAATTAGACGTGACAGTTTGTTATATACAGTTTGTTGCATGGTATCTGTATTACACACCATATATATTGTTATATATATTATAATGTATTGTATCATGATATTTACATGCTGCATGTGTGTGTACTGTGTTAACGTCCTTCCCTGTTTAAACAAAGGTTTGATGAATGATTTGAAATGATCTTTCTTCTTCTTCTTCACTTCTCATCCATGATACAAGAACATTTTGTAAGTTTCAAAACAGAAGTCATTGTTCAGAGCTGCCAGGTCTCTTTAGTTTGTTTGAAGCTAAAACCCTCTAAACTTCTTTTCTAACTCTGATTTTGCTACAATCAATCAAATTAATGCTATTTATGTTCTGCCACCTGTATGAAACAATAAAATATGACAGATAAACTTAATTTTTAAAGTTTTGCTGATTTATAATGATGAGATTAAGGACTTGAAAATCTCTGAAAGTCTTAGTTTTGTTCTTTTTTACTCCTCAATAACTCACAATATACTCAATAAATACATTATGATGTAATATTAAAGATCCCTGAGGGGAGAATTCACAAGCTACTCTGCAGATAAAGTATATAAAGCAATAACTGCACATCAAAACTACTTCACGGCCTTTAAAAATGATCTTTCAGTAGTTTAGTCGTTCATTAAAAGCTTGTTCACTTTTATTACCTGACTGCTAGAATTGATTCCAGATGATTTATTATTCCTGACACGCATGAGAAAGGTTCATTGTCTGCGTGCAGCTGCTGCGGCTCATCGTGCGTTCACGTTCGTGTGTCCAGGTCATGAAACACACACGTGCAGGACCGTCGTCTGAACTTTTTAAACCTTGTGACATTATCAGAAAATGTACAGATGTACGTATAAAGTGTTGTTTTGGGGGGTTGTGTCATGTGTTCTGTTGACAGAGCGAGGACATAATTGCAGCTGAACTGAGAGCAGAGATGGTGTGCGATGGTGCAGCAGACATAAACAGCACTAATCTGCCCACGAGATGGACTCTGATCTGAATGTTCGGCAGTGGCCAGTGTCAAAGCCAAAGGCGTTTGTCCGCGTGCATTCATTGACGGGATCGGTTGGCTTTATTTGTCAACACGACTCGCTCAGCTCTGGTAATCTCCCCCTCCTCGCCTACACACTGATTGATAATTGATCTCTGTTCAAACAGGGCCTCTGTTTTTTGGGCCACAGTTGCCTTTGAATGCCAAACGAGTCATTCGGCCATCGTCCTCTCGCAGCAGCAGCCCTAATCCCATAAACGAATGGGAATGAGTGTCGTCCTCTGCTGATGTCAACCTTTCATTCTGCCATTTGTCTCAGATTGTTTACTGATGAGGGGCCTCGACACGGACCGGGTCGCTCACCGAGGTGGAAAAACATGACACAGAACCAGCTGCATGATGATGACTGAGCAGTTTTACATAGAAAAAAGTTATTAAAGAGCAACAAAGTTATACAGGCTGAGGTTTTATCCACTTTATCCACGTATGCTGTTTGTCAGTTTAAAAGAAAACTTTTCAGCTTGAGAAAGTTGCAGTTTGTCAAAAATCCGTAAATATAAAGACGACACAGCTAAACAGTCTCGTTAGTGGCGTCGTCTTGTCGAACGCTCACCAAAACTGCAACTTAAACATTGTTGAGCTGCTTCTGTATATCAGCATCTCACAGAAAACCGACTAAGTCTCGTTCGGCATCACTGCAGTCGTTGATACGAGCAGATTTATTGTGATTTTCACCTTTTTTTAGCGCCTTTTCTGAGCTGTTGGCGGCCATGTTGGTGTTGAGCGAGATGATGGTATTTGACTTTATTCCTCGACAAACCGCGACTGCACTGACCTTGAAAATCTTTATAATCCACAAACAGATTTCTGAGATATTAGGTCCCGTGACTTTGGCTCTCTATGACCAAATGCTACCGCGACTCCCTATTTTCATGTTGTTTGCATTGTACTGGACGGAGCTTTAGATGCTTCCTCGCAAATTATTCTACTCCACGAGCTACAACACCCTCTAAAGAACTCATTGGAACCAAAGAGTGCCTCAAAGGTACATTTTCAGAGCTAACCACATTTAAAGAGCTGCAAGAGGAGCAGCAAAAAATGCCGTTATAACTCATATTACAAGTATATTTAGGCGTTTCAGAGGATGTAATGTTTCCCAACCTGCCTTCACCCTGCCAGTTTTAAATTTCTCCTCCACCTTCGCGGTGAAGAGGATAGGTCAGCCGCTGATCAGCCCAGGCCCACGAGCAACACAATTTTATTTGTAAAGGCGCGACACGGGGGGAATGACATTTAACTTGTTATTATTTCCCGGAGAAGATTAATGATAAATTGTCCATTATTTTTCCTTAAAAGTGAAAGATAAGACTCACAGTCATTTGCCCTGCAGCCAGAGTGCCACCACTATGCAAAATGACAGCCAATTATCGGGGCCTAGTTTGGGATAATGACTTTACAATGAATCTTTTGATTGAAATGTAACTCGCTTTGGCCCCCTGGGCAAAGTGCAAAACAAAAAAAAACAAAAAAAAAATGAATGAATAGGAAAGTTACAGAAACAATGAGCGCTATATAACTGTGTTCCTCCCCTCCTCTGGGTCCCTCGCTCTCTCTCTCCACACTCCTCTTTAGAAGCAGCTATAGGAGAAAGGCAGAGATATGCATATAGTGATGGAAAAATTATTAAGTCGCGGAGGGCTTGCAGCAAACATAAATTAGCATATTCAGGGTAAATATGCAGACTATTTACGATAATAAGACCGGATTATTCAATTCAATGAATGTTAAATAGATGAGGAAATGGTATGTGTCTTATCTAGTCAAAGCTTCTATTCATTTTAATCGCTTCACCCAATTGAACTCTTCATTTTTTATTCTCTCCGAGTTATTGTTCCCATTTCCAGCCCCGGCGATGGCACCTATGGGTCCCTGTGGAGATTTTCTCTCCCGCCGGTCACGTGGTTTTTAAGTGGCATTCACCTTATTCTCGGCAGAAATGGAAAGAAAGTCGACGTCACCCCGAGGCCAGCATCGCGATAAGCCCCCCTTTTCATTATGCACAGGGGCCGATGGAGAACAAGATTAAACGGGGGGCCTCCTGTGCATAAAGGGCGGGAAACATAGAAGTCATCTAGATTAAATAAAAAGCCATAAACAAAACACATTTGCTTTCTTATTGTGTGCATTAAAACTTTAACTTTAATCAGTTTGACTATAGGTGTGTGTGTGTGTGTGTGTGTTTACATGTTATAGTCAGGCTGCTTCTGCTGCTGCTGCAGGAGCTTTTCATCTCTTTCACCATGAAAAACACATTTTGAGCTAATTATTAATCCGCCTACATGTGGAACTGATAGAATTTAAGCCCTTTCAGCTCTTGGAGGGTTTACATAGGGATCATAATGTACAGAAATGTGTAATGTGACTGTTGTTTCACACTCGCTGCACAAACAAGTGACTCAAGTGATTCACAGACTCCTGAGAAAGAGACAAATTAATGAATGTATGCGAAAAAATCCCATGAAAGAACCAACAATTCATCTTAGAAACAACAAACAGCTGATAAAAACATAGTTTCCCGTCATTTCCTGGAACATCTGGTCACTGTAGTTTATTTAATTACTCAAACAGGAGGAAATAAAGCAAGATTCTTTTTTCAGCTGCGGATTAATACACATCTGGTTCTATAGATCATATTCACAACAGCAGGACAGTGTGTGTCACTTTCATGATTCATTATGTTTATTCATGGCTTGAAGATATCATCACAATATTTATATGACATTTGTAAAGACACGTTATCAGTCAAATAGATCATTTTTGATTGTATTTTGTTCTTTGTAGCAGCTGAATTACACTCAAACTACAAATGTCGGGAGGTGGAGAGACTTTCTGTGACTGTAAGTGTAAAGAATGACGTTTACTCTTGATGGATTTTTATGTTTTATGCCATTTTAGCAATATTGGAAAGAAACAAATGACTTTAGAGGCAATTTATCATCTAAACGATATGCTCAAATGTGTGTTATCAAAATTAGATCGATATTTGAGTTTTAAATATCACAGTTATCGTCAGTACCGGTGTAACGCCACACCTCTCATTTGGGATTCACAATAGATAAATAAATGTCTCAACAACCAACAGCGCAGCTCACTGATGTGTTCTTAATACTAAGCAAGTATAATAAACATAAACACAGAAGCCACAAGACTTCTTTTAATGTTGAATGATTTATTGATTACCAGCTTTACATCATATTCTTGCACCATTATACAAAAATTAAAAAAAAAATAGATTAATATGAGACCTTCAACCTTCTTGGATGTTTTTCCTCCTCATAATTTAAAGTGTTACTTTGGTCAGATTCATCATACAGCAGTAAAAACTGAATTTATGTGGATTTGTTAGTTGTTTCATTCATGTTCGTGTCAGTTGTGTTGATACTCATGTAAACGTCTCCATCTAGTGGCTGAGAGGTTCGATAATGTTTGAGGTCATTTATAGAAATAATAATCTGCTGCCATCTTCTGTTGACATCGAGCTATCGATGTTTTCATGAGGTATAAAATGTGTTAACACACAGAGATGAAGATAAATTTACAGTATAGGTAGTTTGTCAAACTGAAGTAAAAGACCTTCATCTTATGTGGTAAATTAAAGTTGATATAATTAGAATTATCAACATATTACAGATATTGGAAAGGAAAGTTTGTTGTTGGGAATAATAGCCAATTCAAATATTGAATTATTTATTTTTGCATTTTTATTCTGCTGTCAGTTTTAGCGCCTTCAGTAACAAATAAAAGTTGTTCAAATGTTGAGTCTGGTTCTGTTGTGGTTCAGGTTTTGTGTTTTCCCTCTTCGGTCACATGGTGGCACTCTTCTCTCAGTATTTCTGCAGGATGATGTTCGTCATCAGTTCTGATGAAGCCTTCACAGACCTCCATATTCATTCATTGTCATGTTAAATCATTTCAAAGTTAAAGCTCCTTAAATGTAAAGTTGAAGCTTTACTCTGTTAGTTGGACAAAACACACATTTTTAAAAAAAGTGTCATCTGATGAATTCATAACGAAGAAAATCATTGCAGCCTAGTATAAAATGGTTCAAAATGATCTTCACTGGCTGAAAAACCTGCTTTTACATTAATGCAAGACTCATAATGGTCGGATGAGATCATATATAATACTGTAACAGTGTAAGTCATAGTAAAAAAGGTAAGAAAATCAAAGGTGAGAATGTTTTACAAGGTTATATTTCCACCCAAAACCTGAGACACTGGATCCATCTCTGAATGGAATGTGTATTCCAGATCAATACTTCTGCAAATTGCTAAATTACCATCTGCTGTGTGTTAAGATACCTTTTTAAAATTGAAATTTTGGACACAGGAGAAAGTGAGGGGTTTAATACAACAGCTGCAGCTTGTGGATATATGTGTAATATCTATATTTTTAAATTAAATTGCCTTTATTTGAGTGTGGATATCTTTTTCGCTGAACTCTCTCATGTCTCTTCATCAAAAATCAATGACAAAAAAATACATGTTCTTGATTGTTTTAAAACACAATTCTACTAAAATAACATTTTAATGCGGGAGCTTTACTTGTGAGAGCAGGTTCTGGTGCTTCTACTGAAGTGAAGCATCTGAATATTTAAGCGATCAGCGTCCATAAATGATCAGTCATGACAGCAACGTGGCGGGAAGCCACAGCAGGCAGCAGCATAGCGCTGACATTCATCTGAATTAAAAAAGGGAAAACAAACAATGAATCTTTAAAAAGCAGGTGATGGTGAGTAAAATTCACCAAACTCAAGATATAAACAGAATCTGGGAATGACAAGTCAGCAGTTGTGTTTGTTTTTTAAACTATCTAAAAGGAAAGAAAAAAAGAAAAGCCTCCATCCGCTCCCTCCTCCCTTACACACTATAAAAAAAGCCCTGACATTAATTATTTGCTGTTTTGCAGGCGGGAGTCTGCCCTTTTGCTAAAGGGAGTCATTTATCCCTTCGCATGATGCCTGAAAACAAATGAGCAAAAACAACGATGCAGATGATTAAGAGGATTTCCTGACAGCTCATCAGGAAACCCACAGTTCAGATTGATTCACACAGGCGTCGAAGTTAAAGATGTTTAAGGGCTGAAAATCATCCGCCTGCCTGACAAAAACGACGACAGCTCTGCAAGTCAAGTGGTCTCCATCCACAGGTTGTCGTGGTAACTGTCAGTCTTGCCACCTATAGGGGCAACTTGATGTCGGCAGAGCCATCCGTCGCCTCCGTCTCGCGCTGATGGAAGGGGCGACTTGAAAGCGAGGCATGTAAAACAGGGGTCGCAACATCAACAGCAAATTGCTAATCGCTCCTCCACTTCTGAACAATAACATCAATAAGGCGAGGCTCCGTTACCTGGGGAGACCCTTTTACCTTTCATCCCTGTGAATGAAGCTTATGAGAAAAAAAACAAAAAAAAAACAACCTGCGTTTGTTTTCTTTGATACTGTAAGAGCTTTTTCTGCATCAATGGATCTCTGGGACAAAAATGTATCGTGGTTTTAATGGCAGACATCCCTGTGGTCGAAAAAGTACTTCATCTTTGTTTCTAATCTCCACAGGGAACATTACCGGAGTTCATTTCAGACTCTGGGTTTTTGTTCAGGCTCTCCCTCTCTCCCTCCTCCTCCTCCTCCTCCTCTCTATCATTTTCTTTTACTGTTATTTTGTCCTTCTCCAGCTCTGTAAAAAAAAGCCCTCGGGGAGATGTGAGGGATCCAACTCTCACAATACTGCTTCAGTCTCGGCTGGAGTGGTTGTGTACGCCGAGATGAAAAAGAAGAAAGAAGACAAGGAAAAACTTGCAGGCTTCTTCCGGTCTGAGGTTGTTTCCTGAGAACAAGAACCCACAATTACAGTCTGAGTACCAGCCGACAATACGTCTTCCATCCTAAGCGAGACCCCTGCTGAGAAAACGTTTTGTTCCAGGACGAGACTTATCCTTTTAAATGACGCGCAGAGGAAAATGACAGCACATTAACGCACCTTTAAAAAAGGATAATGGCAATCATGACAGACAGCGTGATAACACCTCATGAGGAGAAGAGCTTCCTCAAGTAACTTTTGTCTAGTAATTTTCCCCTCCAATGGATTTATGGAGGTTTTAAATGGATTTGTGATTTGTTTCATTAATCTGCACACACGGTTTGATAGAAGAATGAGAGTACTGGCATGAAAGCAAATCTCAAAACCATAGATGTGCTGAAAGGTTTGGTTAAGAGACAGAAAACATGTGTTAGGTTCAAGAAAACACCTTGTTTTGACCACAGACAGGGCTGGAAAAAGTCCCGACATCGGCCTAACCGGTATCTGGTTTTGTTCACGCCCCAAGGAACAGCACCAGGCTTCACATCCAATCTGACATACTGACTAAACTTTGAATTACAACGTCATCTGATGCACACATGCCCAAAAAAACTTCTTCGTCTTCGTCTCTTGCTCAAACTTGACGTAACTCAGGGAGATTAAATACATAGGACACTAAACAAACTGGAACCAGAGACTGCTGCATCACATTTACAGATTTTATTAACAACAGGTAAAAGAAAAATAGAAAACTAGAGAGTCTGAAAAGTCGTCTAAACACAGGCCATAAAGGAGGGATGAAATGAGAATGTTACTTTATAAAACAACCAAGCAAAACCAACAAACACTTTAAGTCATATGGGGAAAAGCTGCACTACCAGAGGAGTAGGTGTAGAGTCATGCATAAAAAAGGGATCTGCACAAACTATAAAAGTAATTTATGGGCAAAACCACAAGCACGGAACAATTTTAAACTGTTTGCACGGTTTGCACAGCGAGCTACGGTGACTTAAACCACACCAGAAACACACACATGAAAGATAATCAACCCATCAGGAAGTTAGAAGCACACTACAAATCTAACACTGGGAAAAACAGTGGCTGGCTTCTGTGGGGAGTGTCTTTGTTTTAAACACTAAAAAGGAAAACAGAAGCAAATTAATAGACCGAGGAAAACTTTACAGTCAAACACATCATAAAAAATAAATGATGTGCTTCTCCTCGCAGTCTTTTCCTTAAATCAGAGGTGACTGGAAGCTTACAAACAAAAGGGAATCTAACAAATATGTAATTCAGCGACTCTTTAATTTAGCATCATGAGCTAAAAAAACAAACATTTCATAATCACACAGTTCATTCTCTCAAATCGTGCTTTCAAACACGTTTTTTGGCCTACCAAAAATGTGGCCTACCGAGTCAAGCAGCAAACAAATGCTGACCCTCAGGTGTGTCTCACTGCAGGCAGGAAGGCCCAGGTGAGTCCACACCCCCTTTTTTATAAACCCCGCCCCTTCCCTGGCTCCTTGTGCTAGACTTCCTGTTTCCTGCCCTTCCACGTTTATGTGATTTATTCAAGTTTTCTCGCTGTTTGCTTTAAGAATTACATCCTGCTTCGACTTCTGTTTTCTTCTTTAACGCTGCTGCGTATCTGCATGAAAATGTATGTGTGCTGTTGGGTTATTCTCATTCAAATCATCATTATAAACTCGTGGGAATACGTTTACAGGTCATGTGTGTAAGCTATAAATGCATCTCTGTGTACACACATGCAGATTTCAGTGTTTGAGTCTCCCGTTCACGTCCCACTGATAGTTTCTCCCGAGGCGAAATCAGTGGGAGCCGAAACCTCCTTGTATTCTTAGCCCTGCACAGTCCATAACATATCAATTATCTCTGATTACTGCTCGCCCTCGGGGCAGCACTCATGCTTCTGCTGTTATATCATCCCTCTAAACACCTCTAGAGTACCCTTTTTTTTCCACCCCGCCGCAGTGACACTGTGTAACTATTCATTCATTAGATCTGAAGCTCCAGAGTCTCTTTAAAGCCTCTCCATCCGTCTGGATCTCACACTACTTCATGATGCCTCACATCTTCCTAACCCCATACTGTGATGGTGGCTCCCGTCTCCTAGCAACCAGCCCTCTTAGAGGAGGTGACAGCATTTGAGTGGGCACCCTCACCTCTCTACATACAACCCCCCCAACACACACATACACACACACACACACACACACACACACACACTACTAAACACCACCAGCCCCCCCCCATCACCACCACCTTTCCCTTCATCATCCGGATGCTCTTCTAGTCAAGTAAACACACCTCGCTCTGTGGTTCAAGTCTGCTTCACGGGCTCAGCGTCCGGGTCAATGTGTTAGTTAGAATTCAATACCTCAAATTAAACCGGACGGAATATGGATTGTTCTTTATTTGTGATCCAGGTACTGAAGTCAGGGAGATGGTTCAGGTATCAGCCACGACGTGAGCGCACACGAATCCACCGTGACTTACAATCATTTTGTCGTCGCGGGCTGCAAACTCCTCTTCACTTCCTGTTACTTGACATGAGAATCATTTTGGCGATGAACACGCAGCGAGATCACTTTGGGGGAAAAAAGAGAACTGGTATCAGTTCTGCTCCAGCAGATACTAAGCTGAGGTTTCTGACTCTGCAAAGCAGAAGGTGTTGGTATTCAGTTAATCAGTGCTAATTGGTTCTGGCTCTGCAGGAAATGTATAATATTAGCCAGTCATTTTAACGGGTTTCAACATAAATTCATCACGTTTGAAGGTTTTTCACTGGAGTCCATATTGAGGGTTTTAAAAAGTTGGTCACAATTTATTTTCTGGTATTCATATGTTTATCAATCTTTAACAAAAACACATTCGATAAAGTAACTTTCCTGATAAGGGTCCATTAAAGGTTCCGTGTGTAGATTTCAGGAGGATTGGTTGTCCAAAAGTTTCATAATCAAGTTTCCACAGGTGTGTAATTCAGAAAAATGACCATACAGGTCGACTGAAAGCATCTGATCACTACGCATATTTACGTTTCTTGTTTGGTGGCGACCTCTAGTGGCCACAGTAATCATTATGGCAGCAAAGGAGGAAGTCAGGACAAGTATTATACTATATAGTCTGAGTCGTGAGGAGGTCGAGGGCAGACGGATTGTTCGACTTAAGCAGAGCACTTTTCACCAGGAGTGTCTTGTGTGAAAGTGAAGTAAGTGGTAAACTTCCATCCATATGTAAACTTTACAGACTTTATCTAATGTTGGGATGTTCCTGACTGAAGTTACAAAAGTAACGTAGATGTTTTAACCTAAACCACGATGTTTTCCTAAACCTAACCAAACTGTGAGCTTACAACGAAGGTCTGGTAGCCTGTTACCAGTACGCTGTTTTACTTTGTTTATATGTGGCGGGCCCTGCCACCTTTCTTGCTTCCGACAGAGTTTTTGGGACCTCATTTTCCTCTGAGGACAGCTTGTTTATACACTTATGGAAACAATATCTACACAGTGTCTCTTTAAGGAGCCGGAAATAATGAATTTCCATCCTCAGTCGACCACAAAGTTCAGCTCCAAATGTTATTTACTCCTCTCAGTTTGTCCTGATGGTTAAGGGGATTCATGTTTGGCCTCTGCTAAACTCGACTAGTTTTCAAAGGATGCTTCTGTTAGTTGGAGGAATTTGAGCCACATATAAAGACGCGATTCAGGCTTGTTTTCCTAATGTACTGAATGGACGCGTGTCCTCATTGAGAAGATGCCTTTGAGCCATTACAGCATGATGTGATTATTATTTCATCATTTCATATGGCTGCACAATATGCCATGTTGTCAGTGATTCCAGAGGAAGTCAGAGCTCTGCTGACTGTTCACATGTTGCATTTCTAATCTAAAGAGATGATTAACAGATATCCAGGAGATAATTTCTCACTCAGACATATTTCTGACGCTGCCGGCCGGCCGGGATCCCTCAGAGGCTTCAGATGTAAATCACACCAGGCTGCGCTTCACATGCGGGCTGGCTGCAGCCTGGAGCCACACTGGTAAAATGACGTGAGTGGTTGACGATGCTAAATGGCAGCACTTGAAATAGCCTACCTGCCAGCCTGCTCACCCACTTGCTGATGCGACCACGACCCTGTTAAGAGCGCTTTCAGCACCGCGGCGCGCTGGACAGCTCCTCCGCCTCGGTTTTGGGTTGTTTTTTTTACTCTTGGACGAGAAAAAAGTGGAAAAGAGAAACATTTGATTTTATTTGTTAGGAGCTTTTTTTCCCCCCACTTTAAGGAGTTTAAACTTTACAGTCACAAAGGGGGAAGAGATGGATATTGACCGACCGGCAAATGTCACCTTTTTTGATTTTGTTGGAGGAGTTCAGCTCCTCCAGGGGGAGGACACCAGGACCGCCATGCCCGTCATCCTCATCGGGATCTGCGTGTCCGGAGCAGTTGGGAATTTGCTCGTTTTGCTGATTTTCATCCGCGACTTTAGGAACGGAAAGGGCTCCGAGGTGAAGGCGCTGCTCGCCTCCCTGGCCTCCACGGACCTGGTGATCCTGCTGCTGTGCGCTCCAGTGCGCGCCGTCACCTACTACAAACAGACGTGGACCTTGGGGAGTTTTGTCTGCAGCACCACGGACTGGTTCCAGCACTCCTGCGTGGTTGCCAAAACTTTAATCCTCGCAGCCTCCACCAGAGCCAGACACACGTTCGTCCCCTGCGCCGCCACGGGGCCCCTGTCCAGCCCGACGTGGATCCACGGAGCCCTGGCGTTCATTTGGACCTTGTCGATGATCTTCCCGATCCCCCAGATGCTTTTCGCCTCCGTGGTGCAGCGTGGCCGCGACACTATCTGCGTCTCTGAGATGCCAGTGTGCGCGTCTAACTTCATGAGTTTATTCTACAAGATCTACCCAACCGCAACCTTCCTGATGCCGGTCAGCTTTACGCTCGGCTACTACACGAAAGCGCTGCACTCTGCGGTGAACCACGCGCCAAACCCGCGGCATCAGAGCAAAGTTACGCTGGTTTTATTGTGTCTGAGCGGCGCGCTCGGGCTCATGCTGCTGCCGGAGTGGGGGACGTTCACCTGGATCAGACTCGGGTACAACAAACCTCCCGTGGGGTTGATCATCTTTGCGCAAGTGCTCCTTTACGCATGCAGCGCCTTCTCTCCGGTGATCCTCATGACCATGTACGACGACGTGCGCCAGGGACTCGTCACCATCTGGTTCACCGCGACCTGCAGAAGCTCGAAGCAGCTCCCGAGGATAATCTGTCCGAAAACGGAGGGAAACGGAGCAGAGTCGGGAGCCAACGCCGTCGCCAACGCGGTCTCGACGGAGGGGGACAAGACCATCCCGGACCTGGAGCACTTTTGGACAGGGCGCAGGAACACGCAGGTCGATGAGGAGCAGGATCCAGTTCCGTGGGAACGAGAGGAAAAAATGTTGTAGTGAACCAGACGTGAAAGTGTTGTTGTCTTTTTTTTAAAAAGTTAAATCAGCTGGTTTCTAGTTTGTTTGCCCCACAGTGCAGACCCTCGTTGAGTAGTGGCCTGTTCGCTGTCGTGAGCTTGATTAGATGTAAAAATAAAACTTATCATGTTTTGATGTTTCACATATTTCTACTATCTATATTGAATATTTGTCAAGTAGAAAAACACCTTCATTAGAGGAGGTTTGTGCACATGTGAGGCCAGTGTAAATACCCATCGAGCATCCAGGGGTGTGTTGTGATTGTGTACGTGTGATGAAATAAAAACATTCTCAAATTATGGACTGCTCTGTTTTTTTTTATTATTATGTATTTCCTATAAAACACTCAGCTCTCCTTAATCACGGATAATAAAAAAAAAACACAATGCAACCATCAAATCTCTCCATTTCATTCATTCAGGGGGGTTATGAGATGACATGCACAGTGAAAACATTTAAATCATTTCTGCATTATTAAATTCAGGAACTAATCCAGCTGCATGTTTTAAGGTCAATCACGATATTTCAGTGTTAGCAAGGAGATGTGAGGACACCAAAGGACGTAAAGGTGCATTACGTGGTTGTATCATCATTATTTTTCACAGTGTGAAGATGTTAAAGAACCAACAACCAAGAAGTTTGACTTTAAATTGTGTTTTTAACTTGTTCCAGGATGTCTACACAAACATATAGTTCACTAAATTAGTCATTCCAGTGTTAAGAAACAACTGAATGACGTATAAACTGTTTTAAAGTTGCAGCTGGTGTTTATTAACCCTTAAAGGTACGTGATAATCAGTTTATAAGCATCTCATTGATCCATTTACCATTTATTGATGAGGGTTATCATGAAGAGTTACCTTGTATGTATATTTATAAGGCAGATGCCACAATGTAGAAGTAATCTGTTACAAGTAAAAGTCCAAAACGGCATCAAAGCATACTTACAGAACCAAAAGTAGAAGTACTCCTTACGCAGGATTCATTGAGATGCATTAATGTTTACAGTAACTGACAAATACTGCTGTATATCTTCAGAAACCATGTATTATAATTTAAGTGCAGTACACTTCCTTAAGTACAATTTTGAGGTACTTGCACTAAACTTGAGTATTTTCATGTTCTGCAACTTCATACTTCCACTCCACTACATTCTGGAAGTAACTGATGTACTTTTACTCCTCTACATTTATTAAATAACCTTAGCTGCTGGCTACTTTGCGAATACATGATGCATAAGAGTAAACAGCACAGTTAGCTGTGCAGCTAGTCGTATGCCATATCCACTGCCCTCCACTCAGTCTCCACACACCTTGAAAACAACAACAATCTTGATGAAGACATTGTTGTGGTTGGATGTATAGTGGATGGACAGATGCACCACCACCTCCACCCCACACGACCTGCATTAACAGTCTAACCTTTCACTGGTCGTGGAGAGGAACCAGCTTTTAGCCGTCTGTGTGTTTACCAGTAAAGCAGCGGCCGCCTGTGGCTCCGACGCCCCGGCAGATTTGACATTTTAGTCTGCCTGAGTGAAAAGAAAGGTTACAGGTTGAAGAGGAGGAGAAAAAAAACAAGCCTCCAAAGCTCTTGAGCATGATTGTGCTCCCGCATATAATTTATTCATTGACAATAGACCATGTCTTCAAATGTCTGGCCTTGGGTCACTTCATTTTCCGTTTTTTTATGATTCGCTGTATTTTTAGAGTTCTCTCTCATGGGAGGAAACCACACCGAGTCACATCTATTTTAGCCAATCAAGGAGTGGACGGCATCTTGAACGTAATGTGTAGTTTAAAGGGATATAAAAAATACAGTTTATGGCGATAAAACATGTGTACACAGGAAGCACTGATGTAACAGTAATCACACCCCCGCAGACAAACAAATAAACAGGATAAAACCTGATTAAAGGCATAAAATTGAAGTTTTTAACCTGCTTTTAAAACTCAGAGGGTAAAAGCAGGTTCACCAGTTTTTGTTTTAATCCCTCAATATAAAAATGTAAATTGCACAACACAGGCCACATTACACCAAACCGGCCATTTATCGCTTTTTAGACAAGAAGTAGGACAGGAAATTTCACTGTGAGGACCACCAGACTCCATTTGTATATCCGTCTAATTTAATCCAAAAGTAGTAAAACAAAAGGCTTGTTTGTGTTCAAATGATCTGCACTGACAAACAACGGTGGATTGTGGAGGATGAGTTCAGGACTCTCACAGCCTGAGGAGTGAAACTGCTAACATTCACTTCTAGCTACACCTGAACAAGATTCTCTCATTCACTGATATAAAAGATCTGTTCCTTCACTTCAGTGCTTTGACTGGAACGTACTTATCGTTTCTTTTCTCCATTGCTGTTGGTGAAAATCTGCCTTTGTAGGTTAAAAAAACCCCGACAGATATCCGACCTCCGACCCCGACGGTGTTAGTGCACGTCTGAGCTTTCCGAGACCTGGATCACAGGCACTATACCGTCCAGGCAAACACAACCTTTATGCACTTAGAGGATCATAGTTGAGTTCAATACACTTCCTCATAACCCAGAGCGATCTGTGACAAGACATAGATACAAAGATACAGCTGTGTTTGAATGAAAGGGGAACCAGCCGCCAAACATCCCCCACTTTCCCATGAAAGGAACTGTTTACAATGATTTTATGAGATATTTAATGCTCTCAGAGGAGAGGGTGGAACGGGATGTAAGCATTTTCATCTTTGCATAGAGATTTATTCATCTCTTACAAATGTTGCAGTGCTGTCACAACAGTGTCGTCTCCCTCAACACAAAGCATATTCTAAAGATGTTGACATGTGTCGGGATAGAAGTTGGATAAATCGACAAGCAAATACTTAATATTTCCAGCAGATATACTTCTAAAGGATGCTTGTGTTCGTCCTCCAAGCAAATTATCATGTTACTCTCAAAATACTCTAGCATGTTAAGCTAATTGGTCCAGTGTGTCAAACTAACCTTTGTTCATCATCACCTCCTAGAGCCTGACATGCTCTATCCTTCACATATGGACTGGTTTGACGTCTGTGGAGCATTTCCCACAAAAATATTGTGCAAATGAACCCCAAAAGTGACAACATGTCACTTATATCCCTCCCCAGTCTGTGTCAACTTCACCCTGACACGAACCAAAGATAGGCGAGCATGGAAATGCTAACATTAGCTGAAGATAAACATTTCAAATCTCCAACAAATAAACATCACCTTAACTTTTTTTATGAAGCGACCGCCAATAAATGCATAACAAAGTATATATCATTCTTAATAAAGCAACATAAAAAGGTTTAACGCTGACATAAATGGTAAGATTTTAAATCTCATATGCAGTAACATAAACATGTTATTAGGCATCTTATAATGGCTTATAACCTATTACCTCATGGTTATTACAAAGACTTTATACTATAAAGCTTTTCTCACTTGGGATTCATATTTTCTATCGTCACTTACTGACAAAAGAAATGGTCCATGCTGCAACGTTGCCCCTGCAGTATGTGGCGATATCCATTAACTCAGTCTGAGGAGCAATAATGAAGCCTCTTATGTAATAGTGTGTAATGCAGCCACAATGCTCTGTTCATTTGGCCATTTAAATGAAAAATGCTGGACTGAAAGAAATTGAAATGCCCTGGGGATAAAGTCTATAAGGTCCCATGATGGGGGAGGAGGATGAACTCCCTTTCCGGTTCACATGATATAAATATTCTTAAATATTGATAAGTAGTCTTCATATGGCGGTGAAGAGGTTGGCTGGCTCTGCTGCAGACTGAACTGCTGAACTGTCACCTAGCTCTGAACCCACACCATGTTAAAGCAGTCGGGTTGGATCAGCAAGAGGATCTGATGACTGATGTGACTTCAGTTACGCTGAGAAATCACTCGTTTTGATCGCACGCGGTCAAGTTCACGTCGGAGTGCTCACAGGAAAAAAATGTTTGAAATGCTTTGAAAGTACGAAACTGAAGTGGCAATGGATTTAAGTCAATTTTCCATCTATTTTTACAACACAAGTTTAATAAAAAGGGTATTATTTAGTGCAACTTTAATGTTCATAAATTAAATCAATGCAGACTTATAGATAATTCTTACATATTATTTCAATTATTACACATTAAGTTAAGGGGAACTTCTACATAAACACACAATAAATAGTTCATTACTTCATGATTCAATTTTTTTTCCCCAAAAAGATTTTTAAAGACTTTTAAAAATATGATGTTTTGGGATAAATTAAACTACCTGCAGCTAAAATGATTTCATTTTATGGTTCTGGCTTAACAAATGTGAAGATTTAAAGCTATTCCTTTCAATAGTTTGAATCATTCTGATGTATTTTACAGTTTTGAGTAAACAAAACTAAAATTGTTAAGGTGTCACTTTGGGCTCTGGGCAATCATGACAGCATTTCTTAATGTTTTCAGAACTTCACAAAATATAATCAATTGAATATTACTACAAAGGTAAAATCCTGCTTTTGCATGTTGCAGGTGACATTTTCCTGATTATTCTGCACACTTTTTAAATGCAGAACTTGCCAAATTGACTCATGTCTGCATTGCCCAACATGAGAATCTTGTATGCCAGATATTTGTCCCAGTGCGCCGTGGTTTTACAGCTAAAGGCCTCTGAAAAGCGTACAGTCCTGCTCTTTTATTGAGATGTACATGGTGTTTTTTCTCCTCGCTCAACCGTGATGGATTGATGCTGCTGCCTCGGGCTCTGGCTTTATTCGTACCCTCCTTCCTACAGAAGAAGAAGGTTTGCCCTGCGAGATATGAAAGGACCGAAGCAGACTTGAGTCAAATAGGACGCACTAATAGAGCAGCATTTGTTCTGAGCTGCAGCGAGGGTCACCGGGTTGGATTTTGTGTCTGATTTTTCTGCCATACTCTGATCTAAACTGATTCATGTTCTCTAAAATGTTGCTGCATGTAGTAAACCTTTCTCATCTAGTAAATCTATCATCAGTCATTCAAGGTTTGTGCTCGGCGTCAGGATTACTGTGTCAGGTGATTCAGCTTTTTGACAGTGTTTTTAATCCCTGACAGATACAATACATACAGTAGCCCTGACTGTTTAAGGGGAACTGTAAGTTTAGGTAAGGTGAAGCCTTTTGTGGCTCCAGAGGATGCTGCATGTAATCTTATAAATTGCCTCCAGTGATGTCACCTCAGTTGCATTGTGGGTAATGAAGGCATCTGGGTTCAGTCAAACATTGCACTCCTATAACAATGTCGGACTTATTATTGACAGTTTAAAACCAAATAATGAAGAGAGATATCACCTTTTTCATTATGCACATTCTTCCTCCATTTCAAAACCAGGCGCCTACATTACCCACAATGCCGCACAGCCACTTTGTGACATCACTGGAGGCCATTCATCAGATTATATGCCTCGGGAGCCATAATAGGATTTATACTACTTTTTCACCAATGTAGTAGTACTCCCTAAAACCTGTAAACACACTTTAATGTGTACAGTTGGTGAAGTTTCCCTTTAACTCTCAAAAATGCAAGCAAAATGTCTTTATAGAAGGAATAATCGTGATAATAAGCTGTCACATTTTCAGACAAGCACATCTTTAGTTTGTTGCCGTGACATGATTTGCATTCTCAGCTCAGTTTACCCAAAAAGAAACAGAAGACGTTGAGCAGTAAAGGCCCCCAAACGCTGAACAGACAAAGGCAAGATCAGCACCTTCATGCAGAAACAACAAAAGGGAAAAGCATGCAAGGAAAATGTCACAAAATGATTCCAGCCCACATGGTTTGACTGACAGGCAGCGCAAAGCAACCACAGTGAGGAGCTCCCTGCAAGATAAAACAAGTCACTTTGGGGCATTGCTTGAATTATTTAGAGATTTGAAGTTGAAACATAAAGAGGTACTCTAGTAATGTAGTCATGTGCCGTCACAGGAAAGTTTGAGGACACTTCTCTGGAGCTACAGAAGACATGCAAACTGATCTCACAGACCGAGCAGTTCTCATGAAGAAGAAAACTTGGGAAAAATTGATGAAGTGGTGCTTCAAATCACAAACTCTCCTCTATAGCTTCACGTTGGAAATTAGGTCAATTACTGCATTTATAATGCAATCAGACGTTAAGTGTTTATTTACAGGATAAGGGGCATTTTAATCATGAATAATCTTTACATTCAAGCAGTGCAATCAAACATCTTTACTCTCTGTGCAACTGAACTGCAATATAATCAGCCAACATCCTGCCTGATGACGTAATTCTTCCCACAATCCACCTGTGATTCAGGTCATCGAGATACTCCTCATGTCGTTGAATTAAACTGTGAAGATCTCAGGAGGTATTTCATGTTTTAAATGCATATTCTGTGTTACTGCACAGCCACATACATTAGACTCCTCCTGACTCAGTAAGTGAGACAGTGGCGCCACCTTCTGGTTTGAAATGAGCAGAGATCATGATGTCACCTGGTTAGTTGCTCCTCTGGTGCTGTAAAGTTCTGATATGGCTATAATTTAGTCATTTAACTGTGCTGTTGTTCTTATTCAGCAGATCTCTGGATTAAAACACAAAATGGCAGACGCATTTGTTGCCCCATCAGTCGCTTTATCCTTTTACATCCCTTTATTCCCTTTATGATCGAGCTGCAAGAGTTTGACAGCAATGATATTCGAGATTAAAAAACAAAATGAGAACGACATGAAAGGTTTTGAATAAAAGGTGTTTTCAGCTTTGAGAACACAAAAAACATCATTTATAAAGCAGTGGAAAAGATGATATTATTCCAGAAAGTCCTTGGCGGAGGTGACAAAACAAATTGTGACATCATTACAGAAGCAAAAAAAGACTCAAACACTGAGATGCAAGCAGCGATTTAAAGATCTAAAACAAGTTTAATATTTCAGCAGATTTAAACACCATAATGCAGCACAACAGCACCACAAACCTGGGACTCAAACATACAGTCAAGGCTACTTGAGGGGCCTACAGGGCAGCCATTCACTGGTTGCTTTCATTTTCACTTCACTGTCTGCAGTTTATATTGCACTAGCTACCAAATTAACCCCTCCTGATTGAAATAATCCAGCAATTCATACATGTGACACACCAGGGAAGCCTCAGCTGCATTACACTGAATTATGTGTATTGAATGTGCCGTGGTGCGCACTGATGACAAGGCAGCACCGGTGAGGTAGACACAGATATGAAAAATATGGATTAAATTGATGGCGAGTATGAATAAACAAATGTTGCAGCTGCCATTGCTCATATTCAGTGCATACAGAGATAATCATGATTAAATATGGATTAGGATGTTTGAAATCTGGGCTGCATACTCATATAAATATGTAATAATAACAGCAGTGGTGTAACTGCTGTACATTTACTTGAGTATTTCAGTGTCATACCCATAATCTGCATGTGGAAACTTGATTTGCAGATAATAACAAATTAATGCTTTGTTTACCACCCATTAATACATAAAGTAATTAAAAAATCAGCCTATGGGAGTGTTACTGTTATATTGGATGAGTGTTTCAATCTATTATGATGCATTATAGTTTAGAAAATGTAATATGGAAGAAATGAATGCACACATTCAAGTTCAAGTGCCTCAGATGAGTGCAGTACTTGAGTAAATGTACTTAGTTACTGTGTATACATAAACAACACAGTGTGTCCCCTCCTCTCTCTCATGTGAAGGGATTAGGCTCAGGGATTAGAGACAGATGTAAACCAGAAGTCGAGATCCAATCTAGTTCTGCTGCCATCACAGCAGAGGAAGCGTCACGGCCGGGGTCGAGATTAAGCGCGCCCCGCCTTCTTTTACATCCTGGTGTCATTCCCATTGGCCCGCTGCTTGAGCGACGGTGCCGTCGTCCAATAGGAACAGAGAACGGGGACCTGCGGGGGAACCGCTGCGCAGATGTGTGTACAGAAGACAGCGCAGGTTTTGCTGAGAGCAGGAATAAGCGTTTGAGAGGCAGTCACGAACCGCTGAGGCACTAAAACACGCAAGGTGAGCTTTATATTGTATGTCATGACGATAATGATATTAATTAAGTGTGTTGTGACGTAGAATTCGTGTTTTATTGTGAGTTTAATCGCCTTTAAACTCGAAGAGACAGTGGTGACATAGCTAGGTTGTCTCGTATTTGTTCATTTAAAGTAGCCTGCTCACTTTAATATGCTAATTCCTGTTTGCTAGGATCATTTTCACAACATATTTGAATTATTTACGTGCAGCTTTCAGTCTCTGTCGTTTGTGTGCATGCTCTGTTAAGACTGCCCTCTCACTTTGACCCAGAGATGCGTTTTTAAAAGTAATTCTCACGATATAATTCAGTATAAAACAGGCTTGCGTGGTTTTATATTGTCGTTTGTGTTTGTAATGCAGCCTTTTAAAGTTATTGCAGCCTTTTAAGACAGTTATTTTACCCCTGAATATGATTGAAAAGCACATGTTTGCGAGATAATCGAATAATGTGCATGTTCAAATCTCTTATATAGTCTTTTTTGTTAGTGTGGAAACATTTTAAATGATTACCAATCATTTTAAGACAGTGGGGCTTCTTATTAGTCATTTCCTCATACCAACGTGCAAGTCTAGTGTGCTCCACTTTCACTTCTTGTCATCTCTTGCATGCTTTTATTCCTGAGACATGAAGCAGCAGCTGTGAGATTTTACTAAAACAGATCTGCCATTCATGAAATTTGATCCACGGTCTTGAATAGCAAAGGAGGACTGGCAAGAGAAGGGCCGTCACGACCTGCCAGTTTAGAGGTCATTCATTTGTCCCAGTCCGGCATAATTCGCCCTTGTGTCAAGGTGCTTTTTGTCCCCTCTCACACCACCTTCCTTGTCTTGTTAATCTGCAATCCCTCATCGCTTTACACTTAGATGCATGATTGAAAATTACACGCACACTCACGCACAAAATTCCCACAGTCCATTTAAGGGCCTGAACACAGGGCAGTACACCTGACAAGCTCAGTGTGTGTGTGTGTGTGTGTGTGTGTGTGTCAGGTAAACCATGGCCTCTGAGAGCTAATGATACAAGGAGGGAGACTTTGCTCTTTGGTTGCAGCCTCCTCTGACATTTATTCCATTACGAGAAGTGAGTCTGGCTGCAGTCCCACGTTTACACCAAACTTTAACATACAGCTCTGTTTGATGGGGCCTGTGCTGTCAGGTTTGTTCCCCCTGACTGAAATCTGACAACAGATTACTCCAGCTGACTGTTTAGGTCCAAACACAGTGAAGGTTTTAAGCTGTATTCAATACAGAAAAGGGTACCCAAGCTTTCTATTTGACCCTGAGAAGCATGTAAGAATGTGTGGGTGTGTTTGGCAATTGAGACTGTCATGCTGCACATTTAAAGTTCAGATATTAAGCTGGAGCGTCGGGGTGATTAATCAGTGACTAGTCTGGGCCTGTTCTCTTTCTTCTCACTCGAGACAACTGCAACCTTGAAATGTTTCTGAAGTGTGTCCACCCCTTTTCGAAAAGAAAACCATTGTTCTTCCTAAACTGAATCAAAAAGGAAAATGTGATGCTTTCCTGTTCTCCCATAGCTGCAGGCTGGTTTATCATCACTTTCACTTTCGGTTTCATTGAGCAAAAAGTCCCCGAAATGTGTTTGTGATCATCCAATAAAGAGCTTGTTTAATCCTGTCTTTTTGGGTACTTTCACATCTCACACGTAGTAACTGTTAACCGTAGAAGTAGGGAATGTGGCCAGGCTGCCAACTGAGCTACAGTTACTGAAATGTAGGAGTGTCTATTAACTATTTAAGTGCCTCTTTGCAAAACTAGAGCACACAAACCTGAAATCAGGAGTAAGCCTGTCACAATTAAGGTTGCAACTGTATGAGATTAACAAATTCTGTCACCAGAATTACATTTGTTTGGATGATATAATGACAATATAGTATCATAAAAACTGCAATTAAAATATTAGCATGTAAACAAATGTACATGCAAACATAATATGTAATGATGAGGTCAGGCAGAATGATTGAGCTCGGTTTTTCTTTCCCACTTTCTTATTTCATAGATGTCGTATGCCAGTGACAAGCTGTACAAGGACTACTTAATTAAGAATATGCCGACCATTGTGACCAAGGTGAAAGCGAGGGAAATAGTGCCATATCTGCCCTGCTTGACTGATTACGACAGGGTAAGTTTCATCAACTATAATGACTCTGAACAAGGGCACTACATGAACAGTAAAGTGATAAACTGATGTGTTTTTCACTTTTAAAATGAAATCTAATTTTAGGAAACGATTGAGGCAAAAAGAGAGATGTATGGGAACTACAACAGCATGGTGCTCCTTCTGGACTGTCTGAAGAGAAGAGAAAACTGGCCCGAGCAATTCATCGAAGCACTTGAGGCGTGTGGCCATCCGACTATGGCAGCTGAGATTAGAAGAGAATACGACGCTCTGAGAGGCATCAACAGTAAGTCAGCACAACACTAACACTGCAGAATTGGATCTTTTGAATGTGTGCGTTCAGTCAGATGTAAATGACATTGTTTGCTTTGCCCCAGATTCCAGCCCCAGCTCTCCTCCAACGACTGTCATCAGGGCACACGTCCATCCAACCCCATCTGCCAGTCATCTGCCCATCCCAGAGAGTGCAGGAACCAGTCAGGCTGCTGCGACTGCTGCTGCTGCTCCTCCAGCTGAAGCAACAGCTCCTCCAGGTGCTGCTGCTGCTCCTCCAGCTGAAGCAACAGCTCCTCCAGGTGCTGCTGCTGCTCCTCCAGCTGAAGCAACAGCTCCTCCAGCTGCCCAGGCCTCACCGCCTCTGCACGTCCCCGTGCAGCCACAAGTCCAAGTTCCTGATGCTGTTTCTCCACCTGAGCCTGTGGCTGAGCCTCCGCAGTCAACTCAAATCGAAGTGGCACCTGCTCCATCAACACCTCCACCTTCCCCTGAAGCCCCACGCACTGAGGCGACAACAGCAACCCCACCTCCTCAGAGGGAGATCAATTCTCACCAGGGGCCGGAGGAAAACTCTGAATCAGATATCCAGGATATTTCTGGTGATAATGGTGTGGCTGCCGGAAACGGCGAGGTATCGATCAGCTCTGTAGACACTTCATCCTGCCCTGATCCTCTCCCAACAACAACAACAACAACAACCACAGAGGTCAGGCCACCACGGAGTCCCTCTCCAACTCAGATAGACTCCGATGTGACGGATGCATCAGATTTCCTCCTGACGACCCCAGAGAAGCCTCCAGTCCAGGACACCACCCCTCCTGTGAACATAAAACCTGCTGTTGTCCTGCAGCCTGAAGAGACATCTGAACCTCCTGCCACAAAGGTGAACACCTAAATATGCTTCTTTTAAGAATTAGTAATACAAAAGAATTTATTATTATTATTATTGTTGTTATTGAATTACATAAATCCTACCTCTGTGCAGCTTAATGTGTTTAGTATTTGTTGAACAGTATATCAGAGAGGGATTAATTCAACTAAAACTTGAGGCAGTTGTCAGTTGCAGTGCTTTTACTTGACTTTAGGGCTGCAAGGAACTATTATTTTGATTGTCAGTTAATCTGTTGTTTATTTTCCCGATGAACGGAACAGCTGTTTGGTCAATAATACGTCACAAAAATGTTACCCACAGCCCAAGATGACGTGCTTAAATGTCTTGACATTCAGTTAAAGTCATAAGAAGCTAGAATCAGAGAATTTTGATTAGTATAATGCTTGACAACTAATCAAGTAATCGGTGCAGCTCTACTAGACTTCATCACAATGACACCAACTTCCTTTTTAAAACATAAACATGACAAATATCAATTTCACCTGCAGGTTGTTGAAAGAAGCCCGCGGACAGAAACTGCCCCTGCAGCCTCCCCCCTGCCTGGTGCTGCTGGGATCGACACCTCTCTCTGTGATGACAGCGACGTGTGTCTGAGTAAGCCTGGCCAACTTGTCAGCATTTGTCCACAAAACAATGGCAGCCCTGCCCTCCCTGCACCCAGCTCTCCAGCGGAGCCCTACTCGGGTAACAGTGACCGACTGGAAATAAGCGAGGCTGAAACAGACGCTGTGAGCTCGACCCACGTCCCCACATGCTCTGCTGTCAGCTCCACCACTGAGATCACAGTGTCTGCACTGCCGTGCCAAGAGAACGGCTTCGCTCATGACCACAACGAACCGGAGGAGAACTTCTACGAGTCAACTGGTCAGAGTTTGGGACTGCAGGATGTGCGGGAGAATGTGGTGCAGATATCCGAGGAGCCGTCTATTCTCAACTTGGACGGCCAAAGCTCAACACCACAAGCTCAAATCTTCAACGGTGAAGCAGCCAAAGAGATCATCCCTGCACCACCGGTATCTTCTAACGCTGCTGTTACCGTATCGAGTGTGAACACCCCCTCCTGTGAGAACCACCACCTGTCTGAGCCTGCACCAGCTGAGGCTTCGCCAGAGCTGAAAACCCTGCCGGATTCAGAGAAGATTTCTCCCTCTCGCACCCTGCCAGCTAATACAAAGTACTTTCTGACCGCTGCAGGAGTGGGCGCCTGTGCACTGCTGATGGCGTGGAAGTTTAAGAATTAAGGGGACTTAGTACCTTTTAAAGGAAGAGAAGATTAAGGCTTTAAGGCTTGGGAAAGAGGATCTTGAGGGTATGGTGCCTTATTGCAGTCCCTGGACTGGGCTGGCGTGAGGCAGCTGTTTAATAATTACCTATAGGAATAATAGCTGACTCGCCAGACCTTTGATCATGTCATTAATTGCAGGCCTGTTAGGAAGTCGGACTGTGTTTTATTATTTTACCCTTGAATGAAGTTGACCTTAGTGAGCAGAAACCAAATCTACCCTTTGTATTGTGGTTATGGAACTGGCTTGGGATCTCAGGTTATTTATGCACTAGCTGCAAATATGTGCTTTGTAAAGGTTCACAGAAACTGTGTATTAATGATGGAAATGTTCACTCCTCTGATAAATACTCCTGTGATAAGACTGTTGGCTGTTATCCACTGAGGATTAGAGAAGCAAGGACCAGAATTTCAATGGATTTGGACTGTGGAAGGAAGAGAACCAGCACCACACTCAGCACATTTTCCTTTCCTGGTTTTAGTGGGAAGTGGTGCTTTAATGATGGCTAGTGCACTGTCTGTATTTATTTGTACATATATATATGTATACGAACTATATAGTTCAAATTATGTATTTTAAGAAAAACTGATGTGTCAAATCATTCCAAAGCAGTTATTATGTCTCATATTCAGCCTTTAGGGAATTAAAAATTTGAATAATTGTATTTGGATCATAGTCTTGACCAGTGGTCTCAAAGTGGGCTCCTTGAGGGGGTCCTTAGCAAAAAGGGGGATCGTTTGATTACGCTATAAGTTTGTCATTTAGTTAATATTTTAATCATGGGTTTCACGCACTTTCTGTTAAAACATTTAGAGGCAAATTTCTTATGAGATCAGATGGGCATTCATGGTCTTATTTGTGTCAGTTTAGGCTCCTTGAGAACCAGTGGAAGACCAGTTACTCCCAAACATTTAAAAACCATTGTCCTCCTTGATAGTGATTTTGTCTTCATGGCTCTGTCCTGTTTCTTTCTTAGCTGCATACTTAACTGGTAATTATTGCTTCTGTCTTTCGTATTGATGTTGGAAATGGGAATATGGAAATGTAGCTAATGTAAACGTCACCTTTTATTTTTTATTTAATGAGATAATGCATAAAAATGGCAATAAAACAAATTGGGAATGCCCAAAAATCTTGGTGCACTTGGAAGACGCCCACTTTGCTGACTTTAGCTTTCTGGCTGTTATTATAATGTAAATGTTTGAGATGACATTTTATTTTTCCAAGTATTCGTCCTTTAAAAAGGAATACATTTCACTGTGATATGTTCTTTAACATGGGATTTCATTGTAAATAGTGTTGTCGATACAATCAGTGTCAGGGGGAATAAAATATTTAGACGGTTTTGCACTTTTTAGGAGGAAATTTGAGCCGCAGAGCTGCTTTGTCCATCAAATGTAGCGTCATGACGATACACATGTACAGTGTAATCTCAGTTAAGGTAAGAGTTAGTTAGGTTTGAGCTCAATTTTCATGCACTTGTTTCTAGCTATGCACTTGAAAATCATGTCAATAAACTTAAAAAATCAAAAATATTGAATGTGCATGTTGAATTCCCTTCAGAGAAAACATATGTTTGATAACATAATGCTGCTTTTTCTAACTTTGTTACACAGAACAAGGATGGCGGAACATCCTTCATGGGAATTTATTGTATCATGATTATTATGTAAAATAGAAAATATGTCATACTTATTGGGGATACGTTGATTATCTGCCTGGCTGATCATCAAGGCCAATATTTAGCTATTTTCAGATTATCGATATGCATGTTTTTGGTGTCCGATTGCCATTATAAAGCAAATAATTAGAACATATCTGAAATTACCTCTGTGGTCTCACTAAATGTTTTGCCCAACACACTATGTCATTGGTTACACGTCACATGTGATAGCCTATCAGCACTGAATAAATGAATCTGCATAGTAACTAGTAACTAAAATAACCGGAGAGGAGTGTAAATATTAAGAAGAAGCAAACAGAAATACGTTCAGTATTTGCATATATTGTTGTTTTGACACTATTGACACGTTGAATAAATATGTTTTATCATTCCCCTAAATACTAATGATCAGTATTGGTATCGGCCCTGAAAAAATCATATTGATCCCTTGTATTACTATTAGAAATCCTATGTAAATGTCAACAATGGGAAATACAGGTGTATACCACAATAGATTTTTAAATAATAGTAAGCCTTTTGCTAAAAATGATGTGGATGGGTTATGAATATATAAAACATCTTTAATTAAACCATGTATTTTCCATTTAAAATGCAAAATAACATTTATGATGAGATTTATGATTTGTCCATCTAGTTCTCATGATTCGTTGGGATTTTAAAAAAAATGTTGGTTTCACTTTGCTTTTTAATGGTAGCATGATGTACTTTCCCCAAATCTCAAGAAAAATGTGACATCAGCATCCTTTTATGAACTCTGACTGGAGCGGATTGCATTCTGATTGGCTCTGGCGCCCTTCAGTCATCTCCAGGCCCCGCCCCCCTCAGCCCTGACAGCGAACATAAAAAGGACATGTACCCCGGCAGTGTGACGAGACAGCTACTTAGCTAGCTAATTAGCTAGCTCGTAGAGCCGCGGACTTCATTGTCCGCAGAGATTATTGACGTCCAATAGTTTAATTGATCACGAACTGCAGCATATATGTAGCTAATTGGTCGTTTTAAATGGCGTTCAATGGCCACCAACGCGAGGATGAAGGTATCGACGAGGACGAAACGCCCACGAAGCAGCCGCGCTCCGAGAAGGAGATGCCCGGTTGTTTCAAGACCGAGCCCCGCAATGAGGCATCCGCCTCGGCAGGAAGATCCACATCGGAGCGGCGGACCTCCAACTCGACGATGAGACATCGGGCCGACTCGGTGAAGAAAACAAGGCCGCGTAGGTGTTCACATTTCTTTCGCGTGGGCTTAGTGTATTTACTGGGGGGAGATGATGGCATCGTCGCATGTTTACAAAAAAATCAAAAGGCGTTCCCCCACAAAAGACAGCCAGTGAAAATACAGATTTAGGAAGAAAACCTTTTAATTAGCCACATAAACACCTCAACATAAATAGTAAAAATCTGCTAAATGTGCTGTGATGTTGCTAAAACAGGGAAAAATAATTGTGTTACAGTGTAATATCGGTGAGCTGTAGTGCCAGTAAATAGCCTGGATCTGTTTTGCAACAAGATGGCGTTCGTGGTACACACTGTACCGCTGCTGCTGAGGATGGAGCTGCATGTCATTATGTCCGCCAACAATGAGACATCAGATGCATATGTCCCCACTGTCATAGAGCATTTCATCTGTAATAAAAAATAAATAAATAAATAGAATATTATCACCAAAATATGAATTGGTGAATAATGTTTTTGCATATTTTTTTTTTCTCACATCTTGCAGCATTTCCCTGGTTTGGCATGGACATTGGAGGCACCCTGGTGAAGCTGGTGTACTTTGAGCCCAAAGACATCACGGCAGAGGAGGAGCAGGAGGAGGTGGAGAACCTGAAGAGCATCCGCCGCTACCTCACCTCCAACACCGCCTATGGCAAGACGGGCATCAGGGACGTGCACCTGGAGCTGCAGGACCTGACGCTGTGCGGCAGGACGGGCAACCTGCACTTCATCCGCTTCCCCACGCATGACCTGCCCGCCTTCCTGCAGATGGGCCGCAACAAGCACTTCTCCAGCCTCCACACCACCCTCTGCGCCACGGGAGGGGGGGCGTACAAGTTTGAGTCTGATTTCCGCACGGTGGGTCTGCGTGTGGCGTCTTTTTGTTTGATTTTTACAGGCTGGACAGCTGAGATGGACAGGGAGGAGAGAAAATCCAATCCACACATATTTATAGCGTGTGATGGAGATTACTGCAATCATAGCAGGGATGGAGAGCACTGGAAATCCACAGCCTGTAAAAAAAGTAGCACAAAAGGTCATTTAAATAGATGTCTTATTTTAGAAAATTCTTATGCAGCTGGCAAGAAATCAAAGCAGTTTCATTTTCTGACCAGGGCTGCAGTTATCCACCAATTTCCTGATTATTTTCATGATTTCTCAGTGACTAAAGTGTCCAACCAACAGTCCAAAACACAAACACTCATCATTAGCTATTAGAAATGACAAAGAATAGCATTAAATCCTTACATGTAAGAGGCTGGAACCAGCAAATATTGCACATTTTTGCTATTAATCGATCATCAAATAGTTGGCAATAATTTTCTTTCGATCATCTATTTGACTTATTGTTGCAGCTCCATTTCTGACACATTATGAAGATCACTTTTCTGCCATCTGCATCATAAAGCAACAGAAATGACAATAAAATTGACCCTGATATTCATTTATGCAAGTAAAATTCTATGTAAATTCATTTTTATGGCTATTTTTGTCTTCTGTAGTCGCCTGGCCATGGTGTCAAAAATTGCAAAGCAAAACAAAACACGGCACGCAGGTTAAAGATTGGAAAAAGACAGATAGTTGTTCAGAACTGTAAATCAATTGAAGCAGACTGTAATAAAGGTTCCTGTTTTTTTGCCCCCTGCTGTCCCTCCTCATCCTGTGTTCTCCTGACCACATCCCCTCAGTGATGTAATCCATGTTCTCTTTTTCTACTCCAACAACAACAACACACACCCAAAAAAAAAAAAAAAAAAAAAAGATGGCGGACCTGCAGCTCCACAAGCTGGATGAGCTGGACTGTCTGATCCGGGGGGTGCTGTACATCGACTCGGTGATGTCCAGCGGGCCCTCGGAGTGCTACTACTTTGAAAACCCCACTGACCCGGATCATTGCGTCCAGAAGCCCTACACACTGGAGAACCCATATCCTCTGCTGCTGGTCAACATTGGGTCTGGGGTCAGCATCCTGGCCGTCTACTCTGAGAGCAACTACAAACGAGTTACAGGGACCAGGTAATTATCAGCAATGGAGGTGTACTATTATGTTATGCAGCCCTGTTTTATACCTTTTTTATACAGACTCAATGCTTGGTAAAATGGTAATTTGGCCAAACAATTGGTAAAAAAAACAATTGGCTTCACCTTGAAAGTTGTGACAGGAATTCTTCACTGTCTTCTGATATCTTATAGACCAAAACATTACCAGATAATTAGAGTAGATTAACAGAAATCCTGCTTTTTGTTCATGGATGCTTGTTTTTCTTTGTTTAAAACCTGACCGTGTGATGTCAGTGATGGAGGGATTGCGCACTCAAGTGCAGAACAACAAATAAAAACAGAAACGTGACATTAGGGAACCACACATGCTGATACCTGCTTATAAAAGTGATGACTGGATTTAGAGGAGGGTGGCCTGTTGGGTGACGTCTGCCGTCCGTGTCTCCCTGGTGTGAAAAGTTTTTTACCAAACCACTTTTCTGACCAACTGTTTAGCTGTGAAACTGTGAGTTTAATTAAAATGGTTCTTTTTTTTTTGTGAGTGTGGTCGAGCTTAAAGTTAGACTGATGGTTTTCCCTCCTCCTACGCTCTCTGCTGGTTTATTTTTACTTGTGGTTTCTCTGTCTGGTGGTTCTGGACTCTGAGTTCTGGCTCGACATAATGGCCCCTTGTGTTCAGAAAGAAACACTAGATGAGTGGGTTTAAATTAGGAGTCTATAATGTACTTTATTTCTCTTCGTCCTCAACTTCAGACTCCCAAGTTAGACGTTACAATCCCTGCCCAGCCGAACACTGATGTATTTACATTTCTAAAATATCAATAGCTCATACATCATCCGTGTGTGTTAACAGCCTCGGTGGTGGGACCTTCCTGGGCCTGTGCTGCCTGCTGACCGGCTGCTCTACTTTCGAGGAAGCTCTAGAAATGGCTTCTCAGGGGGAGAGCACCCGAGTGGACAAGCTGGTTCGGGACATCTACGGAGGAGACTATGAGAGGTTTGGACTGCCAGGCTGGGCTGTAGCCTCAAGGTGCGGGTTTACAGCAGCTCTTTTTTTCTCTTTATCAGTTCCATGTACAATGAGCAACTGAAAACCAACTTCTATCTATTAATTTTTATTACAATTGGCTTCCTTATTTGGACATTTTAACGCATATTATTACAGAAATTCCAGAAGCTTCTAAAGTGCTTGTTCGTCTAACGTGGTTTGTGTTTTGTTCTGGTAGTTTTGGCAACATGATGTCCAAAGACAAGAGGGAGTCGGTGTCCAAAGAGGACCTGGCCAGAGCAACGCTGGTCACCATCACCAACAACATCGGCTCCATCACCAGGATGTGTGCCCTCAATGAGGTCAGTGATGGGATCTTTTTGGTTTGGTGAGTGTTTGTATCAGTCAGGTTGTTTTTAAAAAGGACTTATTTAAGGTTGACCTGTTTGTGGAAAAGTCCAGTTCTCCCCACCGGCGCCCCCGCTGGTCGTTTCCTCTTTGCGTTCAGCCTCTTTACGGTGCTGCCTTGTGGCGTCTTGATCAAGCAGCATTGTACAGGGCTATGAAGGCGGAGAGGAGGTAAGCTGCAGTGTCTTCATTTACTACAAGGATGACAAAGAGAAGCAGCAAATCCTCACATTTAAGAAGCTGAAACCAGCAGATGTTTGACAGTTTTGCTTAAAAAATGACCAAAATGATTAATTGATCATTTGAAATAAGTTGTCAGTTTCCTTTTAAATTATTAGTCAACCAGATGTTGAAGATCTAATGGATAATGTTTGTCGGCTCATTATTATTTCCTCGTTCTCTTTCCAAGAACATAGAGAGGGTGGTGTTCGTGGGCAACTTCCTCAGAGTCAACACGCTCTCCATGAAGCTGTTGGCCTACGCCATGGACTACTGGTCCAAAGGACAGCTCAAGGCTCTCTTCCTACGGCACGAGGTGAATAACTCTACCTCTTAATGTCCACTGCGTTTATGATGAGCTCAGTGATTTCTAACTGTTTCTAACTTTTTTTTTAGGGATACTTTGGAGCTGTTGGAGCCTTGTTGGAGCTCCTGCATCCGTCCTAGTCCGTCCCAAACTGCATCCAAAGAAGAACTTCATGTCAATCTGCTGCAAAGACCTTGAGCACTTTAACCCTCTCAGAGTGACAGTGGGATGTTACGCCAGCCGCTAGACAGTTACTGTTACATTTTTGGTTGCGGCAGGTAAAATGTCAAACATTTGGAGGTCCTGTCGTGTTCTCTGGCTTCTAAAATGTTGACGCACATCTGCTGTTGTGGTCAGTGGATAGAAGTCCGTGTCCTGCCCCGACAAAAGAGTCATTGTCTGCAGGACTTTTCAGAAACTAGTTCAGTCTAAAAACATCTCAAGGAAGTTCACCACAGTTGCCTGAAATACTGTCGGTTAAAAAAAAGTACTCGCTATCACGTATTCTTGTCTTGTGGACTCAACAAATCCTCCTGTTGGGGATCAGGTCCTGGGCCCAATATTAGCGAATACTTTGTATGGTTTATTTTTATTCCTCGTAGACACCAGGTGGATGGGAGCCACTTGCAGTTGTCTGTTGATATCCTTTGAGCTATACGTAGAGACCTGTAGCTCTAAATGAACTCATATAACACTGGCATTTAAAATTCATGGATGATATCTTGAGCTGTGACTTCACTATCGATTCGATCCGTCAGGTGAGATATTGTCCTAGTGCTCCTATTCACCTGGTGGTCTTAATAAACCCAAACAAAACACTGGGAATCATTTACAACCACTTATTTTTTTATTATTTGTGAGCATTTACTCATCGTCGCCAACAGTTTTCCCGTCACTGGATGTTGAATAACATTAAAACTTGTGTGTCAGTCTCTTTCAAATGACAAAGGTCACATTTTATTGTATTCTTTAATAGCAACCTTAACTGTTACCGTTATATATGGTCAGTCATGCAGATTATTTCTGCCTCTTTCAGTGATAAATATTCTGTTACAGTAGTTTTCCTAATTTAAAATCAATGTTTGTAAAGTTCATGATCTCAAGTTTTTACTCTAAGCTGTCAGACTATCAGGAAATCGACAATCAGTGTTGGGGTTGGTGACTGAAACTACACAGCCCCTTTTCCCAAACCTCTGCCCTGCTGTAGTGCCCTTGAGCCGCTGCATCCCTTTCATTGTAGAGAGAAACCAACGCAAGATGAAAGAGATTGATTAATGTGAAAATAGAGGTTAAGTTGGGGCTTTAAATCCCTATATTTTCTCCCAGAGTTAAATAGAACAAGTTATTTAATGCAGAAGCTCCATGAATCCCTCCAGTGGAAGTTTTAAGTCACGTGACCACAAACGATTTCTGTCTTAGGACCATCTTCAGTATGCACTGAAATAAAACATGAATGTAGGTCTCGATCCTCGTCCCCGAGGCTTTTGTTCTTTAAGAGCAATTTAGCGACGTTGAACTTGAAACATTTGGAACCTTGTGTCTCGGACGAGTGTGAGTGTGTTATCAGAGCTGTTACACGTCCCATCATTTCATTTCATGCTTATCCGTCCCAAATTTAACGTAATCTCTTTGCTCAGTAATCAGTCCATTGATGGATTACAGGGACCAGAATGAATCACAACCTACCCAATGACGAGATGTGACTCCCAAAGTTGTTGGAAATTCAGTGGACACAGTTCTTTCAGCCGTCAGTCTGTAAGTTGTATTCAATAAGCTGATTTTAAATGAAGTGCCTGTCATGTTTTTGTATAGAATACATTAATGTGTCCAGCAGTGTGATTTTAAAATGAGACAAACTGATGTGTAATTCTCAAGGTTTCCCTCTGTTTTCTGCTTCTACTTTGCAAAGAAAAAAATGTACTTTTTGTAACAGAGTTACAGATTTCTTATTGCATTGTCACGATTAAATCAAACATTTCATATCTTTGTGTGATTTGTGTGATTTTTATGAGAACTTTTCAGGCAAGTGTTTGGTGAAAGAAGTTTACAGCGGTTGAATGAGACACACCTGTTTTTATTACATTTTAGTGGTCCTTATGTTTTTGATTAATATTCTTATTTAAAAATCAGCATTTTTTTGACAGCCTTCAGTCATGTCACTTAAAATCAATGCCGAATTGTGTAAGTACTCTGACAGAATAGGACACACCTCTTTTTATTGGATTTTAGTGCTCCCCATATATTTATTAGCATTTTTTATTAAAAATCAGCATTTTTTAAATTGAGTTCATGTCATGTGACTCAAAATCAATGCCGAATTGTACACATACTCTCGAAGAATAGAACAGACCTCTTTTTATAGGATTTAGTGCTCCCAATGTATGTTTATTAATATTTTTAATTAAAAATCAGCATTTTTTGCGATAGATTCAATGTAATGTCACCCATTGACTCAAAATCAATGCCGAATTGTCTTCCTATAACAGTTTAATGAGACACAACTCTTTTAACTGTATTTCAGTCCTCGACATGTTTTTAAATAATATTGAATTAATATTTATTTAATTTTACTGGTTCTTCTATGGAAGCTATTGAAAAGAAATTCGACGACAAACATGCAGGTCGACACAAAGATATCTTAAACATTTTAACGTCCAGATATTTTCTAAAAGGAAACTTGTCCTCAGTTATTTTCCGGCTGTAAATCTGCAGACACGTCGCGCCTCCTCCGGCACGTAGCCTCCGTGTGAAATAAGTGAAATGCACGTTTTTTTTCCGGCTTTATGCAAGAGGAGAGACAGCCTGTTACAGAACCATCCATGAAAGAGTTAGTGTCTTTCTTTCCAGGGAGGAGATCCAGCCCACTCCAGCCTCCTCCTCCTCCTCCTCCTCCTCCTCACTGAGGGCTGCACAGCTGGCAATTTACAGACAATAACGCCGTCAGGAGCAAATTGGCTGCTCGGTGGACCGCTGCCCCGCAGATTAGACCTGTGTTTGACGGAGGACATGAATTAACACAAGTGCGGGGATATTAATTAATCCTTTTGTCAGTTTGGGAGCCTCTGGATCAGCTCCCCCCCCCCCTCCTCCAGCTCCCCACTCTCACCTGGAACCGTTATAACCTCCTCATACTGCAAACATAAGGTAAGGTTTCATAACACTCACAGTTTTGTGTTGAGATGAAGAAAAACGCAGGTTAGAATCGAGATATAGCTGCAAAACTCACATTTAGCTCTCTGATCTGACAGAAGAAAGCAGCCTTATGAGTTACAGTCAGGCTGATGCAGCTTTTATAACTCTGTGAGGCAGCAGCGTGCCATAAAATCACCTCACACTGACTCGAGCTCCGTCTACAGAAGTGTATCTTTTCATTATATATTCAAATATAAAAGTAGAACTCCCTCCTTTATTATCAGGATTCTGATCATTAGAGGGGGGAAAAATGTCAGGAATGCTGCAACAGGGAGCAAATTTGTTCCCCAAAGCCAAATATAGACTTGGAAAAGCAGTCTGAGGTGTATTCAAAGGAATTCCTGCTTGTGTAAATGTGCTAAAATACGCTTATTAAGGTTGAATAAGATGTGGATTTATTTATGAATGCTTTAAATATCAGATATGTGCAACATCTGGGTTGCAAAATCCTCATTCTCACTTTCTTGGAAGCCAGCAAGCCTGGAGTTTTAATGTAAATGTTTATTAATTGTTTCACGGACCAAGATGCTCAGCAGCTATTCTCCAGAAAATAAGAGCTGAAACTTTGCGTCGGTGGGAGTTTTCTGATTCCCCAAAGTAGCTGATAAGACAGATCGAGTGTCACGCCGGAGGAGAATAAACAGATAAAAAGTTGTTTCTCTCTTTGGGTTCGTGGTGGTTTTGTATCTGGGCTTTGTGCAAACCCTAATTGCACTTTCTCAGAATTTCTACGCTTGACCACCGTCTGTTTCTATTTTGAGCCACTGCAGTTTTTTTCCCCTCCACATTATGATCTGTAACGCAGCTCACTCCATCACTCGTCCCGTCCTTTGTGATGTGGCTCCAGCTCACGTTGCTTTAAAGTTTTCCCAAAAGTTCCTCTGAGGTCAACAACAACAACAGCACGCCGAAGCACGGTAGGAAAATCTCATCTGTTGCCCGGTTTTTGTTTCAGTGTGACTGAGGGGCAACAAGGTGCAGACCTCTGGTTGTGATTAGCAAACACACAAACAGAGTCCCATGTGTGTTTGTGTTTTAGTGGGAATGTGTGTCGAGTCAAAGCGGGTCGTGCTGATGTGGAGAACTGCCGCCTGGATGATTTGAGCCTTTCACAAGACCTGATCCATGAGCACATTGGTATGGAGAGTCGCTGCTTCAGTGAAGAGGGGGCGAGAGAGGAAGAGAAACAGTTCAATGTGTGTGAGAGAGAGAGAGAGGGTTGGTTTGAATTAGTGTTGGCCCTTTTTTTTATTAAAATCAGATACTTTGGACTGTGTGATGGAGGTTCTTTGGAACAAACGCTGCATTTTCTTGCTTTGATTGATCATTTTAAAGTAAATGTGATGGTTGTAGAGTGAATGACTCCATCTGCACCTTTAAACGTCTCTTCCATCGAGCTGTTTCTGTCCGCCACTGGGCACAGAATCCCTGAGAAATTAAAGTTTGCTGGTGATCTCGTCAACTAATTGATAACTCGGGTCTCGTCCTGTGTTGGTGGTCTTCTCTGAGGACAAAAGCTGTCCTTTCATCAGCGGTGCCAACAATAATACCACTTGGAAACGCTGTAGGGGGGCGGAAGTTATGTGTTATAGCAGCGGGTCCGTCTCCCTTTCAGGATGATTCCAATTAATTCAGTTTGGGTCTTGTTTTGGTAGCTATTATCTCTATCAGTAATGAGAACACTGTACTTAAGTAATTCCTGAGTTTACTGCAACGAAGCGACATGGGAGGTGAGATTATCAAGCAGGTTGTGAACCGCTTTGAGATGTTTTAATTTGCTTTTTTGGAGGTTTAACAGAAAGTAAGCACCAACAAGGTTTGTACTCATCCCTCATTGCACAGGAAAGCTGTGTGTATGTGAACAATATGGTGTTGTTTGAGTGTAAGGACCGGTAAAACAAGTCGACGGTTGCAGATTTTGCCAAACCAGAATCAATTGTAGCTGCTGGAAAACACCTGGTTATGTCACAATGTCTAGTTTGACCAGTTGCACCCAACCAACCAATCTGATGGGCTCGTCAGGCTCTGGACTTGTAAAATATTTAGAATATCTTGTGACTAAAGCTCAGTGTAAAGCGTGTGTGCGTGTCCGTCCACACACCGTGAAACTGGACTCAGACGACGCAGTCAGCCCCCAGACATGTTTTGGAAAAGGGGACCTAAAGGTTGTGGTCTCTGTACAAACACATCACACTACTGTATTTGTGTCTCCGGAGGGGAACAACCCCCCCACTCGCTCTAAAGCCGAGACGGAGCGTAGCCGTCAGGTTATCAATAGCGGGTACTATGTTTGCATGCAGCGCCTACAGGAAGGTTTTAAGAGAGCAGAGTGGACATTTTGTTGGGAAAAAAGTGGCCTGTTGTGTCGAGAAATATGAATGAATATTACAACGATTAAAGTTTCCTGAGTGATGGTGGAAAACTGAACTTCAGCACAACATCGTCGTTGAACGAAACAGGACAGAAAAGCCTTAAAAAGAGATGAACAACGTGTGAAAGAGCAGCTGTTAATTTCATAAACGGTCATGTAATTGACACCTGGACATATTTAAAAGTTGCCTGTTATTCCTCTTCTTCACTTCATAGTCAAGTCAACAGTGAGCAGATGGTTTGAATCAAACTGCTGGAGCAACTCTACACTCTCTCATCAGTCGTGTTTCCATATGCTGAGTATATTTCAGCTCCTCTGTGCAGGTCTTCTTGTTTCATAAACTAGACTGAATAACTGAGCATATATTTTGACAGGTGTCTTGTGGCGTCTCATTCTGACACTTAAGACTTGTCTTTCTGGTCAAAATGACCACCACTGTATGCAGGATCACAGCAGGTACAGTCCATTTTATCGCAGTTTTCTAACCAGAGGGATGTCCGGGACAATTAGAGAAGCTTGGAGTTATTATTGATGTGAAGATGAATCCTTCTTCCTTCGTGATCTCAGATCTGTCTTTTCTGTCTTCTTTACGTGCAGCTGACATCATGGAGAAGTCAAGACGCAGGCAACAGTCAGCATTCAGCCTTCTGTTTGGGTTCTGGTTAACGTGCTGTGTGGCCCAGACGACGCCGTCAAGCAGAGCCACGCCGACACCCACATCGGCACCCACGCCGGCACCCACGCCATCCCCGTCCCCGTCCCCGTCCCCCAAGCCACTGAGCGATCGGCTAAAGGTCAGACTGGCTGGATACCCGCGAAAACACAACGAGGGTCGGGTTGAACTTTTCTACAAGGGAGAGTGGGGAACCATCTGTGACGACGACTTCTCGATAACCAACGCCAACGTGCTCTGTCGCCAACTGGGCTTCGTCTCAGCCACGGGATGGACGCACAGCGCCAAATACGGCAAGGGCCTAGGTAAGAGCAAGAGCTGCCTCTCGAGATTCAGTTTCTGGTTTTGATACACTGTGTGCTGCATTCATAACCTCTGAAATAGCTGTGGAGAGCTCGCTGCTGTAAGCTCCCAGAGCACCAGTGTGTCACTCCCAGGCCTGGACTCATTACACCCTGCAGGCCTGGGAGCACACTGACAGTCTGCTGCCTGTCCAGGGAAAATCTGGCTGGACAACGTGATGTGTGGCGGAGGCGAGAAGAGCATTGAATTCTGCAAGTCCCGCGGCTGGGGCAACAGCGACTGCACCCACGACGAGGACGCCGGCGTCGTGTGCAAAGACGAGAGGATCCCCGGCTTCGTGGACCCAAACGTCATCGACGTGAGTAACGTTTTAAAGAGATTTATGTAATTTGTTGCCGTAAAATTGATGCTCAGGGTTCATTAAGAAGCTTTTATACGACCATAAACATTTGTGTTTACAGCCTATAGACTGTGAGGTTTAACGCCTCAGTGAAGCTGCAGCACACATGGAGCCGATTAGCTCCGTTCTATACTATGTGTCTGAAAGAAGCAGCCTCTCCAAGAAAACCTGAGGTGATGAAGTGTGCGCAGAGCTTTCTCAGTAAACCTGACATACCTTACGTAACAGAGTGCGGCGTCGGTTCCTTTGTCTGATTGTTTGTGGGGTTGCGGAGAGGAGCCGGGTCGTGACCTCTGGGAAGCTCAGGAGCAGATGTGAAATCCAGCTCTGCTGATGCGGTCTCCTTCCTCAGTTTCAGCTCTCGTCCAAAGACAACAAACAGATAAACAGATATCCGACATGCCTTCAAAACTAGAAAGTACAGTGTTCGGTTCACTCTTCAGAAAAAGGTCTGTGTCTGATTAGTTTGGGTTGTGGCCTGTGGTTTTTTAAAGGTTTTTTGCCAGCGTTCGCACACTGGAAGCAGATGAACTCGTGTCTGTAAAGGTCCAACCCTCAGCAAGTCCCACAAAAACAATCTGAACGGTCTGCAGAACATTTCAAAGACCTGATCCTCATTACGTTGAATTGAATTGTGATTTAAACTGAGAAAAACAAATCATCAGCTGGGATCTGACTACAGAAGATGATATCAGCCTGATAATGGCCAAACCAGACAGATGGCTCGTTTTGGCGTCTGGCACATTTGCCCAGGATAAGTCTGTATTTTACTAGAATTTCTCTCCTGGATATGACAGCAATGCTCTGTGAAACATCAGCTCTCTGAAGCGGAGCATCTGTTCCAACACAATCCACAATTCTGACATAGTTTAGAGTTTGTTTTCCAGATTTCTTTGCAGTTATTTTAGATTTAGTAACAGATGCTTTGTGGCTGTACTTTGCTCCTAACCGTCCATTAAGACGAGTGCAGTCCGATAACTGAAAACAGAGGTTTAAAAAAAATATACAACCCCCAATCAAACTGACATGCCGATCTGTACTGGACCAGTATTATCGCATGATCTCAAAATATGCTAACATGCGATTCACATGAGGTTAAGATCGCAGACTTCCTCTGCAATTATTGCAAATGACTCGAGGCCAACAGGTGATACTAGTCCCATGTGAAAAGGGTCTAAAAATGATCCGGCTCCAGCTCCCCGGCAGCACAGTAAACTAGATAATCACACCACAGCAGGGCGGGACGACACATAAAACTCTCTGGGAAAGAAAATAAACCTGAGAATGACGATGAGACAGAGAGCTGTAGGGAGTGTGTCATATGAATACTGACCAGTACATTGAATAAAATAATTATCTTTAATCATATTATTATACTCCTTCACTCACGCCTCCTCCAGTGGAATCACTCAGAGAGAGTTTGTATTCACAGACTCTTCAGGTGGGAACGATGGCCGACTTAATGTGAAGCCGAGCGTTTCTAAATAAGTCTCCAGTGTGCTCAGTAAACCCTCCCTGGATAAATAAAGATCGAAGCTGTTTTCCAGCCGGTCATCATTTTTCCATTTGTCCTCTTTGATGTCCCGTCCGCGCGACTGTGACTGGTCCGAGGTGAACAAGGTTAGACCGGGGGAACCGTCTCCACAGACCACTGGAAACAAGCCCGGATAACTGGATGAGGTGTAACTGTGCTTAGAAAGATCTGAAGTGGGCGGACTCTCTACGACTCTCCCTCCGTCTGTCTGCCTGTTTCTGATGTGGCGTCCAGACTTCAATCTTCAACCACAGCCAGTTTTATTTTCCCCCCCCCAAATAAACCAGAGTGGAAGTGACTCAGTCTGAAGCTGGTAATCAGAGATAGTCACGTTTGACCACTTATGAGCTGTGAGTGAGAAGATTTAACCTAAATTACTCTCCGCCACAGCTGTGACTCACTGTTTAGTCTGCTCCTCTCTGCAAACCGAAGCCTTGGATCCTTGTTAAATTGTCAAGTCACGGTGTGTTATGCCATCAAACTGTCTGTAGAAAGCAGATAGATTTACTGTATCAATTACAATTGCATTAGTGGTTTAAGTATGGAAGCCTGAGGCAGAAAAAAAATGCAAGTGGTCCATTTTACAATCCCTTAGCATGTGTTTTTTGTTATATTCATTATAAACAAACTCAGAGTCGACCTTGATTTGTTCCGAACAGGCTCACGTCGATGAAAACAAGGTAGAGGAGGTGCGTCTCCGGCCCGTGGTCGCCATGGCCAAGAAGAGGCTGCCCATCTCGGAGGGCGTCGTGGAGGTGAAATACAAAGACGGCTGGGCGCAGATCTGCGACGTGGGATGGTCCATCAAAAACACGCGCGTGGTCTGCGGCATGCTGGGATTCCCCCATGAGAAGAAGGTCAACAAGAACTTCTACAAGTAAGTACAGCGTGAGGTCAAAGGTGCAGCTGCGGGATCTTTCATTCGCACCAACAGTGAGAGTCAGACCACTTGGCGGCTCTCTCATTCACTCAGGATGGGATGTTTGCTGCAGCCCTGTTTGACATTCCTGTGGTTTTAGTCCGTAAAGCAAAGTGGCAACACGTTGACCGAACCGCACGCAGGATCTCAGCCTTTGTTCAGCAGAGAGTGGACATTATAGGACCTGCTGTTTACTGCGTGGATACGAGAGGAGCTGCGTGTTAACTTTATCGCAGCCGGACAACAAAGCACATGTGCGTCTGATTGTTCTGTTCGTTTTTTTTCTTCCTTAAGAGGATGTTTTTGTTTTTCCTTTTTTTTTTTTTTCTTTGGAAAGGACTCTGTCCAGGTCGGGTCACATATTTCATGTTTCTCTGCCTCTGGTCATTACTTTGCAGAGGAAGTTGAAGAGCGATTATTATAACCGCCTGCAGAGATGAAAAAGTTTGAAGCAGTGTGTGTTTGTCATATCTGCGGGGCTCCGTTTGGCACAGTGAGCTAGTTCAGTGAAAAGATAACAAATTAACAAATCTGATTCATGATGTTATGTTTAAAAACTTGATCATGAATCTCCTGCAGGTTGTTTATGACGCAGAGGAAAACCAGAAGAAATGTTTCCTCTCACAATCTAATGGGCTCATTCATTCTGTGCACAAATATTAAAAAGGATAAATCATACCAGACAGTCGGACAGAATAAAAAGATTAACAGCCCAATTAAAACACTTAAGACCTCTTCACGATGTTCTCTGTACTGCGCGTCCTCCTCCTGTGGGGTGAGAGGACAGAGATTACTTCGGTGGACTCTCCGACCTCCACGTTCTCTTCCGAGTTTGTTCTTCCACTGTGACTGCACACATTCCTGGCCGCGCTCCAGTGGACGCCGTTTTTTATTCGTTCCCCTGCAGATGGTTCACAGTAGTACGAGGGGAAGTGTGTGTTTTCTCTCAAGAGTGTGTGAAGGTTGCAGCTCGGAGGGGAAACGGTGTGTGTGTGTGTGTGTGTGTGTGTGTGTGAGGGGGTGTTCAGGTAGGACAACAATGACTGCAGTGAAGACGACCTGCGTACAGTCAGATTGTGCGATGTGAGTGTAGGAAGTTCTCGAGATAGAGAGGAACAGGCACACACTGAAACAATTTGCCAGTTGCAGATTTTGTGACAGCCATTTTCCTCGAATTTGACTATTTTCACGCCAAGATAGAGAAACGGTTTTGCTGGTGAAGCATTTCCTGGACACGTGAAGGCAATATTTCCCGTGCTACCTCGCAGTGTCATCAAACTGCTTCTTCTGTGTTCATTGATTTGACCCCTAGCGGCAAATGTCACATATATATGTGCAGTTTTAATTGACTAGTTTGTCACAATCACCATCAAAGTTGATGACTGGACTTCTAATGCATCACCAGCCAATGACAGGTAGGTACTGAGCTGCTGCAGCTGCTGAATGAGACTCAATAAGCCACCATGGTGCTGAATTCTGAATAGCTGGAATAGTTGTGTAATTGTGATCGTACACTGGTGACCTGAAGTCTGCAACATGATATACTGTGGACCTGTGGAATGTCAAACATGTTATTCGCCGTATTGAAAGACATGTACGAGTGCAGCGCGGAGACGGTGTGTGTTTGCATGTAGTCTCTCTCCTGTGTGTGATGGAATCTCGGCTGTCTCACTGTTGCAGACGTCTGAAAAAGCGAGCGGCTGAGAAGGTCTCCAGGCCAAAGGTTAATGTCTCAGCCGGTGGAAGGTACACAGTCACCCGGGGAAAACCCACCGTCCAGCGCCGTCTGCACTCTGTGTACTGTAGTTATGACAGTGGGTTTCCTGTTGGGAGTAGATGATAGTCAAACACTTCCCCCTCTCTCTTAATATCACATTGTGATGATGTGCAGCATGTGAATGGGTTTTTGTCTTTCTTCACATTTCTACCGACATGGCACAGATTGTAAAAAACTGACCTCATCAAGGGAACTTCTAGTGCACCGATTAGAAAGTTTAATCCTTTTTGATAGGACAGATGTTGACAATCTGTGCTGTGTCAGTAACACAGGGCTTTTTTTAATGAAATACAACATCTGTAAATCCCATTCCTTTACTACAGCATGCTTTTTGGAGGAGGGTCAGGTTACGTTAACCCCAAACCGAACGCTAACCCTAACCCTAACCTGACACAAGACCCTAAAACCTAACTCTTCATTTTCATGACTGAATAAACTGAATAAACAAACTGACTTTAAAGGACAACACATGCTGTTTTTACTTTGTTTATATGTGGCGGACCCTGCCGCCTCTCTAGCTTCAAAACAGCGTTTCTATTCCCGTCGGTGAACAGTTTGTTTATTCAGTCGTGGAAAAGAAAAACACAGATTTCCTCACTAAAACTGCATAGTGCCCCTTTAATTTTTTGATCTGAGACGCTTTCTATGGTAAAAGTGTGCGTCCACATACTTTTTGTCATGCAGCCTGTCAAAATAACCCAAGAATGTCCAAATTCCATGTGTCCTGATTCTTTGTCACATTTGTGTTTGTTGTCATTTTTAAAGGATGTGTCTCCTTCAACATATGTGCGTGTCTTTCACACTGGGAATTACATATTCTGTGTTGAAGGAGACACGTCGTTTTGAAAAGTGTAACGAGAGTTTTTAACCTGATTGTGCTTCGTGTAACCTTTGTGACTTCATTCTCACTGTGCTGCAGTCTAACCCGTGTTTACCTTGCAGGCCGACTTCCAAAGCTAAAGCTAACTCTAAGTCTAAACAGAGCAGCCCTGGCAAAAGGTAAACTGAAGATCAAACCAAAAAAAATTCAAGCTGTCTCAAAAAAAAGCACGAACACACAACAAGCCTCCCTCACAAACAAATCAAACTGATGAGAAGTTTTAGGGGGATTTGTCCAAAAATGTTGGATGTTCCCAAGAATAGAGAAAGTTAATAATTAGCTACATCCTTCCCCTGCAGTGCTACCACCTGCTGTCCACATGTGGACAGGAAGAAGGTCCATGACTTTCAGAGTTATTTGAGCATTTAGTTTTAGTTAAAGCATCTTCATTTATGTGCAAACTATTTGGTTTTTGATTGCAAAGATCTATTTGCTTTATTAATTCCAGGTTTTGGGAAATATGCTTACTGATATTCACTTTCATGAAGCCAGAGCCAGTTAGCTTAGGTTAGCATGAAGACTGAAAACTGGTGGGGGAACAATAAGCTCAATGCTCGGATTAGTTAAAAACCAATTTTGTTGGCTGTTTCTTCCCTTTTTCCAGTTTGCTTACTTGCAACTTCACGTAAAAATGGATACAGATAACTGGCCCATAGCAACTGTAGTTCTTCATTTTGTTCAACTTGTTTTAGATAATTGAACAATATCTGTGCTTGCTTGTGTGAGCCTGATTGATTTTATTCTTACTATAACGTGAGTTAATGGGTGTGAATGTTGTAATGACTCTAATGTCAAACCCACAGCCTTTTCATAAAGAAGTATATGTTCAGTTTTTCTTTGTGAATCGAGGTGATTATATAGCGTCAATTTCCGTCATTGGTGTATTTTTATTTGTTATTTTCAGCATACTGTGAAATGTTTATGTCTAATGCATCAGTTCAGTCATTTAATCCATTGTTTCATCCCAAATCCACATGACATAGGCCGACTGATTTAACGTAGTTTGAGTTTACATGGAGGACTGAAACGGACTGACTGAAGAAAGAAAGAAAGAAAGAAAGAAAGAAAGAAAGAAAGAAAGAAAGAAAGAAAGAAAGAAATAGCTGTTTAAACAGTCTACTATGGCATTTATGTACATGCTGTATAGAATAAGTGTGGATTTGGGACACAGCTGATGTTTCCGTCGTCACAGTCCCTGCGTCTCGTCTCTGCTCCCTCCAGATTATATTTGGAGCGTCAGAAGAACCACTTCCACATTCACTCTGTGGCGTGTTCGGGCACAGAGGTCCACCTGGCAGCCTGCCCCCTGGAGTTCAGCAAGCCAAACGCCACATCGACCTGCGAGGGCGGCATGGCGGCCGTGGTCAGCTGCATGCCGGGGCCGCTCTTCATGCAGAACAGTGGCCTGAAGAAGAAACTTAAAACTTCGGTAAAGTGGAATTTAAATGAAGGGCAGCTTGTCTACCTTGACCACAGCTACTGAAGAAGAAACAGTCTGGATCATATTCTTTCAAGTGCACAGTGTACTGCAGTTTAAAATGTCTTTATGTGTCTGCTTGTTGTCTAGAGAAACGTGAGGCTGAAGGGAGGTGCCAAGCTGGGCGAGGGCCGGGTGGAGGTGCTGAAAGACAACGAGTGGGGGACGGTGTGCGACGACCGCTGGAACCTGCAGTCGGCCAGCGTCGTCTGCAGGGAGCTCGGCTTCGGCAGCGCCAAGGAGGCTCTCACCGGGGCCCGCATGGGTCAAGGTCAGGAGCAAAGTATAGTGAATGTGCTGGTTTTGCATCACATTAAACCCGTCACCAAACTGGACTTCAGTCATCAGCTGTCAATCTGCAGCCGCCTGTCTTATCTCTTTGGTCATCCTTTAACCCCCGAGCACTGATAATCTCTCCTTTAAGTCCACATTCCTTTTTACGGATTCCTCATTCGGGAGCTTATTTTAATAAGTAAAGGAATGTTACGCATGAAGACGGAAGAGAAACAGAGACATGATAGAAGGGACTTCATCACCGTAAACAAACCGTTTCTCACCCGATCACTACAACAACAGACAAATCTCACCCTATCATTTCCATCTCCCGCTACATTCCTGACATTAATTCTCCCTCCCCCGTATTCGTTAAATAGCTATTCTGAGGGTCCGTCAGGCACTTTTAGAGGAGAAAACCATCTGTTACTCCAGCGAGGCGACGGACCATTTCATGTGAAAATGAGGCGCTTGATTTTACAAGTCCAGCTTGTGTCTGAGCTGTCCGGGCTCCACATGAGTGACTGTAAAAAAAACAGTTTTTAAGACACAATTACTTTTTCGGATGATGAGTGGGAGTGAAGTACTTCATACCAAACTGTTTGAAATCATTGTCCCGGCTTCTCCCTCTCTGGACACACACAAACACATTTACTGGACTCGCTGGGTCGGTTGGCTGGAAACTGCTTTGAAAATTTGGCCGAAAAGCAAAATCTGACTCAAAATTCCTCACTGATGGCTCAGAGCAGCTGAATGAAGGAGTGTGTGTGTCTGTGTGTGAGAAAGTGAGCGTATCTCCTTGGGAAAGAAACAACTTCTGTGTGAGGATGTTTGTAAAGAGCTTTAAAGACACAACACATGCTGAAGCTGCAGTTCAGAGTGCTTACATTGACATTCATGCTCTTGTCAAACAACTAATAATCGGGCTTTTATAGATTTAAGTGGATTTTTTGGTCATCTGTGTGCCTAAAAGTCATTACAGTACATTCGGGATTTTGTATTTAGTCCTCGTCAACATCTGAAGTGAAGTTAAATGGGTCACTGGATGAGGAAGTGTTCCAGTGCTGCCACGTCACTCAGGACAAAAGCGCCAGCTCAATATTAAAATATTTATCTCAGTGTGTGTGTTCCTCGTTGGCGATTCTCCAGAACACGGAGGTGTGTGTAGCTTTTAGGTAAACTTCCCTGAGATTCCACCGGAGAAGAAACAAGCAAGTCTTTTGAAGGGCGGTTCTGGGTGTGGACGGCTGCTGCCGTGTGTGTACATTATGATTTCCACCGCAGAGGAAGTCGGTGGTGGAGGTGCAGCAGCATACCCGCTCTGTGCTCGGGTGGATGTCAGACCGCCACCTGGCCGAACGAGTCCAAGAAACATTCCTGAACGTCCCTGCAGTCGGAAACGAGCTCCGCTGAAGGAATACCTTTCAGAGACATTTCATAACTCGATCACCTCATGATGGTGTGACCCAAAAGTGATGGAGTGAGAGTTTAGAGGGTGGAGGTAAAAGCGTGGTGTCGCTGACAGAGAACATGCACACTCAGCAAACAGGCCGGGGGTTAAAAAGCAGCAGATTAGTTTCAAGAGGTCTGAAAGGCAGTTTTGGCTCCTGTGTCTTTAAGGCCCCTCCTTCCTAAAAGCACACTCTGCTCTGATTGGTCAGCTCTCACAGACCAGAGTCGGCCCCGCCCACTGTATTTCAGATCTATCGTTGTTTATCACAGAAGTCTTGACGGCTCGTTTGAAGTCACAGTTTCTCATTTCTCAGTGGATTGAGCGTTTTGATGCCGTCACCATATTCATAAAGCGCCTAGACCTGCTTTAAAATCATAAATGGAAATCACACTTAGGACTGCTTTAATATGCCTGGAGCTCATGAACTGACCTGGATTGTTTCTAATCTGATCTACAGTGAGAACATTATTAAATGGCTTCATGTGCATTTAATGCTGCAGCTAAACGAGTCTTTTAAAAGCTTCTCTCTGTCCGTCCGTGTGACTGTTCGTCCAGGAATGGGTCCGATCTACATGAACGAGGTGAAGTGCGTCGGCCAGGAGAAGTCCATCTGGAGCTGCCCCTTTAAGAACATCACCTCAGAGGACTGTCAGCACGTGGAGGACGCCGCCGTGCGCTGCAACGTGCCCTACATGGGCTTCGAGAACTCGGTCAGACCTGAACCTCCTCACTTAAATGTTTCATCTTGTGTTTGTGCTGTTAACTTGCTTATTATTTCACTATTTATTACATCAGTCAGAAGTTTTATACTGTATTTATCTGTTGCTTTAGTGTTTTTCAGTCGCCCTAATATGTTAGATTTAGAGCTGATACTCACAGAAATCTCACATTTTTACTCTCAATCAATACTTCTTCACTGCTGTCACAAAAACAGTCAACTCATTTGTCATGTCATCCAATTCATATTGGCATTTACTGAATTAAGACCTGATTAATTGTTAAAAAATGTGTCAGAATATATTTTTAGAGATACGTTTTTTGTGATAACAGTGATTTCCTTTTAACACGGAGTATATCTGGTCATGCAGTTTGTATTTTACCAGATTATACTGTTTCCTGTAGATGCACACAGAGGCCGGACTCAGTGGGATAAAAACTCTACAAGTTCTCAGTCATATAAGCCACAAGTAAAGTGAATTTATTATGTTAACTTTGAAGGTTTTTGACGAGGCTGAAACACGAGAGATAGAGTTTTTATCCCGCCTGTCTCTTGTGCATCCACACTCTGCTTCGTAGTCTCTAACCAGTTCGGCCCCACACAGATCCGACTCACCGGAGGACGGACCCGTTACGAGGGCCGCGTGGAGGTGCTGGGCTCAGACTCTAACGGGACGCAGAGCTGGGGTCTGATCTGTGGAGAGAGCTGGAGCCCCAAGGAGGCCATGGTGGCCTGCAGGCAGCTGGGCCTGGGCTACGCTAACCAGGGCCTGCAAGTAGGTTAACATTAACAACGCTGAGGGCAGAGCAGAGCTGCCTTCCAGTTTGTTTAACATATGCAACTTAAATATACTGTCATGAACACTCAGTGATCCAGTTGGTTTGATGTGATTGCACCCATACAGAGTCAGTGTATTACCTTCAGTAGATGGCTATCAGCATGCTAGGTGTAGAGGAGCAGCTGGTGAACCAGTAGCTTTGTTTACAGTACGCGGACAATATTACCTCATTCTGATTCAAGATTTCAGGTCAGCTGTTTACATGGGATGGGATTAACAGGGTCTAGCGTTTACATGCAACATCGACTTTGTGTGAAAGCGATGTCCCATCATGCTTCCTTCCTTTTCCTCGTCAGGCATTTTATCTCTTTTGGTGCGTCCTGAAGATAGATGTCTGTCATCGTTCTATGTTAAGTTTTTGGAGAGTTTTGTAATAAAAACAAGCTGGACGGCGTGCAGAAACATTGCAGCTGGGAAATAATCAGTTTTTATTTGAATCGGTTTGTGAAAAGGTTTAATTTACCTCTCTGCAACTGATTGAATTTAATTCAGTTTGGCCCCGATTACTTCGATTGAGGTGTTTATATGGAGCATTTTTATCCTGTTTGGGCTTTCAAACCGATTAAAGTCAGGCTCCGGTGTTACAGTTGGACTTAAATACAAGCTGAACTGATGAGTTGAGGAGGTGCAGGTGAGGGCAATGAGGTGAAGACACAGGAAGGAAGCTGATTGGCTGAGGAAAACACTGTGAACAGGGTAGGGCCAACGAGGCTGATGCAGGGCAGGTGTGGAGACGAGCTCAGGAAGCAAACACAATAAAAGAAGACATACAAGGCCTGCCTAAAAAAAAAAATCAGTATCAGTTTAAGTGCGTGTTATATTTTGTATATTTCCACCATTTTTTCTTGCTATCATACAGCTTAGCATTTGCAGTAATCATTCATGTGAAAACAGTTATGTAAAAGCACCACCAGATAGACGCTAGCTGAAGTAATAAAAGTGATTTAGCACTAAACACCTACGAATAAATGCCACAACTTGCCAAACAACCACTAGAGAAATGCGGGTTCAGCAGAAGTTTCTCCAGAAAGTTTTACGGTTGAAGGAAATATGGCACCAGAGGAAAAGGCTGTCTGACGGAAATATTCTAAATATAACATACACCTAATATACATTTTTTTGAGGTAGGCCTGTTTTTAGGTGCCTAGAATACACGTTGCTTCTGTGCCAGGACCTTCTCTCGATTTCTTCTTCAAACTGAGGGCGTGCCAACCACCATCTACTGTATGTAATACACTGACCAGGAATAAGTACCTTACACAGTCCCACGTCAAAACCACAGACCAATCACTTGAATGTTTGACAGTAAATTATAAGTTCCATATGGAGTAGATGTTTTCTTCTCCTGCGTAGAATATGATCCTGTTGTGGTCTTTTTTCTACGTGGGCTGAAAAAACCAGAACAGACTCACACGAAGTTTCTAATCAAACTCACCACTGAACCCAAAGCGGTGACCTCATGTGGAAACCACGCTGACGTTCTCACTCCTAGAAAAGTCTAACCAAGCTGCTGCTGTAGCGACACGTCCTCCACCTACGTTAGTTTGAGCCCAGACGGCTCAGAGACAGGACAGGAAGTGTGTCCCCTCACTGACTCCCAGCAGGACATTTTCTACAGATCCGGATAGTGGGCGGCCGGAGCACATATGAGGGCCGGGTGGAGGTTCAGGTTGGGTCCAAGTGGGGCACAGTGTGCAGCACAGGCTGGACCACAAGGGAAGCCATGGTGGTTTGCAGGCAGCTAGGGCTCGGCTACTCCATGCATGCCATCAATGTAAGTAGGACCGACCTTCAATGAAGAGATTTGTTCCACACCGAGACACTCAGCTGATATTAATCACAGGAAATATTAGAAGCAGATGTCGCTTCATTTCAAGGCTAGTTTTGCTGTTATGGGTTTAATTTGTAATGCTAATTTATTGTAATCAGAGTGAATGTTGGATAAAAATGTAGAAACAGGGAATACAAAGACAAAAAGCCGCCAGAGTGTCTAAATATACTGTAAAGTTTCAGTCAAACTGGTTAACTAAAACAAATTTAAACATCAAGTAATTAAGTTAGTTTAGAGACTTAAAAACAGAAAAGTAAGAGCACCAAAATAAGTCTGCATTAACTGTTTTAATTGACATTTTGTACGTATAAAAAGAATCAAGAATCAGTTTCATCAAGTTTTGGACATACGACACAATTTATTCAGACTGTGCTTGTATTTAGTTCCAACTTGAAGCAAGTTTTGCTTCATTTGGAGTAAAAATTGATACCAAAACCTTTTAATAAACTCATAGTTCAAGATCATATTACAATGCATATCACAGAAAACCAAAATATTGCAGTCGTGTCGGTTTTATTTACAATATGTATTAAAGATATAAAGATGGATGTCCCAATAATGCCTCTGTATAAGAGATTTAAATCTCAGCTCTTGGCTGCAGCTTTGAAAAGCTGGGAGCTGTGTCGAGTTTTGAAGCATTAAACTGGAAGGAAACTGGTAGATTTGGATGAACTGATGTGCCATAAAACAAAATTATGGACTGTATATTTTAAAAACAGCAATACAAACGTAAAGTTCTGGTGTTTGTTCCCTAGAAACAAAATGAAATCCTTCCGGAGAGGCACAGAGAGCATTTTCTACACCCACTGAAGAAAACATACCTTAATTACAGGACGAGACTGATTAAGTTATTCTGTGGCTTCTTGAAATTGTAGTAAATCATTGACTCGCGTTGGAGTAAATAAGTAGGTTCGTCGGAGGGAAAGTGGGCACAGAAACTTTGAAATTTGCATTTCTTCATGACAACATCACACCTGGAGCTCATGTTTCAGCGCTTCAGATACAAAGATCAAATACTTGAACTATCTAAGTTGAATGAACTGCAACAAAGCAACATGATACAAAATACTTATTTACCAACGGTCTATAATAATGTTTATAGTGGTGTGGAGTTGAGAATCCTTCCAGTAAGTCATTATTGAATCGCTCAGTGTCTGCACAAAGTTATCATCCTCCAGGGAACATAAACTCAGTATCACACTGTGTCCTCAGTGAGCAGCCAGAGATGAGTCATCAACATCTGTTTTAGTGCAACACTGAACTCTCTAATGCTTCAACTTCCTGATCAATGCACTGTATTTATTTTTGTTTGTTTGCTGTTTTCTCATCCCTGAATCTAAGGAAACGTGGTACTGGGACAGCAGTAATGTGACGGAGATGGTGATGAGCGGCGTGAAGTGCACGGGCACCGAGATGTCTCTGAGCCAGTGCCAACATCACAAAACCGTCAGCTGCCAGAAGTCGGCTGCAAAGTTTTCAGCCGGAGTCATCTGCTCTGACAGTGAGTGATGACCAGAGGGACGAATGTTTCAAACAAACTGCTCCGGTTGCAGACAATTGTGATTTCATCCTGACTTTTGATAATAAAAAGAACACGACTTGAGTCCAATCCTGCATCTTCTCCTGTTCCCAGCGGCCTCTGACCTGGTCCTGAACGCCCCTCTGGTCCAGCAGACGGTTTACATCGAGGATCGTCCTCTGCACATGCTCTACTGTGCCGCCGAGGAGGACTGTCTGTCCAAATCTGCAGCCAAGGCCAACTGGCCCTACGGACACCGCCGGCTGCTCCGCTTCTCCTCCCAGATCCACAACATCGGCCGGGCCGACTTCAAGCCGAAGGCCGGGAGGCATTCGTGGGTCTGGCACGCCTGTCACGGGTAACGCTATCTTCATTAATGTAGTCTTTGGAGGAGAGACTTGTTTTGATGAACTGTTTAATCTCAACAAATGTTAACACCGTCCTCTCTGTGCTCGACAGTCACTACCACAGCATGGACATCTTCACCCACTACGATCTGCTGAACGCCAACGGGACCAAAGTGGCCGAGGGACACAAAGCCAGTTTCTGTCTGGAGGACACGGACTGTCAGGAGGGTGAGTCTGACGCTTCAGGGTTGAACCAGAGTATGGTTTCATTTGTTTGGAGATCCAGCACCGAGTGACTGAGAGTTTGTGTGACCACAGTTTGTTTTTATGGATTCATTAAATCATCTTAAAATGAATCAATCTTTTTCCCACCCAGGCGTTTCTAAGCGGTACGAGTGTGCCAACTTTGGTGATCAGGGCATCACTGTGGGCTGCTGGGATTTGTACCGCCACGACATCGACTGCCAGTGGATCGACATCACAGACGTCAGACCTGGAAACTACATCCTGCAGGTGAGCATGCGTGACTCTGTATGAATCTCGCCCATCATGAGGTTCGATCTTCTTCAGGATCAGGAAACGTCCTCCAACGCTGTTTAAATATCTGATTTCTGTCCTGAAATCAAAAATGTTCCCTTTTCGTTTCTCACCCCTTCAGATTGTGATCAACCCAAATCAGGAAGTGGCTGAGAGCGACTTCACCAACAACGGCATGAAATGCAACTGCAAATATGACGGACATCGAATCTGGCTCCATAACTGCCACATCGGTAAGCAGCAGTCAAATATTCACGCCAAATGTGTCTGACTTAACACTTTCTCACTGCTTTTTTCATCGTTTTTTAATCTCCGCAGGTGACGCGTTCAGTGAGGAGGCAGAGAGGAGGTTTGACAAATACCCCGGGCAGCTGAATAACCAAGTTTCTTAAACAATCATTTTTTTAACAATATGAGACCCAAAGTGAGGGTTTAATGAGTAAAAGCACCTCGTAAGCTCAAAAAGAAACACACAAACCTTTATTCACAAAGTTTTCAGAGTCGTTGAAGAAACCAGCAGTATTTTTTCCTCCAGTGAATGTGTCGTACGTCTGAGTTATTATACTTGAATATTCAAGTGTTTTTTTAAGCTTTTCTCAGTCTAATGTGAGCTTATGCTATGTTTTTTATCACAAAATAGGATTTTATAAAGTCAATCTGTGTATGACGAAATGTACAGCCTTCTATTGAATGTTCATATTCCGAGTTATGAATGAGGTTTTTTTTTTTTTATAACCAGTTTTTGTTTGTACTTCCTGAGGTGTTAGCGTTAGCTGTTAGCGACAACAGAACAGGAACAAGTGCAGCTCTGTGAAAGTCTTACAGGTCTGGAGTGCAACTTCATACTGGGTTTAAAAGTAACTAGTAACTAAAGCTGCCAGTTTAAATGTAGTTGAGTCACTGCAATGTAGTGGAGAGGAAGTATTAGGCTGCATAAAGGAGCACAACTCAAGTAAAATACAAGTACCTCAAATTTGTACTTGAGTAAGTGTACTAAGTTTGATTCCATCACTGGGAATTACTGATAAACAGAGTCCTGTTTCCAAAAAACCTGCCCATGGCGCGCTCGACGAATTTTATTTTGAAGGGTCAACGTGTTGCACAAGAGAAAAAAAAGGTTTTCACATCACTTCCTGTTTAGTTTTCTGCAATCTTTGTTCACACCTGCCTCCACAGTTCCATTTTGTGAATGTATTTATTGCTAATATCAAGGTGCTCAAGAACATCATGTGTTCATTATTAGCATTAGGGTCAGTTTGAAGCCATCGTTAGCTTTAGTCCGTGTGTACTTTTAATAGCCGTTTAGAGTCAGAACATAGATGTCATCGGACAGAGAGCAAAAAAACTACAATTACACCCAAGAATCGCTGTTTGTATGCTGATGTAATCACACCTGCTACACACAATAAAAAGGATTGGAATAATAAATAACTGCTGTTTCTCGCAGTGATTCTCAAACTTTCTGGTTTGTTGCCACATTTTGTTTTCTGTCCTTGTTGGTCTGAAGGCCTGAAATGTAAAATCACTCCACGAGAAGGAAACAATCTGATTCAGGTACAAATTAACCGTGTGAGTACTCAACACTGATTAAATATGGGATCTGCTCGCTGTGATGCTGACTAAGCTGCTAATCTCAGTCTGCTCTGTCGTGTCACCTCTAATCCTCAACCTTTGCTGCCAGTGTCGAACAATCCTGTCAACCTCAGTCACCAATCAAGTTAAACATGCTCACTGCAATTACAGCAACTTAAGTCACGTTCTAGCATGCTGAACACTTTAGTCAGAACACATCAACTGTAATAACACACGCCTATACTGTTTATCTGAACCCGTCATCCTCAAATATGTTTGTTTTTGTGCAACACCAACACCCAAGAAACTCAAATATTCAGATGACAAGATTATAAAATGGATAAAAGCAGAAAATCATCACAATGAAGAAGCTGAAACCACCAAGTGTGTCATTTCTGCTTTGAAAATCAACTTCAGTGATTGAATTTATAAATCATCATAGTAGTCATTGGTTATCATTTACGCCCTTCTCCAAACCTACCATTAAAATTCATTATAATGTTGAAGAGATCCAATGCTTTGAATAAGAAGATTACTTCCAAAAAGGGTGGACTCTTTCCTGTGGGTTGTGTAAAAGTCTAAAATGTATATTTTCCTGGTCATTATGTAAACTTTTTGTCGATACGGCATGAACAGGAAGGTAAAAACTAATATGTTTCAAAGAAAAACTGTTCTGTTCTTTAACCACGTTGTCTACAAACAATAATGTGCTGAAGTGAGGACAGTCGGGTGGTGTTGTTTATCTTCACACTGAAGCGGCTGCAGGTCGCCTGAGTGTCTCTTGAAATCGTCCCGTTCGACCATCATCATCCCATCAACCTGAAAGCTTTAACTGATGGAAGAGGATTACACTGGTGCAGCCGCACGTTGTCATACATGAGCTGCTGTAAAACCTGTGACAGCCAACACCGATGACAGTGAGGAGAGCTGCACATGGCGCCTCCTACAGGCAGTGCCGGATTTAGCAATTTGGGGGCCCAAGGCGAAGGTATGTATGGGGGCCCTAAACTCTGCATACACTTCTTTAGTCCAAAATGAAGACAGAGAACAAAGAACACACAAAGTGTAATACACAAGCTAATAGTCACCCATGATGGGGGAAAAGAAAACAACTGTCCTTTCGGTAGTTAACAACAGTTTACAGCCTGCGTTCCCATCCATCTATGCCACATACTGATGGAAACGAATCATGACGTATATGGAGCTCGCAGAGATGCGAACGGCTCCAATTAGCATATGAATAGCAGCGAAACCACGCCTGGCTATTAAGTATTGGATGAAACCACTTCTCTTAAATAAGGAAAATCACTTGTGTGTTCACTACTCAGTTAAAATAGTTTATATTGCTCATATGCATGCTTTCATAAACCTGTGCTCATCTGATGTCCATAAGTATTTTCAGAAGCCATACTTTACTACCTCTAATTGGACCTGTGGCAAGGAGGAGGTGAAAAGAAAAAGAAAACTAATAATACTGAGACCTCAACAACGCCACCCTGGGAGTTTCACCCAGAGAATTATTTTCAGACACAAGGCACACAGGTTCGTAGTTTCTTAGAGGGCAAGAGACGTGGTTCAAAATATAAAAGACACTTTGTTTTCATACGTTTAAAAATCACTAATAAAATTAATTTACACAAAAAGTAGGGCAAACCTAATCAGAGCTGAGGACAAACTTAAGTCAGCCGGCACACGTGGCAGACACACTCTCAGTGAAAAAAAACCCAACTCCCAGGGACACAGCAAGACAAGACGGGAGGATGCCACCACCAGGTCACCAGCACTGCCACCACCGGCCGACAGCAACTGAAAATGGAGGAAATAATTAGTGGGGTTGCACATACACAAAAAGAAAGAAAACCTAACAAAACCATAAGTAATGGACAGATCACAGGCTCAAACAATGTATCAAATAACTGCCCAATGTAACCAAAGAAAGAAATAAAGAAAACAAATTTTTGTTTTTACAAAATAATTCAATTTACCGATTATACTGGAGCACCAACTAACGTTCATGCATAGCATTCATGACTTCAGACAACAACAATGAACGAAGAAGCAGATGAAACCACTTTGGTTGGCCCCGTGGATGGGAAATTTTGTTTTAAAAAGCGGATGAATGGCAGCGTAGACAAGAGCACGGTTGTGTGCAAATTATGCAAGGAGTTCGTGTGTCACCGCAGCATATCAAGCCTCAGATATAACCTAAATGCTAAGCATATAGCAGCTAGCAGTGTGGGAGTATTGTGTTTTACTTAAAAAACAAAGTGTTATAGTTTACAGAAGGTCTACCTACCTATAGGCTACCTGAATCTCTGAAATGTATTCCTAAATATGCTATTGCTACACTTTATGGCAAAAATTGCACTGGTCTGTTGGTCTTGAAAAAAAAATAAACAATGTTTTGTTGCTTAAGCTTATGTATTCAGTCATTGTTCAATGATATACTAAAATCCATGTGAAAAAAATTGCTTCTCACTGTTCTCAGGTCAAATATTTATATGCGATTAAAATGCGACTAATTTCGATTAATTAATTACAAAGCCTCTGATTAATTCGATAAATTTTTTTAATCGAATCCCGGACCTAGTGTAAACCATACAGTCTATAGTGTAAACGTACGTGTTTTGAAGCTTTTATTTTGGTGATTATTCATGGGAGGCCGTCATCTGAAGGCGCTACGTGATTGGCCAGTGACGACGTTGACTGATTGGCCAGTTAGGGCACTACGTGATTGGCCAGTGAAGGCGCTACGTGATTGGCCAGTGATGACGTTGACTGATTGGCCAGTGACGACACTGAGGTGCTTGACGACGTTCACTGATTGGCCAGTGATGACACTGACTTGCGCTGGTGACGCTGGCTTGGTGTTTAACATTTGTTTGACTCAACGTGCGGTGGCAGATATCGATCACACAATCTATGGTAATTCTGGCCCGAGCAGGTCGCAGACCTATGAGGTCTCTATTGTAATTGAAAGGAAAGAATTTTTCTTCTCCATGTTTGACTGCAGTTTTGGAAGCCTGAACATACCCAAAAACTCACCACATTCGGAATACACGTCACGTCTGGCAAAAATTGCGATCCTGCATTGTCTTTGGGCGTGGTCGTGACCTGCAGGCTCTGGAGCGCCCCCTATTGTTCTTCCCTGCCTTCCACATGCGCATAGACGAACGACATTCGTTACGCAGATTCATCATGAGCAGACGCACACAAAAGTCTGGGGGACAGAGACGGTCAGTCCAACAGGAAGTCAGCCATTTTGATGTGTGGCGGCATTTTTCCCAAATTCATGCCTACTTTGAAAGCTATCCTGTCCTAGACCTTAAACACCACAGTCTTTTCATTAACTCAGTTATCATCTTCATGCCTTGAAGAACAAAAGTTATTGAAATCTCTCAGCTACGTCATACTCTGGTGGGCGGGGCAGTGGAAACCATTTTTTTCCCCTCGCCATCAAGCATCAAGCATTTGTAACTTCAACATACAATTTCCTATCCACACCAAACTGCTCATAAGTGTAGAGGGTGTCTCCCCGAATGAATCTCTGCATTAATACTAAGTCAGCCATTTTGAAATGTTGCCAATCTGTGTATTTTAATTATCTCCTCCAGACGTAACACCCCCGACTTCACAGTCGCTCAGTATCATCCTCTGACCTTGAAGATGAAAAGTTATGGAAATCTTTATCCTACATCATACCTGCTGGCCGCGGCGGAGCGTTCAATTCAAATCTTTCGCCGTAAAGCATCAAGTCCTCAGGGAGTCGCCCTGAATAGATCTGTGTTGTCATTGGGCGTGGTTGTGAGCTGCTCGCTCTATCGCACCCCCTATTGTTCAGCACCGCCTCCTGCAAGCACTTAGATGAACGAAATTCAGTACGCAGATTCCTCATGAGCAGACGCACAAAAAAGCCTCTTGGACCGATACCGTCACTCCAACAGGAAGTGCAATCCGACGTCGCCGCCGCCCGACACGCGTGGCCTGCGAGGACCCGTTCATCGCTGCTTGCAGCTTTAATTATTTATTATTATTATTAGCACATATTACAACCACACATTAGCACATATTAACACCACTCTTACCTTTTTTGCGCTTAGTGAATCATCGCCAGTTTAACAAGATGCAGCACAATGGTAAAGAGCAGTGAGTACCAGAGATTAATGCATCCTTTTTTGGGGGGGAATGTGTCTGCGAGATGAAAGATGTACTTTATGTTTTCTTGAATAAATGATACCCGTGTATCTTTCCCAGGAAAAAATTATACTGACTCATATATTCATACTTTTTAAGATAATGTATCGTAGTTAGACATTCCAATACTTTTACAGCACTATAATTAACACTGCAAATGAAATTTTACGCTCCTTTTATTTTATTGGAATGAATCTGGAATCCTCTGTTCAATACCAAGTCTTGTCTGCAAATAAATGTCATGTCTAAAATCTGTATGAAATATAAATCTGTAAAATATATGTATTTTGGAGTTTCTGAGTTGATTGGTTGAAATAATGAATCTGTAAATACACGTCATGTCTAAAGTCTGTATGAAATATAAATCTGTAAATATATGTATTTTGGATTCTCTGAGTTGAAATATGCCATCATTCGCTAGATCACCCATTCAGACGAGATAACGACAAAGCATTCGGGACAGCAGGGTGGCGTTGTTTATCCACATAATAGTTTTAATTTCTGCAAATGCCATGTTTCGTATTTGTTCGTATTTGTTGTGTTCTGCTGCGCGGTCGATAGAGAAAACGTCGCTCTGGGCTGTCTGTGAGCACCAGCCAATCACGTAGCGCCTTCAGATGACGGATTCCCAGACTTCTCCTACGAAAAAAAATATCGCAAGCAGTGCATTAGCGCCACCAACTGGACTGGAGTGTCGTTTGTGTTCATCTTTTGCAGTCCGTCACGGACTAGTCCATTTCATTTTGAAAGTAGGGGGTGTATGTGAGACAGGTACCCATGAATTTGACATTTTAACTAATACATAAAATTTACCGCGTTTCTGAAGTTTTCATGGTGATAACTTTCTTATTTTACTTTTTTTTTTTTTTTTTGGGAGGTTGGTGGGGGCCCCCCCTACCACTGCTGGTGGAGGGGCCCCAAGCAATTGCCTACTTATGCCTCTATGTTAAGACCGGCGATGCCTACAGGGCAGCAGCTTCAAATGCAGGACTGTGTAAGAAAGTGTAATTAAGCTCCCTTTTCAGTTTTCTAGCCTTTTTAACCATTACAAAATGGAGTGTTACAATTATAAGTAAAGAAAATAAAGGGATCTCAGACTTGATAGGTGGAAACTCCAATAAATGTTAATTTACTTACATACATATCATAAGAAGACAGCAGTGATCAGGTACAGAACCCAAATAAGGATGAAAATAAAACAGGAACAAGGAAAATAAAGGCAGAGTGATCTTGGTGTTGTTAAACTGTCCATCACATATCCAGGTACAAACAGAAACATGGTCTCACTCTCAACTTAAGCTCATATCTTTATGATGGCGCGAGAAGTTATCTGCTGATGGAAACGCCTCAGATATTTCTTTGTTAATCAGGTGCGATAATGTTCTCGTTTGAAGAAAATCCAGGTTTAATGAGCCTGAACTCGGATCGCGGTCCTGTAATCTTCTGAGACAGACACATCCGGGTTGGTCCGGCGTTTCACTGCAGCACCGTCTGTTTCACAACTCGTCCTTCTTTGTCGATGGCAAAGTTGTAATTCTTTGGATTGTCCAGAGCTGCTTCTATTCGCTGATCCAAGTTCTCCAAGGTGATAAAGTTCTTTGCATCCTCCTGCAAAGGATGGAAAAGCAGATTAAAAAACATGGAAAAGTAGCTTAAGAAGTAGAAATTTGAAAAAAATAAACATTTTCCAAGTCAGTTTGAAAGGAGAAGACAGAAAGAACATAAACTGAGATTTAGAAAATCTGACCTGCAGCTGCAGAATTTCCCTCTCCTTTTCTTTGAGGAATTCTTGCTGTTGTTGTTCACGCTTGATGGCAGCTTCCAGCTCCTTGCGCTCAGCTTCCTCCTTTGCTTTCTGGATCCTCTGAGTCCTGAAAGGTTAGAGACATAGTTGAGCTAATTCTTTGAGGATGGGACAAAATCCTTTATTTGCAGCGTGTCTTTGATTTTTTTATTCTTCACATCATCATTTTTGAGTTTCCACCTACCTGAGTTTGAGCAAGCGGAGGTTCTCCTCGTTGTTCCACGCCATGAGGGCGCGATGCTCCTCCGCTTCCAGCCTCGCCCTCTCCTCGGCCAGAGAGCCTGTCTCCTCCTCGTACTTCTTTCGGAGCACCTCCTCTTTAAACTCCAGGCTGGCAAAGACAGAGGACAGAGGACAGAACCAGGTTAATTCACTAATGTAGTTTTATTTATTAACCCTAACCTGCAACGTCTAAGAGAAGCAATGTTGAAGTTGCATTTTTCAAGGAAAGTATATGATTGGTCTTGGTCAAAAACATATCAGAAAACAAATTTTCTGCAGATCCTTTGCTGAAATAATTAAATAACTTGCTTAACATTCAGCTTACTATAATTAGTGCATTATGGATATGTTTGCTTAACATACCGAATATTTTTTTTATCAACTAATTAAAACCTAAAACAAATAATTTATATTCTAGTTTTTCTAGTTAACTTGATGAAAAATAATTGTATTATTCAACTGCTTAGCACATAAAGGTTTGTTGCAAATTATAAAATGACACATTTAAACATAATGTTGACTTATATTAAGGAATGCAAAATTGTAAAAATGTAGTACAAGCAATCAAAATTTGGCACAATACTTGACATTTTGCAACACATGTTAGTATATTTAGCAGCTTTTTTGGATCAGAGTTGGGGTTAAAATAAATCTGTTTGTGGAAATATATATATATAAACGTTTGACAGTTTGAGGAGGAGATTTTCGCCACAATAACTGTCAGGAGGACAGATTTTGAGCAGGAAACCAGAATATCCCACAACACCAGATGACCTGTTAACGCATCAGACATGTCCTATATTAACACATTATGTTACATTTGTGATTTAACGCACCGAAGCGCCCTCATGATCAGTTGGTACTGCGAGTATCTCTCCTTCAGCACGACCATCTCCACCGGATCGACCGGAGGAGGCGTTTTGATTCGCCCCTGTTTGGACTTGGCCACCGGGTCGTTGCGGGACTTTCTGCCCCGGACAGCCTCCACGAGAACGGCGCTCCTGGGTGCGAGGAGCCGGGCCGCCTGGACGCTCCTGCCGCCGATCACCTGGAACATGTCGGCGAAAAAGTACGGTTACAAATTCCTGATGGCAGCTGACTTGAGCATTTGTTTCTGAAACACGCGCCGTGAGTTCACATTGGAGACAGAAATGTTATCGGCGTAAGGAGGCGGCCATGTTGGTGAACTTTGCACGGAGGAAGTGAAACGGAGCACAAGCCCCGCCCCTTCCGGTTTGTGCCACCACACATGAGCTACAGTACGTGACGTCATCGCTACGGTGCAGAGCAGCTCACCTCACAACAAAATCTCTTTAGCTTAATTCTGATCCCACAGCTTTTACTTTACATACACAATATATACATACAAATATAGGAAATCTTGTTAACTTCCCGCTTAAGTATTAGTATTAGGTAATTGTCAGTCTTAACACTAACAACAGGAGGTAAGTTTGCGTATGATTGGGTACTGCTGCTACATTCAAGGACCAAATTAAAATATTATCAAATATCAATTCTTGGCAGACTTTTATTAATTTTTGTATTATTAGGGCCCGAGCACAATCAGTGCGAGGACCCTATTGTTTCTGTACATTTTTAGATATTCTGAAAATTATTCAAGTTTCTCAAAGCCAGCAATGTGTTTTTGACATCAGCTTCTCAACCTGCAGCGTTCACCTTTGTGCTAATTTAGATACCAGCCACCTGAATATGCTTAATTTATTTGAATGCGTTATTCCCTAAGAAATAAATTACATTTTTTTTTCAGTGAGGTAGAAAGTGAGAAAAAATCCTGAATCTGTCCCTTTAGCCAGAACTAAAAGTTAATGGGGTCTATTCTGGGCCGAGACCCGTCCTCCAGCCGAGTTTCATGGAAATCCGTTCAGTAGTTTTTGTGTAATCCTGCTGACAAACCAACAAACGAGGTAAGAATCAAGTGTGACAGGTTACTCTAATTATTGTCTCAGTAAATACCAGATAACTGAGTTATTCCTTAATGCACTCTATGAAACAGTAGTACATAAAAAATAGATTACATTTAAGCAGTGAGAGTACTACTAATTACTTCAAACTCGAGGATAACAGATGTTGTGATTGATGTTCTCGGCAACAGAGACCAGCTGTAACAACACAACGTAACACTTCATATTATTTATGCTGAACTGTTGTTTTGCACTCACAGCCATAATAAACTGCATTTTTCTTTGTGTGTGTGTGTGTGTGTTTCTTCAGGGTTCAGTGGGACGCTGTGGTGTGTCAGCCTGGTGACTGATGATCCTGCTGAGGCAAGGCACCAACACATTACAGCGCCCGTCCGCTTGCCAGGAACTCGGGATGATGGGAAATGGTGCAGTGCCGCTGTGTGTCGTTCCCTTGACATTGAGAGCTGTAAGTAAGTCTGTGAAGGCTGTTTTTGCTTTCGTTATACGGCATCTCAGAGTGAAAATGTTTAATAGCAGCACCCTCGACACTCAGACAACTCACAAACCACAAAAATCTTGCAGAAAATCTTCTCTTTTCACAGTCATGGATGTAATACTCCTTTAATTTGTCATTATTAACCACTACTATAACAATTTATGTGTATAGTTTCCTCCTTAACTTTTTAAGGCTTCTTTTAAAATGGTATATTTCTTGTTATAAGTATTTAGCTAAACTTTGCAGGTGTTTGTACATCATGTGGTAAGAAGAGCTCTGGAATAGGAATTTGAGTCATTATGACTAAATTTAATTAATCAGAGCTAATTTTACAATCAAGGGGCTTTTAAAAGACACAGATATTTAACACAACTGTGTAATTAACTGAGTGAATTTGTCTGATTTTGCCTCAATTGCCTCTTTATAACACATTTTTTTATGATAGAAAGGCTAAAATGAGGCAGCTGTTGATGTACAGATGTGAACATCTCTGTGTATTTTCTATGTTTGCACCTTGATTAAATATGAAAATACTCATTTGCTGATTGTTCTAAAATGAGGTTACACCCAGGTATATAACTGAGACACAACACTGCAACAAGGTCAGAAGAAAACACAACACTTGAACCGATGTGCAGGTCAGTTATATGTTTATTTAGCTTGTTGCCGGCTGTTACAGGTACGTGACCGAGCGTAATGGTGCAGACGTTGTATTAGTTTCACGGATGTAAAAGCACCATTGAGGATCTAACACCAGCAGACAAACAGACGAGGAGCTCCTGCGGATATCTTTCAGTGTCGTCGTTTAGCTTCGAATGGACTCACAGAACAGAAAAAAACAACAAAAATCTAACGCAGTCGGCCGTGAGACACGCCTGCATGAATATTAGGAGAAAACCAGTAACAATTAGTCTTCCACAGCATTTACATGTCCAGACGGCGATGCAAGAAAAAGACAGGTTTGTTAGAAATTAGAGAATTTAAACAAGCGGCCAAATAGGAAAAACTCACTCTGATTCTTAAACCAACCCAAACTTGTGGAATTATAGACGTAAATGCAGTGGAAGAATAACTAAAACGGACAAAAATGAGACTTTAATATAGTGAAAATTAAATGTTTTAAGGTTACTGGTTCGCTGACTACTACAGAACCAGGGGTGCAGGACAATGCATAATCGATTGGTAGAGTTCCCGGACAATTAATCCTGCAGGTTTTCTTGCATCGGTTTATAACCACAGCTAAAGTCCAAGCAGTCGAGGCAGAGAGGGGATTTTCTTTGTCCTCCTTCACAAACAATTGGTCAAATGTTTGCACAACGAGGCTTCGGGAGAGTCGAATAGATACTCTGCTGCTTGGACTTTAAGCATGTGAGACGTAAAAAGGAACTCAGCCAAAGCAATATTGCTGTCCGATATATAGCTACGTAACTAATGCAGTGCAGCCACTCTGCATTTTTACAGTTTGCCATCTTCGTGATGTGTGGTGTCATATCGTGTGTAGAAGAAGGGGGACTTCTGGTGGACCTCTTGTTTAGCACAAGGGCGCATCTGTCTTGAGAACGATGAGCTTTGGTTTGGAGTAAATGAAAGAGCATTTTTGGGGGGGGGGCGGGGGGGATTATGAAAGAGGGGAGGGGTGTAAAAGAAATGAGGGAGGGAGGGAGGGAGGGAGAGGAGTGATGATGAAGGTGAGGGGAGATCAGAAAGGGGATGAAGAATTCAGGTTTATGCCAGGCTGGTGGCATTTAGGTTTTTTAGTTTAGGCCGGGAAGGGAAGGGTAAGCCAGTCGGATCTCTTCCCCCTCCAGGAGTTTTCTGAAAAAGAAGACGAAAGCAGATCTTTAACGTGCATTTGTTTGCCTATTTTTGCAATAAAAGTGTGAAAAGAGAGTAAGAATAAAACAACAAGGTCTTTTTAAACATGTTGCACCGGATGACGTCATAAAATCACAAGTGTTTACGAGGTTTTTCGATAAATAATCATCAGTAATGTGGATAAACAGTCTGGATAGTTTAGAAAATCACATCACTTTATTGTAATACAGCCTTTAAAACCAGGAAAAGACTAATAACTCAAATCTAAGGCGATGTATAGTCTGATATTACAACGACATATTGCCCGGCCCGGCAGACAAAGATCTCACCTGTACGCAGCGATTTCAATGTCAAGGGCCATCTTCACATTGAGAAGGTCTTGGTACTCTCTCAGGTAGCGCGCCATCTCCTGCTTGGCGTCGGCGATGTCCTGCTCCAGCTCGCTTATCCTGATCTGTGGATGGGGACAAACACAGCCATTCGTTATCAAATATCAAGAAGATCAACCCGGTGCCTGAAGAAATTACCTTTGAAATAACTGTAAATTATTGGAAAGGGGTCAGTTAAATGGAAATTTGTGTTAATTTCTTGTTTTTGTTGCTTTGTGTAGTTGTGATGTTCCCTCTCGGTTCATTCGGACAGTAACCTTGCAGATTTTCACCTCTGCTGTGAGCCTGTCTTCATTTCCTGCTGAGTACTACAGATGGGGAGGGTGCAGCTGCTGCACAGAATATATTTACATTTACATCTTCAAAAAGAAGAAGCATAGCTTCCTCCTGCTATTTTTTTATGTCTTCATTATTCCACCTCATCTCTGTGTCTTATCATGATGACCTTTACACACATCTTTTTATCTGTCCTGTCGCTTTTCCCTGTTCGCCTGTTGAACAGAGAGGCTGTTAAAAAGCAAAAGAAGAAGTTTCTGATCTGAAAACAAATAACCACACCAGGCTCCACATATTAGATCCCTTACAGGGTGGATGTTCATGCAGATCAGGATCCAAATATCCTTCATTCACCTGGTACTTTGCCACCTCTTTGGCCTGCGTCTCCTCCAGATCCTCCAGCTGCTTGTTTAAGGAGTTGATGACGTTCCGGAGAGCTTCGATCTCGGATGAGCGGGACTGAAGCAGCCTCCGGTACTCCAAGGTCTCCTCCCGGATGGCGTGCACGGCCTCGTTGTTTTTGCTGGCCATCTCCGCCACGCTTGCGAACTTGCTCTTGTACCAGTCCTCGGCGGCCTGCATGTTCTTGTTGGCCAGCCGCTCGTACTGGGCCCGGATGTCTCGCAGGGCGGTGGAGAGGTCGGGCCGGGACACCTCCACATCCACGCTGATGTTAGCCACCTGCAGCTGAGCCTGCAGCTCTGCCTGCTCCTCTGCAAAGACTTTCTTCAGGAACACCATCTCGTCGCACAGAGACACCACGCTGGCCTCGATGTCACAGTTGGAGAGCACGGCCCTGCTGGCCTCCTCCTTGGCCCTCTGCAGGGTCTCCTCAGCATCCAGTCGCCTCCTCGTCTCCTCCTCGTAGCGCTCTTTCATCTGCTCGTACACATCACGCAGGTAGTCTCTCTCTGCCTCCATCCGCATCTTCTCCCCGTTCTCCGAGTCTATCATGGCCCTCAGACTCCGCGCCTGGCCCTCGTAGAGCGTCTGCAGACGGGATGGGTCGTTCTGCCGCCTCCTCAGCGCCTCCAGCTCGGCCAGCAGGGCCCGGTTCTGCAGCTCCAGGTGCCTCACCTTCTCGATGTAGGTGGCGAAGCGGTCGTTAAGACCCACCAGCTGTTCCCTCTCCTGGGAGCGCAGACCGAGCAGCTCTGTGTTGATGGAGCTGGCCTGAGCCAGGTCCATCCGCTCTGAGCCATCGGGCAGGGAAGAGGAGGCCAGCCTCAGGATCCTCTTCCCGGACGGAGGAGCTCGAGGAGTGGAGAATAGCGAGGAAGACATGGAGGATTTGTAGGAGGTCTGGGAGCCTCTGTAGCTGTCCCAAGGACGGCGGTAGGAGATGTAGGAATCGTAGCTCATGATGAATTTTTTGTTGTGGATTTTTTGTTGTTTGTTTAAGAAAAGGATGGATGTTTAAAGTTTCAGAAGGTTTTTTTTTTTTTATGTCCCCCTTGTTCTGCACACCATCGGTGAGGATGAGCGAGCGTTTTGCACTGCACCAGCTCGGTGATGCTGCAGATCCCGGCTTTTATAGAGTGAGGCTGGCCCCCCCCTCCCTCCACCACCGAGGAACATCAGTGCTGTCAGCATCCTCCAGGCCAATAGCAGACTGCTGCAGTGAGGAGAGAGCAGGTTGGTTTTCAGAATCACTCTCGGCCAAGGCAGCCAGAGCACCATGTGGTAGAGCAGGTTTTCTTTTAATCTTCCCCTCAAATGACATCCCAATTAATCACTGTCATTACTCCGTGCACCTCTGAAGACATATTTTATTCTCCTTTAACGTCGGCTCAGATGCATCTTTTGATTAACGACAACACCCACGTTAATAAAGTGAAAACACTGGGTCAGACCTTGTGGAAATGACTTGAAACAAAGTGTTTTTCCACAGCCCAGTTATAGTGAAGTGAGCTGGGCCTACACTCTAAAAGCCAGGCACTTAAAGGTTTTAATGCCACAGAAGACAACAAATTAATTTGCCTGGTGCTTAAACAGATTGATGTGTTTCCAGCCTGTCTGCTGCTTTAACTAAATAATGAATGATGATTGAATAATCATCTACATTCAGCCCACAAACACAGATGTAAAAAGCCTTCCCTGATAGTTGGGCATCACAGCTGTCGTATCCTTCGACGTATTTACTCGATCTATTTAGATTTGCAAATTGATGAGTCACAGTGTGTGTGGGAGACACCACCGAAGAAGAAAGTGCTATCTGTGTCTGCTGACACAGACAAAACACTCCTGCTGTTTAACATCCTGAGATGAGTCAGAGGGTACCTGTAAATCACCCTCAGTGTTTGTTGTAAAGGAGGCATCAAGCCGGTGTTGTGATTCAGGACGAGATTCATATTTCTGCTCAAGGACACGGATTGAGTGACGGAAGCTTTCAGACTGGTGACAGCTGCAGGACAGTGTCGGGGTCATTTTTTGACCTTTATTTATCTGAACCCTGCAGATAAATTAAAAAATAAAGCAACTTTAAAGGAAAATAATTAAGATTTTAGAGCACAAAACAACCAGAATTTATCAGCAGAGCAAGCTGCTAAAAATGACGTCCAGGAACAGAATCTTTTCTTAATTGCACAAACAGCAAGTACATCAAAATTAACTCCTTATAAAGGCAAGAAAACCTTAAACATCTAGTCAATAAAGTATGGTGCTATGGAGAAGTATTTCCATCATTGCTCTTCAGCTACAAATGTGAGAAAAGTGTTGAATTCAAGCCTAAAAGGCCATAAAGAAACATTATGTTGCCAGTAGGTGACACCGTTAAGCTAGGAAACGTCTGTTCTCAAACTGAAATCTTCCTCGCTGCCAAACAAGAAGATAAGACGGCTGTGATGTAATCAGCAGGACGACTCCTCGCGACTGTAACGATTATTATTCATTATTGTGTCAGTTACATCTGAAGGCTGTTGTAGAGGGAGATGCTCTCAGTTCTATTTATGACCAAAAGAGGTCAATGACGCTCATTGATTGCTCGGCATTTAAAGAGACAGTTGACTCAACAGTTTTGTTACACGGGGAAGAGAGAAACTCTCCTGGATACTTACATTTGATATTGTAAGTAAACAACTTATTAACATGCAACATGCAGAGACTTTTGACTAAAAGCTAACTGAGCAGTTTTTAATTTCTGGCATTGAGTTGGAAGGTTTCGCACTTCAGGAGAAGTCGAATACTTTGTAATTGGAGCTGATTTCAAAACACCTATCTAACCTTTTCTCATAAGGCGAAGACCAACCCATCATAAGACATTAAAACTAGCAGAAAACTTAGCACATGAGCTCTGCAACAATTAATCACCAACTATTTTGATATTAGATGAATCCACCTGAGTGATTTTTAAGTATAAAGTCAAAAATTCTCTGATTCCTGCTTCTTAAAGGTAAATAGTTACTGGTTTCTTCCCTCTTGTCTGACAGTAAACTGAATGTCTTCGAATTGTGGACAAAACAACAGATTCTAGACCCAACAACTTATCAATTAATCGCAAAAATCATCGTAAGAATAATCAACATTGAAGCTTTTTGATTAGTTGCAGCTCTAATCTTGATCAAACAGCCGAGTGCTTACGTACCTCTGAGTCTGGTGGATGTTGTCATTGAAGGTTTTGAACACTAGGTGGCACATTCGCACTTTAAACTTGTCAGTGTAAATAGAAATAATATTCAAATCCTGGGTTTGAATCCCTTCTAACATAAGACTCTAGTATTTTATCAGTTCCTTATCCACAAATGCACAAGAATCCACAGATCTTATTTTGAAACATTTAATCTAGAACTATTACCACAAACTCAAACCAAATACGTCCACCAGTTGTCGTTTTATGCGTAGAAAGTCTGTGACTGATTGATGAAAGTGCTGCATGAAGATTTGGTGTAAGAAGAAAACTTGTAACTATATTACAGACTTATCAGCGTGCAGGTATTCGACAAAGTAACTGAGCTGTTTCTTATTTCGGGCAATGAGGAGGAAGGTTTTTGTTGTTGAAGTTGTTTGTTCCAGGTGGTCGAGGTTACATATGTCAGGACTAATATCCAAAACCAATCCATCATGAAATCATGAAAAATAAACGATCTTTTTGGACCCAGTGGAAAAGATCATCTTTGTTAGAGTTGTACCAACTAGTCACCAACTTTTGCGATATTTGATTGATTGGTTGAGTCATTTTTCATGAGAAAAAGTCCAAGATGTTCCTGATTCCAGCTTCTTAAATGTGAATAGTTTCTGGTTTCTCTCTGACAGTAAACTGAATTTCCTTGAGTTGTGGACAAAACAAGACATTTAAGGACGTCATCTCGAAACACAAATCTAAATTGTTCACAATTTTCTGACATTTTCTAGAAACTAACCATTCGTTGCAGCTCTGATCTTGATCAGACAACCGAGTTCTTACTGGTTCTGAGTCGGGTGGAGATCTTTCCTGCTGGGGATGTCGTCGTTGAAGGTTTTGAACACTGGGTGGCACACGTGCACCTCATGTCAGTGCGACTGTTGCAGATGTTTTTGTGAAAGTGCTTATTCAGTTATGTGTGACAAAATGAGCTGTGACACCCTCCATCACAACAACGCCAACGATTCATGTCATATTAAATCAGGTTTTTTTACGGTCGCATGTAGTCGCAAGAAAAAATGCAAATGACGTGTTTATTCAGAGGGTCATTTACAGTGAATATATTTCCCAATGATACATAAGGTAAAAATAAGTACATAAAACATTTTCTATTGACAGATAAAGACTTTGGAATGTCGGGCTGAGTTTCCACCCCACCTTTTTGACACATTTACAAGAATACCAGGTGAAAGAAAAAGTTCAAATTCAGCATCTGTGTGTTCGACATTATGACAGGAAACTGAAAGCTCGGAGCCGCTTGAAAAGAGCTTGTAGGTGAAACTGCATGTCACATCTCGCCTCCTGCCGTCTTTACATTCAGTTGATATCTGCAAAATACTATCCGCACAGAGTCACGTAAAGAATATAAGACATCCAACATATATATATATAAACAAGAGAACAAGAGCTAAGTGTCAGTACAAAAAGTGTATTCCTTTGGTAGAAAACATTTATCTCAGGAAGAAAAAAAAAAACTAAAAATGTGCTTCGATATAAAGACGTATATCTTCTCACATCCAAGTTATGGGACTTAAAACATTCATCTCATATCAGGAGTGCTGCATATTCATTCATGTTGGCATCTCATGAACCCCCAGAGAGCAGAGCAGGGGCTTTTGTTTGTTCTGGCAACTTCTGATTACAGCATGAAGGTTGGTCATTCACAGGTCGATCTGTACAGTACTTTGGTTCATTTTTTGTTTGTTTTTTTTTTTTGATCACCAAGTCATTTAAGAGTGCTGCTTCTGCTGCAGGAGGAGGAGGAGGAGGAGGAGAAGGAGGGGGAATATTGCGCGTAATGCGTCCAAGTGTAAACTATGTGCCCATAGAGTTACAGGAGAGACTAAATGAAGCTGTGACACGCCAAACAAAATCAATACAAAAATGTCTTTAAATCTCTCTCCAGACTTGTCTTGTGCATGAAATGGGGGGGAGGGCAAAGATTACTGCCGCACACGCTAGTAATTTACAGTGCAACTCAAACTTCATTCAGCTCTTCTCTTTTTTAGAAGATTTTCAGCCTCTTCCCCACAGCTCTGCCTCCCTTTGCCATCCTCTGGCTCGCCTGGTCTTTAGACAGCGGGCAGTACTTGATGGTGTGCGCATTGTCTCCGTTGGCACTGCAGAGGGGGCAGGTGTATGCCCGGAGGATGGGGCACAGGACCCTCCCGTCCGCTGTCTTCAGGATGTGGGTGCCGTAAACTTCCTCCGGCGCGCCGTTATTCCGACAGAAGACGCACACCTTCGGCTCGGGTTTGCCTCTCTGAGTCTGTTTGCGCCTCCTGTCCATGGAGAGCAGGTCGAGCCCGGCGAAGCTTCCCCTGTAGGAGGGCGAATCTCTGTCCGCCAGCTGCGAATCACCCGCAAGTTGCTCGTACGGCCTGAGGAGCGAGATGCGCTCCTTGAGATCGTAGATGGAGATCGGCGGGGAGCCAGGAGCCGCGCAGCAGCACTCCAAGTGTCCGTCGCCGTCCCTGCCGTGCCCAATTACGCAGGAGCAAACCGGGGAGTCATCCTCCAAGCCCAGGGTCGCTTTCAGGGACTCGGTGATAGAGTTTGGGCTGCAGGACGGGCTCTTGTTTTTGGCGACAAGTGTCGACAGGCCGAGGTAGTCGTTCCAAAAATTAAAGGTGTAATCGTAAGGAGAACGCGCTTCCAGGTAGCCGCGCTCTAAGAAATCCATCCTGGAGTTTGGAGCTGCAGAGTTTTTAAAATCCGCAGGAGTGAAAAGGCGGTTCGGATGTCAGCATCGGGTTCTCTGTGGAGGTGCTCTACTCTCTTCTCTGGCTGGGTCCGGTGTGCAGCGCAGCTCAACATGTAGGCGCAGATAAATTCCCCAGAATGAGAACCGAAGGGGGCGTGGCCTGCCTCAACCTGATTATCCGTGTGTGGAGGCAGAGGAGGGTCCACGGAGCGGAGCAGGAGTCACTGAGCTGGGAAAATCACTTCCCCTCCCACAATATTATCACTGAGAGACTATCTCTTTGTGCTACAGCGGAATTATTTATCCTGTCGGCTCTGAGACTAATTTGTTTCCTTCTTCTCATAATTATTTATCAGGCTGTTTGTGCTTGAATGAATTCAAAGAAGACTTGGAGAGAAGTAGGCCCAAATGTTTCTGTTTTGCCTCACCACCCCTTGTGTTGGGAGCTGGTCAAACCAGTAACCGTGTGGGTGAAATGGACTCAAACTGAGTAATCGACTAAACAAGTAAATTGATGGCCGACGATTTTGAAAACTGGGTGACTGTTTGGGTACGATACACAAAAATCTTTGTTGTTGTTGACAAAACAAGTCATCTGAGGACTGATCGTATATGGCCGTCACGGTATCAGATTTAAACCACACGATTATCGTGGCCAAAAGAATTCACGATAACGATATTATCATGATATTTATAGGAATTTGAAGCAGTCAAATCCGTCTTTAACTTTGTTTACTGTGTGTTTTGTCTCTTTGGCAAAGAAATTACACTCAAATTACAAATGTAGGTCTGTGGAGAGAGAGACACTGCAACCATAACTTTAAAAAAGATTGTCCAGAAAGAACCATTACACTCGATGACTTGTGAAATTGACACCTAATTGACACAATGATCGATATTTTCATGATTTTCAGACATTTTATAGACCAAACAACGAATCATCATATCAATCGACAATGAAAATCATTTGTCCAGCCCTAATTTTGACCCTTTTTCACAGTTTACGTGTTAGAAAACAACTGTTCTTTAATTTACAAGCAGGTCTTAGAAGGTTTTTAACTTACAGACGTAAGAAGTGACACAATGATCTGACGTTTAAATTCTGTCAGGCGACCTCTGGCGTCATCCACCCGTCCTTCGTTGTCATGGTTCAGTCAACAGAACCACTGGTTGGGTTCAGGAAAATATAGCATTACGTACGTCACGTCCGTTAAAGTAACATGATGTGGAAAATGCCCTTTTGTGCGACTTGGCCACAGTTTCAGAGTGCAACACTGGTGTCGTAAACACAAATCCCAGGGCTGTAACAAGTTGTGAGATGTGACGTAGGTGCAGTTAACATGTGTGTAACATCCGCTGACTTCAAGACTCAAAGTTAAGTCAACAGTGACATCGATCTCCTCGGTGAAAGTCCTGTGTTTTGTTTTGTTTGCCATTTCACCGTATGTGTTGCACAAAATCAAAGAAAAGTCTGACGTCATGTTATGTGTAGGCAGATTGAAGTGACCGGGCCGGAGTAAAACAGTCATCAGCATTAAAAATGAGAGAAAACAGTCTCGCACAGGCCTCCGTGTTGAGTTAACAGACGATTCCTGGGTCAACAAAGACCCTCCGACACACAAAATGATGCCCGAAAACCATCAAGATGAAGCATTTGAGCACATTAGCAGATCCCTTCCTGCACTGGTGAACCTATAGTGAGTCGTCTCCACGTGAAGCTGCAGTGTCCTCTCTGCACCTGCAACTGCTTCCCCTGAGTCCACGGCTTTGTGCTCACAACCAGCCATCCTCTGCTCCATTGTCTCCTCTCTACAGTGGGCCGTTTAACTTCATTAATATGCATTAAAACAGAGAGTGTGTGTGTGTGTGTGTGTGTGTGTGTGTGTGTGTGTCGGTCAGAGCTCAGTAAGACAGACTCCAAAAAAAAAAAGAAGAAGAAGAGAGACAATGACCATGTTACTATTTTTGTCAGACAGTCGTGTGAAATATTAAGGACGGTCAAAGTTGAGGCAAAAGTCATTTGCATGTCTTGTATTTTAAAATTGGAGCTCGGATCCAGTTTTGTCTTCACGGTGCTGAGGGAGTTTATTGATGGAAAAAAAATCAATATCAGTCTTTCACAGAGTAACAGGGAGTCTCTGAAAATGATTCAGTTCCGTCAGAGAATGGACACAAAAACCTATAAATCCATAGTTTTATATTCCTGCTTCTGGATTCAGTGTTGTTTTGACTTCATCACATCTTTAAAAGCGTCTTTTAACCTCTTAATGTCTCGAGGAGAGTATTTATGATTCCTTTTACGACACTAAAAGATGGCTAGCATTTACTAATGATAGCAACTTTAGCGTTAGCTCGTGCACAAACTGGCAACACCTTCAGGTGCTTGAGACAAACTCACCAGGTATCATAGGAATCTGTATTTCTACCAGTGGTTCTGAGAAAAGTGTGATAATGATAAAAATGAGTAACGGCATACACACGTCGTACTGTGAGATGCAGCGATTAGTTGACTGATCAATTAGTCATTGGGAAGAAAATGAGTTGCCAACTGCTTTGTTAATCAATTCATCCTTTCGGTCATTTTTCAGACAAAAGTGTCAAACGTTTCCTGCTTTCAGCTTCTTAAATGTGAGAATTTGCAGCTTTTCTCCGTCACTTATGACAGTAAATGAAGACTGTTTGGGGTTTTCGACTGTTAGTTGGACAAAGGAGGCAATTTGAAGACGTCACTTTGAGTATTTTTCACAATTTCTGACATTTTATAGACTTAAAAACTCCATTAATTTATTGTTAAAGTAATCAGCAGATTGGATGAATCTCAAAAATTACAAAGAGTGAATTATTTTGTACCACTGGATTCAAAATGACTCTCATTTGAATAATATGTTCTTTGATTCAGTGTTAATCTGATGTTCATCTCCTTTTTTTATGCTTTTCTTTGAAAGAAAATCAGATTGGGTTCCAATTAAGGCATCCACCTCCAGCAGACAACATTTGTGGGGCTTTTCCTCAACATATTGGATACAGTCGTTCAGTAAAGGGTTAAGAGTATTAGTCCGATTGTGTACGCTTGAAATCTAGAAAAAAGCTAAAGTAAGAGACCCCTGTTCGGTGTTGAAAGAGGATGAATTTGACTCTCAATCTTGCTGAAATCACCCTCAAAAAAAGCGCGTCTACTATTTGAATGGCCCCACGAACACGTCGGCCGCCGCTCTTACAGTTTCCAGCGAGTGTGGACGGCACAGAGCATAAAGAAAATCATGTTAGTGAGACAGTTTCTTGTATGTGGGAATAAATTATCATCAGAATACACCACATGGTCCACTTTGAAGGTCACCTCCGGCTCCTGCGCGCACAAAGGAAATCATGAGAGAGCATTTAAAAGATGAATGGCTGCCAAATCACAATAGATAAATTGCATGGGGGGCAATCTGACATGTGGCTCTGCTGCTTCAGGGTGCCTATATGACTCTTCATGCAAAACGTGTTTGGCGGCAACAAAAGAAAGTAGTGATAATGAATATAAAGTACGTTCACTTTTGCATTTTGAAGAGTTTCATCTGGAGGACCGTGGTTTGAAAAAAAGAGGTCGAGCTGATCTTACAGAGAGATTTCTGGCATGATAATAGGAGTCAAGGCGAGTTCGTCTGCAGAGGGCGACTCTAAAAGTGCTGCCGATGAGGCCAAGGGGATTTAAAACACATAAAATAATAGTTAAAGGATAATGAAATAATGTAGCTACGGTGCAGGAATAAAGCAACACAGGTTTAATGGAGGAGGTGCAGTCGAGAGAAAACCAGGAAACAGTTTTCAGTTCTGGACGTTGGTTCCATCTATACACAGCTTCATCCTGCAGAGGTTTATAAGTATTGTTTATGCAATTAACACACCTAATACACACAGTTTGTGTTTAAAAACTTAAGTCTGATGATACTGTAGATGTTCTTACTGTTGTCATGTCTTACTCCTCTGTGCTGTAGCGCTCCGTTGTTGTCCAAACATGAATACGTTCAAATATGTAGAAGTCGTACGTGTCACATCAACATTTCTACAAGCGTGAAACCACTGGATACTTTAACGAGACGTCTGAACGTGTTTGTGGCAATAAAACCTGGTATTTTAAGCCAAAGCGGGATCTCTAAATACTACTAACTTATGGTTTTTGTGCCTAAACCTAAATCAGACACAGACAAAACATAGAATTCAACCTGCAACTTAATGAAATGTAAAGTGTCAACATATTTGTGGTTTGCAGAAATGTAAGTTCTTGCCATCGGATTGCAAAACCGGAAGATTTTGTTGTTGGTTTTGGACCTTTCCTAACAAAGACAATAAGAGAAACAGAAAAACACCGGCGTTAATCTTTAAAATATATCCTTTCATTAGCTGGGAAAGTGTAATAATGTGATAACGCGCTGCTTCTCTCTGTTCTTATTAGAATCAGCAACATAATTCTGACTGCTGCAGTCGTCTGGTGCAAACTAACACACACTCTTTGTTATTAAAATTTTAAGTCAACAGCTTCTCGCAAATGCTTGAGAATAAAATAATCTCAAGAATTGTACACTTCAGCAAAAGTAAGCAAGCAAAAAGCAATAAAAGGCTTAATGTACATTTAGTCATTTACAAAGAGTTCGCGATAAGCTTCAGTTGGTAACAGGCCAAGATAGCAATAAGAAGTTATTTCCTTTATAGCAACACAGCAGCAACACATCTCGCTTTGTTCCCACAATGTGTCCATTGTTTAATCTGTTTGCTGCTGCTACACACTGCGAGCCACGTCGAGTAGAGTTTTTCTCTTTCAGCTCCAGTTCTTGCAGCAGCTCCGGCTTCTGAAGGGTTAAAAGAAAATCTTCATGCGTGAATTTGGTTTCAGAGCGTGATGATCGCACCCAGAGGCCTCCTAGGCAGCTCTGTCTGCCGAGCAGCCGAGGCTGAGACGGGCAGGCGCTGCTCCCCCATTCATCACTGTCAAGTTGAATAGAAAATTAACAAATCCCTTAATTAAAAGACCTCTCTAGACTCTGCTGTGCGCGTGTGCGTGTGTGTATGTGTGTGTGTGTGTGGCACGTGCCAGCTGCACTGCTACATTGTGCAAGCCTCAACAGCCTGGCACAGGAAGACACCCACACAGCACTCCCCTCCATGCAAACATACACAGCCTCAGACACAAACAACAGCCTACCCGCTCCTCCACACACCCCTGCCATCCCAGTCGCTGCATTAATTGTACAAACTGCATAATGCGGCCCGGCCGGAGGAGCGCTTCATTCTGGCTCTCGGTACGTCCCCAGACACGGAGCAAGGGGAGGGGTGGTCGGTTGGGGCTTTGATCCCTGACCTCTGCCTCCTCTCTCTTGGGAATTTAGGACCTCATCCCTAACGGTCCGTCCATCTGCACACACACCTTCTGCCGGGCCCCCTCCTCTCAGACCCGCGGCTCCTAGAGTCGACCCAACCCGAGACACGTGTCACTGTCACCAGCAGCAGTGGGGAATGCTAAACAAGCCAAGGTCAACCTGAAATTAGGGGGTTGTCTTTGGGCCTGTCAAGTGCTTTGTCACGACCGCCGGCTCTCTGAATGCAGCAGCCCCACTATTACTTAGCTGCTAACTCCACCCCTTCCTCCTCACACCAGCCCACTCATGTATTCACTCACGCACATAAACACAACCTCCTCTTGACGTGGTGGAAGTGTTGGGACTGAGAGGAATGTTGGACCAGTGTCCTCCGAGCTGGAGACCCCAGAAAAAACCTAAATGAGCACTTTAATATTAACGTGTTGTATGAAATGTGGAGTATTTTGATATTTTTGGCTACGCTGGAAACCATTTAAAACCAGTTTGATAGCCGGTTTATCATTCAAAGAATTTCGCTGGTTCTGGCTTCTGCTTTTTTCCTTGTTTTATCTAATAATAAACTGGATATCTTTGCTTTGATCGGACAAAGCGAGCAATCTCAAGACTTCCCCTCCGACACCTTCTGTAAAAAACACACACTTCTATTTAATTTAATGTTTAAGTTAATAGGAAACGTAAAGAAACCTTCAGGAGAACAGTGATTACATATTGATCAGAGCTGCACTGATTCATCTAATAATCAATTTGTTGTCAGCTATCAAGTCATAAATCTCCTACAAACTAATGTCTTGAGTCCATTTTAATAGGTTGTCTTGTTTGATGGTGCTGCAACGATTAACCATGTCAACTATTTTGACAACAGATCAATCGGTTTGAGTAATTTTTAGGGAAAAAAAGTCAAAATTCTCTGATTTCAGCTTCGTAAATGTGAATTTCTTCCTTCCCTCCTTTGAATATCTTTGAGTTTGGACAGGTCAGTATGTGACAGGTTGGGAATGAGACTAAAAGAATCAACTTTCTTACCAATTAGACTTTTAAATAACCAAATTAATAGCTAATATGCCAATTATTTTAATTTTTTTTTATCTATATATCGTCATAAAATAGAGGAAAACTTAAATCTTGGCTTCCTTAATGTTTTCAAATTGCTTGTTTGTCCGAAGCCCAAAATATTACATTTACACATATCACATTAGATAAATTAGGGCAACACATATTCGTACTGTTTGGTTTGTCCGTACTGAGCCACCGTAGAAACGTAGCAGACTTTGTGGAAACATGGCAGACTCTCCCTCCGCAGTTATAAAAGGTTTGTTCGAAGGTTATGTGATTGCAATTGTGAATATTATGTAAAATGTTTTGCCAGCAGATCCCCCTAAATCCTACACACAGCACTTTTAATCCTTTTTCAACGTGTGGCTGCTTCCCAAGATCACCAGTGCAATATTCAATTTGCTATATCGCAGTTCCGACAGGTAAAAAAAAAAAAAGAACACTCAACGAAAGAGCTAATTTAATACAGTAACCCTAAAGTAATGTAGTACAAAACACCAACGCTAGGTCAAATATATATGACGCCACGGTGAATTTTTAATGCAGTGTTTTTTCAGTGTGTTGCAAAGAATCTTGTAATACTTTGTACTACTTTAGTAAAAGTCTGCGGTCTATAGATTGCATCTATTTATAAGTAGAGGTAAAAACTCTCTCCTGAGGCAAGTTTCTGTAACTAAACTTGCAGAGCGAGGAGAGCAGCGGAGGAGGAGGAGGAGGAGGAGGAGGAGGGAAGTTTCAGGCCCACGGATCAGAAACTTGTTTAACTCACCCAAATCTGCAGAGATTAGAGCGGGAAGTGGTCAAAGGGTTTAGAGTGTATCGGTACAATGGGGCCGAGAGGATTAGAGGTGGATTCACTGAGCCCCTGTGATGCCCTTCATCTCTGGGGGTCCACAGCCAGAGCACCTTTGTTGGGTTAACTAACGGCACTTCCCATGAACGCGGTGAACAGACCAATCCCTTTTTAATGATGCAGGGAAAATTCCATTGGCCCTGATTACCACAATGCTTTCGAGAGCCGCCATTGTCCCACACACCATGTCGAGCTTTTAAACTGTGCAGCCAGGCGAGTGCACTGCGAGGCGTTTGAAGTCTGCTTGTTTTTCGTTTTTTTTTTTTCGCCCCGGTGGAAATAACCTTTACTAAGACAATGCTGATATGGGGCATCTACTTTACGGTCGGAGCGCAATGCTAACACTAGCACTGCCGGGGCTTTAATTGCTGCTGTGGCCACCCATGTCTAAAATATATGCAGTAGTACGGAGTTTAATGGGTTGTAACGCGGCGCTATAAAGAGGTTTATCTGAAAGGTAAAAGGTTCGGTTGTAACAGTTCATTCGTGAGAGGTCCCACTGGCCTGGAGCTGACTAGTTTGCTGATAGCCCCATAATAGTAGTTATTTCTAGTAATCCGCAGAGAAAGTGAGGTTGTACTTAAGCAAATCAGTGCTTTGAGCTAAATACTAATGTCAACATGCTAACAATGCTTACAATGACAATGCTTAAACCCCTTACGTCCCGGAGAAAAACCCACTAACACCCACCAACATCTGGCTTTCGTCTTCAATGGGAAACGTAACAATTGGCAATCAATCCCAGGTCAAATGACTCCGTAGTAGTCTGGAAAAATCTATGAAATGTTGAGGTTTTTCACCAGGAAATTGAAATCTTTGGCCTGTTTGTGTCGCTAGAGAAAAAATAACTCATTACCGGAGACGTTAGGATTCTTGTAGTCTGACTCACTGGGTGTAGACTGTCGGTATGAGCCGGTCATTCGCCGGTTTTATTCTTTCCGCATTCTGCATGCTGCTGTTTTAAAATCCCAGCTAACCTGGTCACGAATGGTGCAAACTTTAACAAGCTAGCGGCTGTATTTGGAAGGTGCACTGACGCAAACAAACCAAAGTGCTTTCCCAAATCGCAGAATAATAATAGGTGCAGCCAGATCTTTATTCAGTGCTGACGCGGTGCTTGTGTCTATGCAAGACTTCGCCATGAATGTTGCACAGAAATCTCATGGCAATCGACCGTGTTCTGGACCGGAATGATGCACCAACACACTGGCAGACAAACACGATTTCCGTTCCTACCTGTGAATCCGCCCTTTGATTAAACTGATTGAGTCTGATGTACTGTAAATATTATGCTCTGTTTACTCTGTGCTAAAATCCTCAGAGTACAGTCCTGTTTGCGCTCCGCTGCTAATATGCAGTAAACTCGGTGCTATTCTACCTCACGGACCATTAGATCTCAGAGGCAGATGTGTCTTGTCTCGTATTAGCTCATGCTCGGCTGTCTCTTGTGATCTTTCAGCTATGCAGCTGCTGTCATGTCTGCATTCCCTCGTCTCGCGTTCATCTTCCCGAAACTGAATTACAAGGAAACTGCACACTTATGGGCAATAGATACAGCGTATTACAGGTCAAGTTGCCTGCACGGCTGGATGGCAATCACATTCTCAGTCTGCACATGTGTTCCACAATACATCCACCTCCGAATCTAATGATGCATTCGTGCCAGGTGATTGTTGGGAACGGAGAAGAGAGGCTCAGGAACAGTTTTTGATTTCTTATCTCTGTTTATCACTGCAGTCCCGTTAAAGAAGCTTCCGTTTATGACTGCTTTGTGTTGAAATCATCTTGTGCTGCACCTTAAATTATTCAGCGTTCAGCCACACAAAGTGCTCTATCTGCTCGGGTCGGTTTGCAAGTCCAGATAGCTAATTACCTGCTCAGCTGCAGCATGTGAACAACCCTGCAAGAATTACCTCAGTGCGTTCGAATGCAGGTGTGGTCGGCCTCCACAGCAGCACATCACGCTGTCTGCCCATGACATGTAGCTGCAGCACAAGTTTGTGTACTTTGTTTCTTGTTTCCCTACGGAGTTACAGAAACACTCAACCTGTCGGCTGCTGTCAGTCAAACACACACGCAACGACACACCCCTCCAGTCGGCTGAGGCGAAAAGAGGCATTTCTGATATTTCCCCAAAGACCTTTTTTTTTCTTTTTGATAATAAAATACTATTAATAAAACATTAAATAAACATGTTTTGGGCTATAAAAAAGGGGGATGACTGCTTGTGATTGTCGGTGTGACTGAACAGATAAGATGTCATATCTCAAAGCTTGTCGATTTTGGAGGCCCCTTTAGACAAAAGTGGTTCTGTTTGCGCCATCAAAACCTCAAAATATAATGTCAACAACAGACGTATCTGAAGAAAAAATCTCCTTCTGCTTCTTTTTAACTGGCTAACTTCCTACTCACTGTGAAAAAGTAAACACAGGCTCTTCCTGTCTCTACGCAGACCCGGTGGCAGGCGACAAGAAAAACTAAAAAAGAAATAGACCACCTCCCGCCGATGGTCTCGATTGCTTATGTAGCTTATGTAACTCCTTATAGTAGCTTTATTCAACCTAACTCACATTTTAAAGGCAGCAAATGATTTAACTGTGTGAGAATTCTCCCAGTTGTGTTTTCCTGCGTCGGGCAGCTCACCTGACACTATCAGGCTGAAACATCTTGCTGCTGTAAATACCGCCCGTCTGTACACCTCAGGCGGGTTCAGGCAATCACTAAGAGTGATTTGCTGCCATTAGCTGACCCACTATCCCATCTGCAGAACACACACACCAGTGGACCCATGTGCAAGTCGGGACAGGCCTGGCAGTGTAATGGCTGATACCACACAGGACCACAGATGGGTCCCCGCACAGTGGAGCCGGTGGCTGGCGCCGTGGCCTGGGCGCTGGCCAGATGGGCCACCCTGAGAGAGGCTCAGCCTGCCGGGCCTAAACAGGCTGATCTTATTACTGCGGGCCAAGACTGGAGTCTGCTTACACACACACACACACACACACACACACACACACACACCATCATCATCAAGGGAATCCACATTATTATGCCTGACCGTCGCAGGCTGGTTTCACCCTGTTTTGTGTCTGTTTTCACCTGTACGGCTTGTCAGATGTTTTCATCGGCGTCCAAACCAGAAAATTCCAGTTCTGTGTGGGTTGATGACTGAATTCTGATCTGGAAATGGCGCCTTCTCAAGTTACTGAGGATGGGGGAATGCTGGAACCAGCCACGCGTGAAATACAGGCCATTTAAGGACCAATATAGAGATTTTTTTTTTCGTGCCGTTACTTGGGATGGCTCGTGTTTTGTCTCTTATCTGTAGTGTTATTTATCCATCTTTATTGTTAGGCTGTGAGAAATCAGCCCTAGAAGGAAGCGTGCATCTACACATGAGAAGTAAACATTAACAGTGTCCTCCTTGACTGAGCTGCAATGTTAGGGTAGTTGGAGAAATCCAGGCGGAGTCCTTAGTTGGTATTAGAGGATCGGCCTGGGTGATCTGGTTATATCAGCAAAGTACTAATGTTACTCCAGCAAGTTGTTGCACCATAGTCTCTGCTTTGTTTACGTCACGTGAGCTGTAGCAGTCCGATTGTGTAGCACTTGCTATCTTTTGTATTAAATCCCCTCTGGGCTGATTGCAGTAGATTCGGATCACCTGTGCTCAGGGTTCGGGAGGCTGAATACTAATAAATTAGTGTTTGGAGAATTCTCCTTCCAACACGTCCACGAGTAGATGCACGCTTCCTTCTGCTTGGCGGGAAAAGTTCAGTAGAAAGAAAATAGTTTGTACGTGAAACTGCTCCCAACGTCTGTGGATGATCTTGAGCAACCGGGTCATGATTTCTGGAAAGGGACAGGGTTTTCAAATGTATTTTTTGGGCACTTTGTGCAACACAAGCCATCTAGCTCCATGATATTGGAGAGGAGGCAGACATCTCTACAGCTGAAATACATAAATAGGTAAGAGGTCAAATATTCATTTTAGTTTTTGGGGTGAACTGCCCCTTTAATGTTTTTTTTAATGTGTGTGTGCTGCTTCCTCCAGTATGTTTGCAGCAAGAAACCTATATCTTGTTAGCTGTGAATCACCACTGGCCTTTATTTAATATCCTATAAATATCATAATAATTTAACTGGAAACTTACACATGAATTCAACTGTTATTTTCACCGTCTTGTTTCAACATCGCTTAAAAAAAACATAAATTCTGCCTCATAGCAATCACTTTTTTTTTTTACCAGATCCTTAAATGTTAATGAACAAAACTCTGAAAATTGAATTTGAGACTTTCGTACATGGACGAGCGCTGGTGAATGTGAGGCCGAGCATCCTCCGCATGCTCTGTAAAACAGATCCCTCGATGGATAAAAGTTTGAAAAGCTGAATTTATTTTAGATCAAAGGTCTGACAGCAGCGCTACATTCCTGTCAAAGTGGAGTATCGGAGGGGAATCAAACATCGTCCATATGGAGTCCTATCTGCTTTCACCTAATGGTTGAACTCCACGTGCGGGTCATGTGCAGTTATTTGGTGTTTTCAGTGGGTCATCTGCTGGGCTGTTTTTCTGAATTCAATAGCAGTCAAGAAAGTGGATTAAATACTGAGTCTTGTGATGCATAGAAGGAATAAATTAATAAGTACAGACACTGAGAATGGCTGAATAAAATATAACACAAGCATTTTGATGATTGCGTTATCAGTGTTAAGTTTTAGCAACATGGCTCTATGGATGGCAGGGTCACGGGTCGGGATGAGCTCAAAAGTTTTGCCGATACTTTTACTTTTCCTTCAGAGGCACCATGAGGTTGACATTTGTGGTTTTGAGTGAAAGTCTCCACAACGAGCCAGTGGATTGTAATTTTGTGCATGCAATCATGACCACCTCAGGAAGAGTTTAGCGGAATTTAACATGCTAACAGATTAGCCTCAGACTCGTGTTGGTGTTGAAGACGTTAAGTTCTGAGAAAACTTCTGCTTTGCAACGGCGTCTGTTAGCCACTGAGGCTAACGACTGAGCAAGCTAGCGAGCGGTTAATGTAATGCAGGAAATGCTAAGGAAAAGAAAAAAATAGGCTGTTGTGAATCAATATTTTTTTCAGGCATGTTATATTATTATGAGGAAAATCTCCTTCAGACTAAATTTACAATATATGAACTTACCATCCACTGAAAAATAAACTTCCATGGCAACTGTAAACATACCTAGTTAGCATCATCATGTTAGCATTGTGGTTGTGAACATGTTGCCATGCTAATGTTACAGAACCCGCCACGTGCTGTTGCACTGTTACTATTGTTATTATCAGTCACAGTAACCTTTTAATAAGAAATGTAAGTTTTTATGTTCTGACAGACATGAATCGTGACTTGAACTTGAAAAAAATATACAATTTAATAACATTAACACATTAGAACTTAGGACCATTGACAAGCAAATGTACAGGGTATAATAATCATTAATTTTCAGACTGCATTACATCTTGAAAACAGTTTATCACTGCAACCTGACTAAGTCATGTGCAGAATGTAAACACAATCATTAAAAGAGGAGATTTTTAAACAGAAGCTTGTGATGCGTGAAAAGACAAATGTGTTAAATAAACTGAAGGAAAAGCGCAAGAAAAAAAACTGCCAAATAAAAGATAAAAGCATTTATTTCCTCCTCCTTTTTTTCAGTATTCATCTAAAGAAAAATATTCATTTTGACAGGACGACCAGACGGAGTAATATATTTTAATCTGTTAAATTAAATGAAGCGGTCGTGTCTGAACTTACTTAATTACAGCGTACAGAAGCTTGACTGGCCAATTTATGATTAAAAAATGTGAGCCGCTGTCGTCTTTTGCTCCATTTTTGCAAATGCCAAATCTGCTGCATTGAGTTGTCATTCACTCCCGCCTTTAATTTTGCAGCCACCAATAATAATGATAGACTCATATCTGAGGAGCGGGGCTTAATGTAGCTGGCTGCCAAAAAAAAGGAAAAAAGAAATGGATTCCCGTTGCTTTAGTGTGCTTTAGTGTCAGCCACAGTAATATAACCCGTCCTGGTTTTTGTCCTCAGACTGACAGCTCTGGAACAGGATGAATGAGAACCATCTCCCAAGGTCAAGGTCACGGTTTGGGCTGATTTAGGCTCGGAGGCCCTTTTCTTATTGTCGGCGAGCGTCTTCATTTGAAATTCACACAACATAAAGTCAGGTTTGACTGGCAGCATGAGGAGGACACGTGGGGGTTGTAATAAATTCACAGGAGCGGAGCAAAGATGGATGGATAGGTTTTCTTACCGAACGTTGATTTCCACATTTTGGGTGATTAAGTTTATTATTTGGCTCGCGGCTACATTAGCATGTGATTATCCCGGGTGTCCTACGGAGGGGGGAAGCATATTTAACTTTTCGTGAGAACAAGGGAGCATCGCGGTTGGTCACCTGAGTCTCGTCATGGATTGCAGGAAGAAGGAAAAAAACAACATGGTGTGGGTCGGCGTGGTTGCGTTGGCCTGGGACTGTGTGTGTGTGTGTGTGTGTGTGTGTGTGTGTGTGTGTGTGTGTGTGTGTCTCTTTTCCTTTCTCTGTTTTTACCCCCTTTTTCTCTCTCCATCCCCTAGCAAATATTTTCTCCCCGACTCTTTTGTTTGCCAGGATCCGGGTTACCATGGCTACCAACTGGAGCTTTTTACGAGCACCTCATCCCTCATCTAAATATTCCTAGTTATCTATGGTAATGAAATGCACACACCATTATCTGGCTTAATGAAATACACTCCATTGTCTATGATTAGAAGGGAGAAAAGCTTTATTTCTCTCCGTCGTCTTGCGTTGCTGTGTTTCCCCTCCCGAGCCGAGATAACAACTGCAGCACCACTGTTGGAGCTGTGGGGCTCTTTCAGACTCTTTTTTTTCCTGTTGTGAGCCTCAGACAATAAAGAAACAATGTCCAGTTGCTGTGAGCAGCCCTGCTATGCAGCTTATGTGCTACAGTAGCTGTTTGATTGCCCTAATTGGCCTGTCTGCTTCTGCTTCTGCTGCTGCTTCTGCTGCTGCTGTGAGCTCAGCCTCCAAACTATTAAAAAAAAAAAAGACAGATTACGACAATAAAATCTTTACATATTCCCTCATTTCGACACGACTGCAACATAACAGAGGCTGCAGAGGAGCCTCGCTGAGGAAAAAGCAGAAATAGAACATCATTATCTAACAGTGTCTGAATTCAGAGTGTTTTTCCTCTTTTGTGCGTGAGGGAAGAAAAAAAGAAAAACAGACAGATCCACTCCCACCCGTACAGCACTATTCATCTGTGCTGTGGTTTGAAATCCTATTCGAAACATCAACAGCATCATAAAACAGATATATGGTAAAAAAAAAAAATGTGCATCTGATATGTGCTTGTTCTCCCCTTCAGTGTGAGGAATGGAAAAAAAATGAAAACAACAGGCAGGGAGCGCATCTGTGCGAGCGTTTGCTGGTGTATATTTCCAATTCAGGCCGGGATAATATCTGCAGATTGGGTGGTTAAGTCACTCTGCATTTCATGAGCCGGTCCTGTCACTAACAGTTATCTCCTCACTGCCCTCTGAGGAGTTGTCTAGGTGAAATGATTCTCCGAAGCTCTGAATAATGCATGAAATTACGTAATGCAAATGGAGGCTTTATTTCCCCTGCCTCTTCGCAGACGCCGGGGTCCCGCTGTATGAGAACAGCAGAGCAGAAAGCGGCGGGAGTCCCCTGAGTAAAGGAACTACAGCAGAGAGCGAAAAGGTCAGCGATAAAAAAAAAAAAAAAAAAAAAGCCGGGGCTTCTCCTCTCATGCAGCTTTATCAAGTATGAGTTGGGAGTTATTGCACGCCGCACGGCAGAATTGCAGAGCAGGGCGTTATTCACAAGGCTATCATGGGAGGCTTATTGTGCGGAGGCAGTGAAATATTCATTAAGCGACAGCCTGGCTGGTTTCCACGCCGCCTGCCTGTAAACAGAAGCCCAATCAAATATAAATAATAACAGGGGAGGCAGGAGAGAGCGGGCGCTGGATCCTACCAGATGAGAAATGACACTTGCCTTATAGGCACCAAATTAGGCTTACACTAAACTGTTGTCAAGTCCCTGCTTCAACAAGTAGAGGAGCCTTCCCACCCTCTCTCCACCGGCTGTGTAGTGGGTAGACCTGAATGGCATTAATTGCCCCCTAAGATGACGGGCAGATGAAAGTGAGGTGGTGGTTTTTTGCTGTGGGACATGGGGGCCGGTTACAAAGAGAGGCTGAGGACGGCTGGCAGGTCTCACAGACTTCAAAAGCAGATAAAGGGCCTTTTTACACAAAGGATCCTCTTTTTTTTCTCTTTTTTTTTTTGCTTAATCTTCAGATTCGGGGGTTTATTCGTGCCAGCCTCCTCGCCTTTGTCCACTTTTGTGTCAGGTTTTTAACGCCAGAGGATTAAATTGCTGTTGCGGAAATCATTGTTTGTGTTTTCTTCCGACCCGCTGCCCTTCCCATTGTCCCGTGACATAATCGAGCGCTCTCTAACAATATGAGAGGTTCATCTCTCTCCTTTTGGTGAGAAAATGAACAGCGGATGGATCTGGTCACCTTGTTTGTCTGAGGGAACAGAGGCACAATATGTTGTTTTGTTTAAGTAGAGTGCTCTTAACTCTTTAAGTAGCTTTTTTTTTTTGTTCAAATGGGGACAAGGAGGTCTTACTTGTAGGAGCCTCAGAAAGGGAGAGAAAACACCGAGGTGCCTTTTGAATACAACAAATGTGAGGCTGTTTTTCCTTTCTCTGCAAACAAAGGAGGTGCAACCGGAGAAAATCAGAGCGAGAGCACACCGCACGTAATCAGAACTGGCACAAAAAAAAAAAAGGTGCTTTTACGCACAAAGAAAGCTAATTTTTTCCCGTCTTTCTTCTTCTGTCAGGTTCTCTGATATACCCGCCCGGACCTTCACCCACAGCCCAGATTCCTGTCATTCTCCAGTGAAGGTATTGGTCTCCAGCCGCACAGCCAGCCCTCCATCTGCCCATGAATAGGACCAGTCACATTTCTGATAGCATTTAATGAAAAATCCACCGGGGCTTTGGAGGGGAGGGTGGATATGGAGGGAGGGTTGAGTTGAAGAGAGAGGGGGGGGGGGGGGGGGGAGGTTGCAGAGGAGTGCTCAACAAAGAGTGCCTTTCACTGGAGTGGAAAGCCTAGATTGCTCCCTCTCCCTCCCCTGCTCCCTCCTCGCTCTCTCATTTTGTCTTTTTTGATTCAACATCAAAAATGTGCCAAATGACTGGGCAGAAACCCCCAGAGGTTTTTCAATGGGTGTGTGTGTGTGTGTGTGTGTGTGTGGAAAGTGTCACACAAAGGGACAGGTGTCTCGCGGTTTAAGGTGGCAGCGGTGAGGAGGACACAAAGGTAAAAGCAAACAATCGGTGAGGCCTCGTTGAGGAAAGACGTGCTGCTGAACTCTGTCAGCGGAAGAATCTGGAGCTGTTTCTGTGATTCACCTATGATTCAAATAACGTACAAATGTACTAACATCAGTAAAACTTTAAAGAGTTCACCTGGTGGTATTCTGTATTTAACTTATTGTCAGCAATACCCATGAAAAAAACAAAAAAAATACACTCTCTGACTTCAAACCTGTGGTTCCCTCTGACAAATAGACCTTTAAAAGCAGCTCACAAATAAATAGTTTCATTATTTTATTGTTCTTCTTCTGTTGGACTATTTTCAGCGGTGGATTGAGACACAATCAGTGCTCCAGTGAATAGTGAGTGTGGGATTGAGTCCAAATAAACTACTTGTGTACTCTCATCATAATGAAGGAAGATGTCAGCCGGTGCAGCAGTGTTGTGGCTCATTGGAGCTCTGCGGCGCAGAGGAGTAAGATATATTTAATCTCTGTAAGCAGATATCTTCATATGAATGTTGGATCTGTAGGCGAGGGACAGGACGTTGGTGTCAGAAGTGTTCTGTTTGTCGTCTGTTTGTAGTTCAGGTTAAATCAACCAATCACGTTTGAGCGGGTTTTTGGTTGCATGCAGGTAAACAGTTTGTGTGAAAGTAGGGCTGTCTCGACATCAACTCATCGTTTTACAATTATGATATCGTGATATCTGGAGAACTTTTAGAGGGAAAAAAGCTAGCAATCAAATTTATCTTCAACCTTGTTTTTTGTATGTTTTGTCTCTTTTTTGGCATATAGATAGAATTATGCTTAGAATAAGAGTGTGGGGGGATGGAGAGTCTGTAACCACAACGTCTGTACCAAAAAATGTACAAACCGTTATGATCAACTACTCAGTTACTGGTGAAATGGGAACCAGATGAACGAAAGATGCACAAGGCCTCACATCTTCGTTGGATTATTCAGACTATAATATCAATTCTATATTAATAACAATTTGTGATATTTGTGAAACCCTTACTGGAAAGCAAAAGAGAGCACATGCCGAAATGTAAGTAACAAACCCATCAGCTATTGTCTGATTACAACTTAGCTTCAATAGTTCAATAGTTACTGGCTGCACTCAAAGCCCTGAAACATTGGCTGTTACCAAGATGGACATACGTCTTACATTGGCTCCACAGAAGATACTTTGTTTGTAGCATCAATTCATTGTTGGTTTCTGCACAAATATTTCTGCATAATATTAATGAAAATATCTCCAGACTTCTCTTTATAAATGATCAATTCACCAGGATTCAAATAGCAAATAACCTTCAGATAAAACCAAAAACACTTCCGACAGCAGTCTTACAAAGATTAAAGCGCCTAATGTAATTTTAAAATGCCAAAACGCTGCCTTGGTCTGTCTAACAACCCAGATTTGTTGTGTTTCTGCACATGAAGTACGTTCAGTAAAACTGTCTCACTACATCCATCCGTTTAAATAAATTATTCAGGCGTGCAGGTTTTGATGTGTATATGTGCATGTTGACGTTCACACACACTGACTGCAGGGTGACGGGGAGGGTAATGGCGTCGACTCCCTTTGTTGTCCTCGCTGACAAATGGCAGTTTAAAGGTTAAATCTCAGAATCAGTTCTGGGTTGATGTCGCTGTAATGGGATTTGCTGACTGTAATTTATGTCCTGCAAAGACTAAATACACTGCTGGGCGCTTGTTTGAGAAAAATATGTTTGTATATAACAAAACAAAGAGTTTTGTTGGACATAATTCACAGTTTTCGGGGTCTGGAGCCCAACAAGAAAGATGTGTGCATGTACGTTAAGAGAACAGAACCAGGTCTGATGACCCAGATCAGATTTGGTTGCCGGCTCGCAGGAATTCCTCAGGGGAGCAAAGAGAGGTGTTAGTTTCTGTGAATGCATGAGTGAGTCTGCAGCACTGGATGACGACACAGTCAGGACATCTTCCAGCTTCTTCCTCCTTCACACGCCAGGCGCGACGCAACAGGTGCGAAACAAACCCGAGGAAATCTTTTCTCCCCTCGTCTGACATCAGATAACAGGCCGCTGCCCTCGCTCATTTCTCATTTTCCGACAGACGGGACCTGAATGTCTTCAGCATACTCTGCCATCATTACCAATCGCGAGGTTTTGTGTGTGTTTTTTTTTTCCTTTTTATCAGTCAGAGCAAACAACAGCTCGCTCTTGTTTGAGTTTGCTTTTGTTCTCCTTTTAAAGGAGGTCAGCCAGCCTATAGACTCTCATCTCATTTGCTGCCGCAGCCTTTAAGCGGCGAGTTTATCCGCATTCAAATCACAAGCAACCAAACCTCTGAGGGCTCGTTTCGCTAATAGAACAGCACACATTGTTTCTCTTCTTTGCTCATATCTAAAATGTTAATCAATACCCTGAGAGCTTGTGGCTGGTCTTTAGAGGAATGTGCAACAGCGAGCTGATCAAGAGTCTTCACAGTTTCCCCAGATGCTCGTGTTTTCTTTCCCTTTTTTCTTTTTCTTTTTTTTTTGTGTTTTCTTCTTGCTGAATGGATGGCTGACTGGCTGTTCTTCTGGGGAACCACACAGCTGAAGGGTTTTTGTTGTGGAAAAACACTTTCTTAAAAAAACTGACACCTTCTCTCACAAGATGACTCATATCAGAAACAAAAAAAAAAAATGGAAACGCAGTCGGATGTGCTTTCAAGATAAAGTGTGCTTCCAAAACAGAAAGAATCCCTCTTAAATAAATAACGATACCAGTATATAACCCACAGAATCGGTAAAAGTAAAGAGATTCAACTGTCAGAATGAGAGTTGTGACCCTTCACACAGATTCTGGTGCATTCCCTCCTACTGTGGGCGCACAAATTGCTCTTTGTCTCGTCTATTTCCTCCTGCTTCTCCTGCTCCGACTGCATTATCAGCGCATTTTTATCCACCTTGTTTAAAGAGCGTAACCTACAGATTAATGCAGCAATATCAGAACGGTTCTCAGAGTGAAATGCATTCTGGGAAAACAGGTAATCACAATCTGAAGCAGGAGTAGATGAGGTGGTTTGGTTTTGACACGCCGCTACAACCCATTCATGAGCAGTTTTTTACTGAATATTTTAGAGACGTTTAATAATAAACGATAAATGATAGAGCAATGCTTTATTATTCTCAGGATGGAAATCCCTTTTTCCCCATTGCATTATATAATAATGCCATTTGGGTTATACTTTCTACTAAATCACCCAACAGCCGAGCTTGTATTGTTTCTCCAGTGCTTTACTGGGATTTGGATAAAAAATCGGAGCAGCTGACATTTATTTACATTCCTTATAAAGGTTATAAAATAAAAAATAGGGATTTCAATATAATTTAGATAACATTTAAATCACCTGTTTCATCCGACCAACAGTTGAGAAACAAAAGGTATTTACATATGAAGATATTAAGATATTCAGCATGCTAACATGCTCATGATAATAATACTAACGTGGGATAAAAATATAATGCCTTTCCGTCCATCTCCGTTCAAGCAAAGTCAAAAGTAACCACCATCACATGAGGAGGAAAGGAGCCAATTCCTTATTTTTTGTGGGTTTACTTGAGTTAAAAAAAAAACAGTATAGAATTTGTCATCTTCATCTGAATATCTGCACATTGTTTTATGGAAACTTGTCCAGTAGTTGTCGAGATATTTCAGAACAAATTGCATCTCTAAATAACTTAAACACTGACGTGAGAGACCTGGAGTCTGTGGTGAGTGCTGCGTTTAGTCAGAGGCTGACCTGAATGTAAACACACTGAAACATGCGCTCTCGGTGTGTGCCGTTGCTCGCTATCTTACGGTTCATGTACAATAAAGTAATCAGGCTGATTGGGGGGGAAAAACAACCATCTATATTTATGATTTAATCTCTAAATGTAAAGATGTCAACTCTCTGCATGTGTTCTCAGCGACAGTAGGAAAGCCCTGGGTGATGAAGTTATCCGCCTCCACGTGTCCCTCTGCTGCAGGAACATACAGATGGCCTCTTTCTGCTTGTTGCTCCTGAAAATCATCCATCCTGTAATCTGTCCATTAATCACAATCATAAACGGCAGGTGAACAGTGGGCTCCGGTAACTGTGCACCGCTGACAGCTGGATAGTATAAATGTTTAGAGCGGCGGGTGGGTGTTTACTTGTTTGTGCAGGGCAGGCCAAACCAAACCTTACCGGGCGGACACAATTACTAAAACTCTCCAAGAAGAAAAAAAAAGAATGAGGCTGCTTCATGGTGCAACTGGGACACAGAGTTACAGTTGGAGGGGGGTAAACAACTGTGTAAAGGGGGCAGATTTGCCCCTGCATGTAAACCACAGAGGAGCCCGCGGTCCATGTGCACGTCTGAATGATGATTAACTGTAATTACCAAAGCAGTACCTGGCCTGCATGCCAGGAGGCAGCCCAAGATTAATGGGGCTCCGCTGAAAACGGAACAAAAGCTCACATTTCCGAGGTAATGAATCGCTCTGGTACTAAGGCGTCTTCACATGGTGCGCCCGGGCCCCCAGGGAGGTTCATTACAACGGGAGGAATAGATGGATCCTCTGCAGCATTTTCAAACAAGGGGGGGGGAGAAAAAGAAGGAGGAAGTCTTAAATCGTCCCAGACATCCTGGTTGCTATAAGCACAAGAGAGATAAACAGCCTCCTCAGTGCTGCTTAAATAGGTGGTAAACATTACACAGCAAACCAGCTTGTTTGCCTTGTCTCCCTCGTACACAAGGCGTTTAAACAATAAAGCTCGGCGTGCCGCAAAAGTGGCGAAGTCGTAAATTTGACTGGATTGATGGCTTCGAGGAGCCAAATCTTTTTTTTTTTTTTTAAATAAAAGACTTTAGCCGAGGTGATATTATCTGTATTAAAGGAAGCAGGTTTCATTCACACAGGAAGCACACAGTTTTGTAAAAAGAAAAAAAAAAAGCCTGCAGGGCAAAGTTTTATTACAAGTGTCTCCTGTTATAAATCACTGTCTGCGGAAAAAAACGGGAGATTAATGGTGACGTTGTGTTTTACGGTGTTCTAGAGGTTAATGTAAGGTGTTTTCTGAAAAAAATGAATGACACAAAACGGAAGACGAGCCACAGGACAATGTGCGAAAAAGAGAGCGGGATTGAGCGTTAGGACCTCTGCAGGATGGTGATGAATGGAAGCGGGCATCAATTATTGGAAGTCCAAACTCCTCCGGGCAACAATGAGCGGATTTACAGGCCTTGACATTTTTCATGCCCTTGAACATGTTACCTCCAGATACGTAGGTCGATAGCGGGATGAAATACAACCTGACGGGAGGATTTAATGATTCCAACACACACACACACACACACACACACACACACAGGCCACATTTTTCTTGCCCCATTAAGTTACGTAAATACTTGAGGGAAGCACAAGTTGAGGCATGTCCCAGGTTTTAACATCCCACACCAAACCAAGTTGTGTTTTTTGGTGTTTTTTGTTGTTTACAAGCTTCTAATCATGTTAATGACACTGTGCATCCCGTACAGGCCGTCTCTCAATCGATCACGGAGACCAAACGTAAAGCGACAGAATCTGTGTCTGTGCACGTCTGACGGAGATGAAAGAGATGCGAGATTCAACCTTTAAACTGCCATTTATCAGGGGAGACAACAAAGGGAGTCGACGCCATTATCCTCGCCGTCACCCTGCAAGTCTCCGCGGGTGAACGTAAACACGCACATATCATATACACATAAAAACCCGCGCTGCTGAATAATTTATCCAAACGTAAAGAAACGGGAGTGTGCATTATGGATGCAGGCAGACAGTTTTACTGAATAGTTTATGCGCAGGAACATAAAAGACATGGTTGTTATGAAGGCAGCACCAGTTGTATTTACTGTACGTGTTCACTGTTTAAATCATTATATTACTGTTGACCATCGATAGAAGTATTGTAGCTTTTTCCATCTTCCAAAACAAGCACCAGGAAAAAAACAAAAACAAGTTTAATATTTTTCTTTTCATCAACAAATCCCACGAAACACCGAAGCCAACAATGAACAGATCCGAAAGAGGTTTTGTTTGCGTTCGTTGTTTCCAAAGCCTGATAAATCTCATTCCATCATTGTGAGCTTTAAAAAAAAAAACTGTTTGAAGAAGAAAATTAAAATCGATGCAGCCTTTTTTTGGTCCACACATTCTTCTTTCTTTTTTAATATCTGGTGCCTACCTTACAAACAATGCTAGGTGTCATGCTAGTAGCAGCTAATGTAGCATCAAATTCCCAGATTTCTTTTATTTTCAGTTTGGATGTATTGTAGCTTCCATTTCTGAAAAGGGAAGCCAGTGTTGAAGTGTCTTAAACCTGCCGTCTTTCTAATGACTGCACTGGTTTCAAAAAGGAGTCTGATTGTATGTAAGCTTATGAGAAAATTACCCTACTTCTTACTCGAGTTATTACCTCTGTAAACAGTTTCCTGATGAGTTTATGGTCTCAATTGCTAGTTTCAAGTCGTCTTTAACGCAGCATGATGTTCATTTAGTAGATTCTGGTCCCATTATGAGTAAAATCATTGATTAGGCAGGGTTATGATTCAGGACGTGCAGCTACCATGGCGTGTCCTTGAGTTTTTAGTCAGATCCAATCAGGATATCCTCCTCAGCGCCGCCTTCTCTTCCAAATGTGATAACTACAGGCTAATCCACACAACAATTGACGACATTGTGGAGGGTTTACACTTCCTTCAGATTCAAGCC